>OX941080.1:1815000-2300000 GCA_954870635.1 Arctium minus | reverse complement strand
ATTCATCATTGGACTGGTTTTCAGTTCAAGAGTCCCCTATTGTGTATTTTGATGCCCCTATCTTCAAAGGCAGAAGAAAAACATCATATTTTAATGATTTAGAAATGAATATCAGAAAAAGGATTGACGGATGGAAGGCCAAGTTTCTCTCTTTTGGTGGTAAGCTCACTCTCTTAAAATCAGTCCTTTCCCCTATTCCTATACATACCTTGGCAGTGCGGTCTCCCCCTAAGACCGGGATTTCTAAGATGAAAGGTGTTATGGTTAATTTATTATAGGATTCCAATGGTGAGCACAGGCACCACTAGATTGCTTGGGACAACATTTGTAAATCCATGAAGAAGGGTGGGTTGGTAAATAGACAGGAAAGCTTTGCATGCCAAACTTGTGAGGGCTTATGTTGTTTGTCAGTTTCTCTGGGCAAGTTTATGAGATCTAAATAGGGTTATCCATTGGATGTGGTGTCTAAGCCTATTTCTTTCTGATTTAAGCTCTCATGTTTGGAGGAATGTTTTCCCTCATGTTAGTACCATTCTTGGCAACTCTCATTGGGTGGTAGGTGCTGGTAACATCAGCTTTAACATGGCTAACTGGGGTGTTGGTGCTTTTTCTGTGCAGAATGTGGATCTTAATACTTATTTTAGAGAAGTTATTCAATCTGCTGATTTTTCTACCTTAGTTCTGCCTAGTTTATCCACAGAGGATCAATCTACTTTGTAAGATTTCTCTCTAGATTCTGACATCCCAGATAGACTAGTTTGGCATCATTCCCCTTCAGATCTTTTCTCCTCTGCTTCCTATTGGCATTTTTCCAAAATTCATGGCCAGAAAAGTCCTTGGTGGTCTCTATTATGGAACCAGTGTCTTCCTCCTAAGATGGGCTTATTCTCTTCTTCTGGAGATTCCTCATGAATGCTCTTCCTATGAATTGAATTTCTGCATTAGAAGTCAACAGGATTATTTACTTCATTTGTTTTGTCAAGGTCAAACTGCCTCTCAGGTTTGGTCTTACTTGAAAGGTGTTCTTAATGCTAGTTTTGTTCAAGATAGTATGTCTGCTTTCACTAAGACCTGGTTGCAAGGCAGTTCTATCAAATCTAAAATGGGATTTTTAGGGTAGTTTTATCTTCTCTAGTTGCTGGGAGATTTGGCTTGCTAGAAATGCATCTGTTCATGATTCAGTTGCTATGTCTTCTTCATCTATTATCAATAAAGTCAAGCACTGGTGTAAGGATTTATTGCAGCTTGATTATCCCACTCATTCTTCTGGTTTTCATGATTCTATTTGTTTCCAAGTAATGCATATCCCTATGGTCTCCCCTAATATTCCTAAAGTAAAATGGATCAAATGGGCTCCTCCTCCTTTTGGTATTTTGAAGTTGAACACAGATGGTTCTTCAAGGAATGGCATGGCAACAGGTGGTGGTATTATTAGGGACTATAAGGGCTCTGCTTTGGTTGCTTTTTATACCTTTTATGGTCCAGGTACCAACACATTTGCAGAAGACATAACTCCCCTTTTTGGTCTGATGCTTTGTTACAGATTAGGCTACTCCAAAGTAGCAGTGGAGAGTGAAAAAAAATCATTTTTGATAGCATCTGTGGAGGTGCAGTCCCTTATATGATCAGATCTTTCAAAACTTTCTTACTTCCTTCCATGTCCATCTCTCATATCTACAGGGAAGGGAATCAAAGTGCAGACACTTTAGCTACCCATGGCTCCATAAGGAACATTTTGAATTTCTTTCTAATGGCTCTCTTCCTACTGCCTCTCTTGCCTAAAGAGGTCAGTCCATTGCGTGTCTCTCTTCCAGTTCCTTGACTCCCAAACCTTGGGTCATTGATTCTGCCCCCGCTTAGGTTAGTTGTGCTTCCTTAAATATCGGGTTGCCAAGGGTTGTTTCCGAAGGAAATGGGATTCCAACCCATGATTTAGCAGTTGGTTGAGCAGTCGTGGCGGTCAAACACAAACAACAAGCAAAGTCTTGGCTCACTCTCATTGGGAGGCTGTTCAACCAGACTGACGAAGTTAAGTATTGACACAAACAATAAGAGGACGAGCTTCCCTGAGCGATTTCGATCACCTAGCAGGCCTTTTATTTGGTAGGTAACATCGCCAAAGCGTATCATCAGATTTGACTACGAAGGAAGGAACTCGGCAGAAGATCGGTCTGCAAGAAAGGCCTACTTATCCACGGGTTAATTGACAAAACCGTCGTAGGAATGGAGACCTTTCAATAGAGCGGATGCGAACTGATCAACGAGAAAGAGGCCCTACTCACTACAAAGGAATACACCACAAGATCGAACTGCACTCATGCCTCTCCCGCATCAAGTTGACCGCCAGACTGGAGCTTTGTAACATGTTGACGAAGACCTCCGAACTGAGGGTTCGGTCAGTACAAGAGACTACTTTGACTCCTCGGAAGAAGAATAGCCCCGCTCTCTAGCCGACTGATCCCGTTGATCAAACTGGGAGGGGACGTGTCACATTAGAGGTGAACGATCAAAGGTGTCCTCTAATCACTACGATGAGCTGGTCCCTCTTTTAGTAGACCCAACTATGAATATTCATTCAAAAATGAATGTCGGGCTCTTTCTTTCATAACTAACCCCATTTTCTTAATGCCGAGACTTTCTCTTTCGTCGAGCCCCGAGCTTGTGGTCCTCCTTTGAGTTTGGGTTCAATTGGATGAATCTGTCAAGTCAAGGTCAACGTACGTAGCAACAAGGATGGTGCATCGCCTATTTCTCGTTCTCGCTCGGGAGCCAAAACGAACACGCCTGCTACCTACTGTACTGGACCTTCGACCAGGCATTCTACCTTTGTCGAATCGGAACCAATACTAAAAAAAAACGAGTTGGGTCCTTAATGCAACTTTAAGGTGCATTTGGTATCCAGACAGAACAGGACATGAGAGTATAGTTGTTCAGTGTTTGATAAGACATAACTGAACATGACATAACAAATAAAAATGACCAATTTACCCCTAATAGGGGTGCTCACGGGTTGGGTTGGCCGGGTTGAAGGCACTTGAACAACCCAACCCAACCCAATCAAAAGTGTAACCCAACCCAACCCAACCCAACCCAATCAAAAGTGTAACCCAACCCAACCCAAACCGTGCGGGTTAGGTTGGTCGGGTTGAAACTTTAATACACCATTTTATAATCTAACTAAGTGATTTCGTTTAAAAAAAACTAAAATCAAAATGGAAATATAAAAATAAGACTAATAAGAGAAGAAAAGAGTAAAAGAAGAGCATCTTTTGCCTCTAGATTCTATCGATGTTGAAGATTTTTGAAGACTTGAAGGTTAGATTTATACGATTTTAATCGGCGTGGTCTCGTAGACAAATCCAAACTACGACTAAGATAGGAAGACTTGAGATTTGATAGAAAGAAGAGCCGCTAAAAGTCTAAAACCATAAATAAATAAAAAACGTACAAGTTTTGGTCGGGTTGACGGATTGGTCGGGTTACCTTAGGCCCAACCCGTTTCCAACCCAATAGATGCGGTTTGGGCAAAATTTGTATCGATTATGTATCGGGTTACCTCGATTTGAGTTTTTTTTTATGTTTTTTCGGGTTGGGTTGGACGGGTTGGTCGGAGATTTGAGCACCCCTAACCCTAATGAGTTTTTTGTATTTTGATGTATTTATGTAGTTTATTAAATTATAATAAAATAAATATTTTTTATAACAAAATATGTCATTAAAAATTTAAAATGACACAAAAATAAAATTTTATGTAGTTTTCAATTTTTTAATACCTTTTCTATATTATTTTTTTGTTATTAATATTTAATAAATTACATAAATTAACCAAAATATAGAAATCATGTAAAAAAATATATTGAGGACAATAAGTGAAAGTTTAAATAACATAAAATACAACAAATATAATTTAAATAACGATTAAGATGTAAAAGCAAAATGAAGGTTGCATTAATGATAAAGATATCTGGGAAAACCGCTAAAGAAGTCCCGGCTAACGGCATATTTGATTTTTTAGAAGAAATTATGTTTTATTTTTAAGTTATATAGTAAAATATAAGTCTATTTCACCTTAATTCTATGGGGATGGGCTGAAACAAGTCTTTCAGTTTGTTCCACTATGTTCTGTCTGTTCCACATAAAAATTCTTTCAAACGTGGAACAATGATTCTTGTTTTGTTCTATCCTATCATGTTCAGTGTACCAAACGCACCCTTAAGAACCATGGTTGTTGACTTATTTAAGGACCAAACTTATTAAAGATGACAACTATAAGGATCTAACTTATTAAAAAAATACAACCATATAGATGTAATCTATTAAAACAACAACCACAAAAAAATATGATAAAAACGGTTAAAAATGCCTAACCACATGAATGAATAAAGTAAGTTACTATTAAAAATTAGAGTAAATTACAATGTGGGCCTTATGGTTTACTCAAAATCTGGATATAGTCCCTATTTTAAAATAAATACACCAGGGATCCCTGTGGTTTGCATTTCATTGCACTCTGACTCCCTGTGGTTTAAAATAAGTATATCAAGGATCCCTACAGTTTGCATTTCGTTGCACTCTTGGTCCCTGTACAAGGACCCAACGTCCAACGAAATGCAAACCACAGGAACTCAGAGTGCAATGAAATGCAAACTACAAGGATCCCTGATGTACTTATTTTAAAATAGAGATCATATCTAAATTTTGAGTAAACCAAGAGACCTACACTATAATTTACTCTAAAAATAATGATAATTTAATAATGTGATGTCACTTCCACCTCTACTAATTGTATTCTCACCAATTTTATTACTCCAGCTGATCTCAGCCAATCAGGATTTTTGTTTTTATTTTAAATATTTTATAATTTTAAAATTAAACTTATAATCTTGGATAAATTAATATATATCGAAGATGACACGTGGTTGAGTTTATAAAATTGACATCGATTCTATTCGTGCCAACGACCCAAAGATCTTAATAAATCTCTCCGATGTATACACACCGTCGGCATGACTTTATAATAATATTCAATCCATAACATTTTCATACATTTTATATATATATAGGATGAGTTTAAATGAAAACTCATTTTTTATTGTGCACATGAGAACAAATCTTAACCATTGAACAAAACTTAGAAAACTAATCAATGGTTAATACATAATAAGGTTAATTGAGAAGTGATTAAGAACAAAATTGTAATTTTGAATCAACGCCTATCTTCTTTAACTTTTTATTTTTATTTTTAGTTAAAAAAAATTTACCCCTTTAAACTTTAAAATAATTTATCTTAAAAATTATTAATATTTGAATCAAACAAATTACATCAAAAAAACGAGAATTTCGTGCTCTTCGATATGATATCCATCTCGATATAGTTTTTTTTCCTTTCTGTTTTAACCGTTTTTTACGTAAAATTCTATATACGTGTTATATTCATTATGAATATGCATGCATGTCTTCGGGTGTCCACATTCAGTATGAATAACAAAGATGAACGTCCATTCATTATTCATGATGAATAATATCGTATGCAGGATGAATAATACAATATTCAGGATTTTTTCGTTTTAACTGTTTTTACGTGAAATTTTATATATGTGTTATATTCATTATGAATATGCATGCACGTCCTCGAATGTCCACATTCAGTATGAATAACAAAGGTGAACATTCATCCACTATTCATGATGAATAATACAATATTCATGATGAATAATGCACGGATCAATAATTCATGTATTATTTATCATGAATCGTGTATTATTCACCCTTAATGTTCTATTATTCATCCTGAATGATACATTATTAATGATGAATAATATATGAATGACCCGTGAAGGTGTAGACACGTGGCACACTCTCTTTTGTTTCCCAATTCACAACCAAAATTTGGTTTAATTCATTATGAATATATATGCGCATCCCCGGATGTCTCACATTCAGTATGAATAACAAATGTGAACGTTCATTCATTATTCATGATGAATAATATAGTATTCAGGATGAATTACACTCATTCACGACGAATAATACACGGATTCATGAATCGTGAATTATTCACCCTGAATGTTGTATTATTCATCCTGAATGTTGTATAATTTATCATGAATGATACATTATTCATGATGAATAACACATGAATGACATGTGAAGATGTGAAGACGTGACGCGCTCTCTTTTGTTCCCCGATTCACAACAGAATTACTCAATAGGTTTTTGATTCGTCTTAATGGGTGTACTGTTGGATTACGGTGCTGAAAAAACGTGATGCCTTACGACGTTGAAAAAAGTGTTGAAGAAGGTGATGTCGAGTTACATACTTACGGTGTCGAGGTGTTGTACAAACTTGAACGTACATAAATATTCATAATGAATATAACACATATATAGCATTTCACGTAAAAACGGTTAAAACGACAAAAAAACTATATCGAGATGGATGTCATATCGAAGAGCACGAAATTCTCGTTTTTTTGATGTAATTTGTTTGATTAAAATATTAGTAATTTTTAAGATAATTTATTTTAAACTTTAATTGGGTAAAAAGTTTTTAATTAAAAAAGAAAATAAAAAGTCAAATATGGTAGACGTGTGTTTAAATTTTCTTTCATTTTTATCCTAAGCATTTTAAAATTAAAAACTCTATTTAATATGAGTTGTTGGATCAAAAGAGATCGAGTGGCTGAGATTTGTCCTCACGTGCACAATGAAAAATGAGTTTTCATTTGAACTTTCCTCTCTCTCTCTCTCTCTCTATATATATATATATATAGGAAGGTTCAAACGAAAAAAAAACTAACTATTAAATAAAAACAAGAAAACAACAGATCATGTACAAAATCATAAGTGATTTTACATTAACCCGAAAAAAACGGACACGAACGAATTTGCCCAAAGTCGTGTGAATCATATATGATTTTGTATGTGAAGTCGTGAATCATATATGATTTTGTATGTATTTGACTGTTTTCATGTTTTCTTAAATAGATATTGTTCTCGTATGAAGTCACCTCTCTCTCTCTCTCTATATATATATATATATATATATATATGCATACAAAACAACCGAACATACATTATATATATACATGAATAGTTATATACAAACTCTATAAATCGTATAAACTTATAAACCATTTTTCATGTGTGAAACAAAGCATGCGAAAATACAGTGTTTATCATATATGTAAATGTCCATGACTGTTTTGTGGTAAAAAAATAGTTCTGAACGTTTCCCGTATGAAACAACATAGTATAAACACTGCATTTTCACATGTTTTTTTCCACATATGAAACAACATATGAAAACTGGTTTATAAGTTTGTACGAATTATCGAGTTCATAAAAAAAGTGGACTATATATATATATATATATAGAGAGAGAGAGAGAGAGAGAGAGAGAAAATTTCAAATATAAAATAACCGGTGCAAATCAATCCAAAATTCCAAATCATACAATAAATTTGATTTTAAGTCATGGTTCATATTGTTTCACATGTTTCATTCTTATATGTATATATTTATGTGTGCATATGTCTGTGTGTTTTCCTATGTAAAACGTATATTAATTTTTTTTTTTCACACGTAAAAAAGTCCCAAAAGTTTCATACATGAAATTGGTCTATAATAAATATTTGGTTTGTATTTGATATTGCCCTATATATAATTGGGATCATGTGAGAAGAAATGAGTTTGGTTAAAAACATTTCTAAGCTTTTGGATGAAATTTTTTTATCTTTTTTTTCTGAAAGCTGAAAGAGATTTATTTAAAAAAAAAAACAAAGAGTACAAACAAGAGCAACAAGTGCAAATCTGTGAGATGAATTCATTAAAAACGCTTACAAAAACGCAAATCTTCATCTACTTTCATGTTACCTTCACCTCATTCACATCCACTAGTTTTACATACTTTAATTAAGTCATCTTAACATACATGAATTTGTTAAAGTTTCAGTCATGATGATATTATAAGTACTTAAGCATATAAACATAAATAAAGTCATATGAATACATGTCGATGAAGTGATTAGGTCTAGTTTTTTTCTTTTATTTTTTTTTGTTAACCATGGATGTTCGAATCAGTTTTTTTTTGGAACGACAGATAACACACACACACGTTCCCGGGGTATCCGGACTCCCACTTAAGGGTGCCACCCGACCAATCCCCGTCGACCACGACCCGACCCCAATTAAGGGTACCACTAAGTGGCAGACCCATGATTTGGATATCGCCACATGCTCACCACGGGGTTCGAACCCGTGTAGTCAGGGATACCATCCACTGACCCCCTAAGGATGTTACCTTACCACTGGGCTAGACATGTTTTGATATGTTCGAATCAGTATGCACGTACCTCAACTAAGCCTAGGAGCCGAACAGTTAGAAAAATCCTCAATCATTTTATAGGACTCAAACCAATAACTATTAAGAAGAATCCACAAATACCCAAACCTTAAAAATCCAAAATTCTCACTACAAAAGAATTGTTTTTATTGAAACCAAAACTTTTATATATAATATTTAAAGTAGGACCAAATGAGAGAGTGTGAGGGAAGTTTGGAGGTAGTGGGGATTGCTTTGATTTGCATGATGGTTATAACTGAAATGGATCAAGTCAACCCAAAGGTGGTTATGGTTAACCCATTGAGCACATTAACTAGGAAAAGTAGACACATTGATCCCACCCCTTTTCTAACACCCCAAATCATACATGTTGGATTAGTCATTGCCTATTATTTTCACCACCCACTCTTACTTAATACATAAGTTTTATATTTTTATTCAAAGTCAATCTAACACCATAATTCATTTTTAAATATAAAAAGGAAAAACAACAAGTAATAAGAGCATCTTTAACAACTATGCTATAATTTTTCTAAAATAGAGTATAAAAAGTTGAAATCTCTAAAAAAAAATTACAACCAACTCCAACAACTACTCTATTTTAGCAATTCTATCATCAATTATATTAATAAAATATTATTTTTCTCTCCTAAACATACAACTTCAATGTTTTCTATTGGTGGAAAAGAATTAAATACTATTTCTCTCTCTTTAATATGGGGTTTTAGAGATTTATTTAAATTTGGAGATTTTTATCTTCTCTCTATTTTAACATATGATATAACATAGCTGTTGGAAAAAAAAGCTGCTAAAATCTCACTTTTTTCTATATTAGCATAGCTGTTGGAGATGTTCTAAGCTACTCAGAATTTTGACCTTTTCTTTTGATTTTTTAATAAAATTTAATCTGGGTACAAAATCTTATAACAATCAGTTATACCAAAGAATAATAAGATAAAGAAGAATATGAACATGGGCATGGTCGAGGATGTAGATGACCGGGGGGAGTGATCATAGTTAAAAAAAAGCCAGATGTGTATGGTGAATTTTTTTGAAATTATAACTATAAATCATGTATCTGAGTAATTCGATTTGGAGCTGTAATGGTTAGTTAAAACTTGAAATTACAGTTTAGTTGTAATTAAAAAAAGTTTAAGGCCATGATAATTTAATGTTTTCTTTGTCGGGTTTTGCGTAAATGACCTCGGTTGTAAAGTTTGATGACTTCTTCAGTTTTTATCAATTCACATGCTTAGTTAATAATGTCTATGATACTGTTTATATTTGAGTAACTAGTGCATCATGTGCTATTTCATATGATTTTTTTTTATCTAAGACTAACATTTAGAATATTGATTAACATATATTTGTTTCACAATGTGTTTGGTTCACATGTATTTGTTTCATAATGTGAACCTATTTAGCCTATTTGTGAAGCAAAAGTTACACGTAAAAAAGTTTCACATTGTAAATCGAAAACATATGAATCGAACATATTGTAAAACAAATATATGTTCAATACTTTAAATTCTAGCCTTAGATGAGAAAATATCATGTAAAACAATATCTTAAGATGCAAATTTTCATGTATCTCATAAATTTTCAAATGATTAAGCCCATATATATATATATATATTGATAATAATAATAATAACAATAATAAAACATCAAAAAGATATGTATATTATATAAAAAAAGATTGCTAACAATTAAAAAAAATAAATTAAAATAAGTTTATTGTCATTCTTTTACGATTAACCCTAGATTTATTTAACCATCTAATCGAATGGTAAAAAAAAGCAAAAAGTATTGCCTTTGAACAACAAAAATCAAAAACCAAAAATGGAAAATGGATAATGATTTTACTGACCCAATAAATTGGTAAAAATTAAAATGTCCCAAATTATGTTGACAAAATTGTACCACGAAAGGCCTCCATTCTCATATGTTTATATCCACAAAGCTTTCAATCAATATTTATTCAACTTTATAATGAAAATTAATTATAATAAAAAAAAAAGCGTAAATAAATGACAAACTAATTACATAAGCGCGAAAAGAGAAAATATACTTTATGTCAAGAAGGTAAAACGACATTTAGTTTCTTTTAATCACAGTAACAAAAAGCAAATTGACATCATTTGGAATCGTTTTGCGAAAGCTCGAAAATCCATTCAACAAGTCACGTCATATTTTAAACCACACGGCGACTTGTACGCTCCATAAAATTCCATCAATAATTATACTTTACAATTGCTTAATTAATTATTGAATGTGACATCTCCAATCAAAAGAAGTTACGTTCCAGTTTTGACATTGTCAATATATCATGACAGTCCCCAATTTCGATCCCCCCTGTTAGTTTCAGCCGTTGAGTGAGCCAAAAAACTGTTCCCACACATTGGTATCCTTGGAGGCGGGTTTCGTGTGGGGTCAGTTGAGGTTTCTGGTAATCAACTTTTTGTCCAAAATATATCATTGAAACGATACATTCTTCAAAAACACAATCCTCGGGTCAGAACTCTGTGCCCATTCACGAGATACATAGCGCACGTTGATGGCGACGTCTCGTTGATGGTACCGAAAGCGAAAAGGGAAAAAGAGAAAAAGAGAATTTTTGAAAAAAGTGGAATAGTTGAAGGGGTGAAAGTGTTGATTGATTAAAATATAGTGGTAATGGAGTGGAGTAGATTTGTTTAAGTGATGATAATCTTAGTTAAGCCAATAGCACGTCTTTGATGAAGACAATTATTAATTTCATAAACAAAACTCAGTGGTGCACCAATAAAATAATTATATTTGATTAATTAATTAAATAATTATTAAAGTAAAAACTCATAATCAAATTGATGTTACATTGCCTGCCTCCAAATGACATCACCAAACATTACAAATCTTTTCCTAAATCTTTCTCTCCAAGTCTTTGTCGATCTGATTTCCGATCTGATGTGTAAATAAAGTATAGATGTTACGTTAGACACGTAGTTTTAACAACGACCGTGATATTAGATTGTACATCGTTGAGTAATCGTGTTGTTTAATCAAGCCATCAGTGATTCTCTGAAGCAACCATGAAATGATGTAGTTTGTCAGTATATGTGTAACACTGAAGATTATTTTTCAAAAGGGTTATTGAGGAAAGAAGATCAGTATCAACGTGTATTGAAAAATAGGGTTTAAGTTTAGCTGATGTGAGACTCTAACATGCCACCTCCAACGAAGACTAGACATGCACAAAGTGTTCGAGAGTGACAGAGGGTCGGATCCCTAATGTGGAGTGTACATATTAGATTACCCAGCAAAAGAGTCATTAAGAAAAGAACACACACACATATATATATATAGGTAACCGTGGGTTTCCAGGCCAGCTTACGCAACATATATTCGAGCATATTGAGAAGAAATAGTCCAAATTTACCTGATGTAGGACTCCTTCACAATTGTCGATTAATTTCCCTATAGCAAGTCATTGTACTAATTGTACCACCGATGGTTGATGTTCCACCAACATATTTGTCAATAGTAGGAAACGTGTTAATTCCAAATAACCATAACTTGCAACCAGACAAACCTACATGATCCATGGTTCATCAGTGTAAAACTATCAACGTTTAAGACCCTGATTTTGAATTGACCTATGGATTAAAGATTATATTATGTTAGTTTGTCTTTATAGGAAAATATACTGATTTGCTCTGTATGACTAACATAACAGGTATATAGACATGTAGTTAGTGGGGTTAGAGAGATGATAGATAGATGGATAAAGGAATATGTGTTCTTATCGTACCTTGCATTAAAAAATTTATTCTTATCAAACCTTGCATTAAAATAATTTATAAGTGTTTCCCTTATCTGATCTTAACTTTTTTATGTTCAGTATACCTGTTCCTTAATGCTTTTCACAAAATTTTCCCTTTTCTGTTGTCTAACATATTCTAGCATTTCTATGTCTTTCCTTTTTTCACATGTCAGGGATATTCACGGAAATAGCCGCTATATCGTTTGGTCTTTCGGGGTTAGATGATAAGTCTGCGTACATCACACCCCCATAACCTACTTTTAACTGAGATACACTATGTTGGTTTGGACTGCTTTTGTATAACATATACCTTCTGAGTTTTCTTTATTGACATGTTATTTTAAATCTACAGTTTTAGTAACATAGAAATGATTTTAATTTATGAGATTTCTCAGCACTTGCCAAAAGTAGTTTCATCCTATAAAAAGAACTAATACTGTTTTCATTTTATGTACATGTATATGTTTCGTTATCTTCTACCAAAAAAACAAATTTAGTACGTACTGCGAAATTGAAATACAAGATGGTCGAGGAAACATATGCATATAATTATAAACATACAAATAATATAAAACACTTCAAATTAATACTAACTATTACTGATTACAATTTACAACGTAATTAGTGATCATCTTATAGTACTATCTTTCCTTTATAATACTGAAAACCCCTCTTTAAATATTAACCATTTGGACCCACAACCTAACTGTTTTCGTTGATTTGTTACTGAAAAGAACCCGTTTTTCTTGACTTACGTACTATATTTATATGTACTATATATATATATATATATATATATATATATATATATATATATTTGTGACCCACCTTCGTAATATTGTGATAGGATGCTAGTAAGTCTATGTAAATAAAGGCATAGGCAAGATCTAACAGCATAACACATGATAGATTATTATATGAATTAAAGTGCATAATAGCATTAGAAAATAAACCGTTGATGTTACCTATGACTTACTAAAATGACATGCCCTCTTTCCCTACCATTTTTTGTTATAAAAAACCAATTGGGTTGGGTTATGATTAGAATGTTTTTTATTCTTGTAAGAACAGTTTTATCTGATTTTATCAACTTACATTGATTTATCAGATATATCTAAATCTTTCTTCATTTACCTCTACATATACTTATTTGTATCACCATGATTGAAACTTTAACAAATTATCCATGTGAAGGTAAGATGACAGAAGGCAAGGGTGGATCCTGGATTTTTTTTGGAGTGATATCACAAAATAAATACCATAAGGACCTAAAGTTTTATTTCGTAATTTTTCATATAAACTTCTGAAGTTTTAATGTTTATGGTTTCACTCAGATAAACTTATGACTACACATTTAAAAGAACGTACGCATAGCCCACGTCATTTTAATGTTTTTATAGGCAACCATCCTCTTAAGTGTAGGTCCTCCCCTGAATGAAGGTGAAAGTAGACGAAAGTTTGCATTTTTTGTGAGCCATCAGATAAGGTTGATGAATTTCCATATTTTATGTGAATCAGTACATAAAAAAGTCATCCAAAGTCTTAAAAGCGTTCCTACAGTTCTCACATGATCCCAATGGTATAAAGATTTATATAATTGGAATATATACACACACACGAGAGACCGTGTGAGAATAACAGTTATAAGAGAATGATAAGAGCGCTTCTGAGTCTTTGGATGACTTGACTTTTTAACCTAACTTAATTTTCTTCAACTACTTTCAATATCTTTAACTATATTCATCAACGTTCGATTATCTCACTTTCAAGTCATTTTCACGAACTTTTAATCTTCACATGTATGAATTTGTTAAAGTTTTGGTCATGATTATTATTATAGGTAAATAAAGGTAGTCGAATTTAAAATGAAGGTATATGAATGTTTTGTTCTCATGGTTTTTCTTTTGAAGACTCATAAAATAGTGATAATCTTAAGAACTAGTGTATCATGTGTTATTCATATGATTTTTTTCCCATCTAAGACTAGGATTTAGAATATTGATTACTATATATTTGTTTTACAATGTGAACCTTTTTAGCCTGTTTGTGAAACAAATGTTACACGTAAAAAAGTTTCACATCTAGGCACTGCCAAAACTCTTGTGACCATGGAGGCTCACATGCAATGACTCCAGACCATTTATGGTCACCCGTGTGCATAAGCTGACCTAGAAACTCACGGTTACCCAAAAAAAGTTTCGCATTGAACCGAATGCATATGAAGCAAACACATTATGAAACAAATATATGTTCATCATCAATACATTAAATGTTAGATTTAGATGATAAAAAATCATGTGAAACAATTAATACTTTAAGATAAAAATTCTCACGTTTATCATAATATATGAAGTTTCTATTTATTACGCCCATGTACACATATATTATTTAAAAGGGAGGTTCACAGGAAAACCTCAAAAAAATGAAAAATTGAGGAACACCCTGGTAGCCCTTGATCTGGACGGTATGTACTTGTGCATACAAGTAAATTAAGTTTTTTTTTTTACACTTGTGCATTATGCACGTATGCATGTTACAAATTACTTGTATGCACAAGTGTATACCGTTCAAATTAAGAGCTACCATGACGTTTTCTCAATTTTCCTTTTTTTTAAAGTTGTCCTCTAAACCTGACTCTATTCTTTAATTATTTTAAGATGGCAATGTCTTGCCAAAATTTCTTTTAATAACACCAAAACTCAAAATGAAAAAAAAGTGGATTAATTAAAGTTAACAAGTTTATAAAATTATATGAGTGGGACTTGGTTTTTTGTCTAGTGAAATCCAAGATTCTTTAAAGTCGATTTAAGGCCCCATTTCAGATCTCCTGCTATCGACTAATTTTGTCTATATATCATCAACTTCTCCTTCCTTCTTTAACTTGCTTTTATTTCATTCATCCTCCTCAAATATATATAATATATATATCTATATATATATATATATTTGCATGCAATAATATTAGTTATATATTTGAGGGTGGTTTAATTAATTAATCAATTAATTTGATATATATCTTCAATGAAGGATAGTAGTAGCGGTGGCGGTGGAAGAAAACAAGGGGCGGCGTCACCGTGTGCCGCTTGTAAGCTTTTACGAAGACGATGCTCTCAAGATTGCGTTTTCGCACCGTACTTTCCGGCCGACGAGCCTCAGAAATTCGCTAGTGTTCATAAGGTGTTTGGTGCTAGCAATGTCAACAAGATGCTTCAGGTTAGCCTTTTTTATCCTCCACCACCACCACCACCGGCGGACACCGCAGGCCGCTGTCGTCAGCCGCCGCCACCACCACCACCACCACATGCTTACTAGCTTATTTAGCCACCCTTTCACAATGTGAAACTTTTAAGTTTTTATTAGCTTCACATGCATGTTATTACATAAGTGAGCAATTAATTAAGTAACAAAATTTAGAGATGAAACTGAATTAAATCAAATCAAACAAAACCAATATATTTTAGTTGAATTAACAGCATCTTCAATTGATTTCTCAAAATTTCTCTAAAATAAAGAACCAAAAGTCAAAATTTTCAAAAAGAATTATATTCATCTCCAACATTAATTATAACATTAAAATATTTTATTTTTCTATTAAAATATTATTTCTTCTTTCTACATATTTATTTTCAAAGTTTTCTATTGGTCCTCCCACTTGGTAATCATTTTTGGGATGATCTTCATATTTTGAGAAAAAACTCCTCTCTTCTACTTTCTCCATTTTAGAGATATATAGTTTTGGGAAAACTGTTGGAGCAAAATATTAGCTCAAAATCCATATTTTCTCTGGTAGAACTCAAATATATAAAACTTTCTCAACAAGTGTCAGATTTAAAAAAAAAAGATGCTCTATCGTTTGAAAAAGGTGAAATTAGTTGCATTGGAACAAAACCCGATGTGTGGTATAAAGTCAAGGTGGGTTAAACAAGTCAAATCAGGTATTTTTTAACTGATCGGCAAAAACTCTTGTAACGTTTCAAAGATTACGGTTTAAAATTATTGTTTCGAGTTTAAAGTCAAGATCTAACAAAAGTCATTGAATTTGTAGTGGGACAAAGAGAAATGGATCGAACTGCTCCCGAAATCGACTTTGACTTTGACATCTTGTTCGTATGTTAGTGACTAATGAAAAAAAACGTACAACTTTTAATGCATAAATGTATTAAGCACCATGACCTACATTTTATACGACTTTCGAAACGTTTTCAAGCCATGTCTACACATATTTGGAACCCGTCACCATCTTTTCGATTTCAATCTTGAATTATGCGGGTACGTTTGGTACGTAGACTGTATACAGTTGGACACATTGGTAAAAGAGAACCGTGGAAGGTTTTAAAGATGGGTACGGTAGTTTAGTAATTTACTAATTTTGTCTCATCCCCTGATTTTTGTTCCAGTTATTGACGGTGAGGTAAAGAGGGTAAAAGAATTGTGGAAGGATTTTAAAGATGGGTATTTTAGTAATTTACTAATCTTGTCTAGCTCAAAAAATGATTTTGTTCCACCTATTTCAGTATGACAAAAAGAATTCATTTTTGTCCCACTTAAATCTTGTGACATTACGTTAGCAGTAGAAGACAATATTTAAGAAGTCTTATTTCGACCATTATAGTAATTTTCTAAAATTTGTATTAAAAAGTCTCCAATCTTTTACAAAATCCCAAGAACAGGTATCGTCAAACATGAGACAACAAGTTTTTGTACTGTTCTGTTTTCACGTCCACGCACTCTATATGGTTTTTTGGATTAAAAAAAAAACAAATTACATTATAACAACACGAAAGGTAACGGTTGATGAACCTTTTTTTAGCGGTTTTAACGACACGATCATCGAACATCGTAACCAATATTTAACGAGTTTTTTCGAGTTCGGTTATTAACAGTTGATGGGGGGCCATGGCTAATTTATAGTCAAAAGAATGGTTATGAAGTACTTTGCACGTACTTCAAAATTTGGCATATCATATCATTATATATATATTTTTTATATATATTTGTATATATATATATATATATATATATATATATTTGGCTTTTGTCATTTCAACTCATATTCGACAACTTGTCTCCCCTTTTTTTATTTTCCATCATTAATTTCCATCATTTCATTGGACTTTTTCTCCTTCTATCGTTTTCTTTTTTTACAAAAATATAAACAAATTTAACACTTTCGGCAACAAACCATCCACCACCCACTTTTGAAACTTCCAAATTCGTTTTTTAAAATCATAATTTAACAATTTAAACGATTTTCTACTAACGTCAATATTCTTTTAAATATCATAGGATGAGTCAGTAGAGTCGGCTTCAAATGAGAACATTGATCAAATAAAAGAACACATAACCCATCCTTTTGCGTTAACCATGTTCTGTAAGCACACGTGATTTCAGTACAAAATTACTAGTAATTTAATTGTTTCCGTATTCTCATATTTTGACGATTTTTCATTTGATCCTTTTTTTTAAATTAATAAAAGAAAGTGTGAACAATAAGTGATTTAGTTGATTAAAAGAAGTATTATATAAATCGTCAATAAATATTTTTTGGTCAAACGATTCTTTGTACAAAGTGTGAAAAATTAAAGTAATGTGCACGGAAGGGGATCATTAACTACCTTCTTTTTGTTTTAAATATTAAATAATTTCATTTAAATAAAATATTTCATGCTAATAACAATTGTGTTATTGTTTTTTATTTCGGAATTTGAATTTTGAAATTATATTTTGGCTCGATATTAAAAGTTGAATATAACGAATTAAATTTGTCGTAATCGATCGATATAGACAAAGTTGTCTTCTTTTTATTTCAAATCATGAATATGAAATCGTAGGTCGGGCCCCATGCGCGATGGTATTTCTTGAAGCCGCTAAAATCCTTATTGTTAAGTGTTACATCTATTCCAAAAATCTCATCTTTTCTATACACGTTCTTTTAAATAGGTATTTAAAAAGGTTTCACATATACATATAGAGTTTGTTTGTTAATAGTTTAATGAGCTTAATGTGATTCATAACTTATTCAGTCAGTTATACATAACTGTTTCGTGGTGACTTAATGATATAGAAAGTGGTTTATTCAGTAAGCTTCTAGGGGGGAGCTTTATGCAGAAAACCAAGTTTTTCTAAATCTGTCCCTCCCAATTATGATTTATGAAACACGCTTTTTCCATCTATGAAAAAACCTTTCCAAAAAAAAAACTCTTCCAATTCATACAAACATATTAATTCATACAGTCAGCTTTATTCATATATGATTTAAATGGAAAACCAATCAAACAACCCCTAAATCTGTATGTATGTAGAAACCTCCCCTTTCTTATAAACGTTGTTTCAGAGAAAGATTTAAAGGGGTTTCACATTTATAACATAACATTTATGTTTTTGTTCATTTTTGGGGCTTAGGGTTGATTACTTAATATTGATTTTCTTTCCGCTCGTACTGGGTAAGAGTTTATTATTTCCTAGTAAGAGATGATGTCGTTTCCTACACTTCTTATTGACTGAGTCAACCACCAATATGTCAATGACTGAGTCAGTCAGTGCTACAAAAGTTAAACACTCACTACAAAACACTGGTAAACAACCATTTTCAGCCATAACTTACCAATACCGAATCTCTTACCCATATCATGCTTTTACCTGTTTAACACTTACCCAATTTATGTCCATAAATGTCTCTTACTAACGAAAAAGGAATCCGAATTTGAATATAGGAATTACCTGAGCATCATAGAGGCGATGCAGTGAGTTCAATGGTGTATGAAGCAAACGCAAGGATCAGGGATCCAGTGTATGGTTGTGTAGGGGCGATATCGTCCCTACAACAACAAATAGACGTACTTCAAGCACAACTGGCAGTGTCACAGGCAGAAGTGGTTCACATGAGAATGCGCCAGTTCTCATCAAGCCCCGTCAACCAATCGCCAGAAAACATATCGCCGCCGTCCCATCACCACCAATCACATACACCAACTAGGTCCGTTTTTGGCATGGACATGGTGGTTGACCACCAAAGTCATATGGGCATGGGGGAGTCCTTATGGTCTTCATGCAACTAGCAACCATCTTTTTACTACTATTTTCTTATAATTGAGGCTTCCTTTGTTGCTTGCCGGGTTTTCTATATTTTTTATTTTCTTATTTATATTATACTATATATTATATATTTATATATATATAACATATATCTCTCTCCAGTGTACTGTGAGACGAAGATGATGATGATGACGATATATTATTAACCATATTGTAAATTTTTAATTATGGGTCGCTGCGTTATATACTACAGTATTTTGATTTGATTAAGTCTGAGTTTTTTTTATTACATATTTTTTAATATATATAGAGAGAGGGGGAGTCAGGTTCATGGGAAAATTACAAAAAAATGAAAACTGAAAATCACTTTAATATCAATTCATTTGTACGGTTTGCACGTGTGCTTATATGTAATTTGTCTGGTATATGCATGTGCATAACATGCAAATGTGCATAGAATCCAAGAAATGTCTTCAATTATTTATATGAACATGTGCACACCGTACAGATGAATGATAATTATAGTGTTCCCCACTTTTCCAGTTTTTGGGCGATGTCCCCTAAACACCCCCTCTCTCTCTCACACACACACACTCTCTCTCTCTCTCTCTCTCTATATATATATATAGTCTGTTATGATCAAGAGATATTAATGTTGTTTACTGACTAAGATGTTGACTCAGTAAAAATAAAGAAATTTGTTTACACCTGATCAACACTTACCCAATTTTTTTAAAATATAATTTAGGACGTGTATATATGGATTGAAATTGGTGGAAATTGTAATAATGGATTACTAGTCTTCAACATCGCGCGTTGCGCGATGATCAAAACACATGTCAAATAAGATATAAAAATGTTATGATGTTACATCAACCAAAACGTGAGAATACTAAATTATCGTCGTACATTTGTCGATACCCTTTTAATATATCAAGGCATCTCTCCTCCTTTCATATGTCATCAATGTGGGATAAACAAAACTCAACTACAATTCATTATTTGAGAAAATACAAAATTCTCATTGTATCATGTCAATATTTTATAGCCAACATTTCTTTCATATTGATATTAACTGTATTTATATTTATATTTATATTTATATTTATATTTATATTTATATTTATATTTATATTTATATTTATATTTATATTCATGATTGTATTGATTCGATTCTAATGAACATTTTACATTTAATGAAATCGGAAGTGAAAACTATTATGTTTTAAATTAAATATTTTTGTCACATTACTTCAAAATTGTCATTTAATCCAAATGGCAAGTGTCACATTTTTAGCCAACCAACTCTTTTAATCTTCAAGGCATACCCCCCATTTCATATACTACCTCTTTCGAATATTTGTATCATTTGATGTTGCCATTTGAATCGTTACAAATATGTGAAATGTATGGCTAACCCGATAAAAAATAATAAAAAATAAGTGTTGATATATTTATGTTGTGCAAATAAAAATAATATAAAATAAAGAAAATAGTAAACTTCACTTTTGGTTAATGTTTGTCAATCTTAACGGATATCGTGCTTAAACTATTGAAACTCGGATTTGGTTCCTCACGTTTGTCATTTCACTTTGGTTTTGGTCCCTTCTACTAACGACCATTAATTATTTCCGTTAACTCCAATTAAATAAGGGGTATTATGGTCATTTTCATGTTTTTTTAGTTTCATATTAAAGTTTAAAATATATTATATGATATAAATCCAAAATTACCACCATCCACCACCGTGGACCACCATCTACCACAATCACAAATCCAAACACGTTTGTTATTTCACTTTGGTTTTGGTCCCTCCCACTAACGGTCATTAATTATTTCCATTAACTCCAATTAAATAAGTGGTATTATGGCCATTTTTCATATTTTTTTAGTTTCATATTAAAGTTTAAAATATCTATACTATATTATAAAGCACGGATAAAAAAGTCTTAAAAACAATTTCTAAAGCATAATGTTGATCCCAGTTATGATGTTCTTTAACTTGATTTAACCTTTTACTACACACAGATTGATTAAATAGAGTGCGGAAGCGTTTAAGATGTGTAGAAAAGATTGAACATACAAGGTAGTAAACACATAAGTAATTAATGAACAGGAAGTAAAGTATTATAAGAAGGTTACTCAAAGAACTGTTTCATTGATTACTGAAGAACACCAAGAACACGCACTGGTATATGCAAAAATGCTCAAGGGTTATACAGACTGATATTTTTGTGTGTGCTGGTATTCTTACTGTTTTCAAACTCTAAGGTGGTGCTCCCTTAATATACAAGAAGGATGCACCCCTTAGTACAAGACAAAAACTGACATTCCACATAAGGAATGCCACCTGTAAAGTAAACATCGTGGGACGCCCATTACTTGATCATGCAGATCTTCGTACAACAGGTTTCACGTGTTTGGCACGTGGTCTTGTCTTGAGCCATTCAACACAATTCCAATACTGACCTCCAGAGGTTAGCCTTCACAGAGGCTCTGTGAGTGATCACAGAGGCTCTGTGATATGAGTATCATTATCAGGTTTGTCCTCTGGCGCGTCTTCTGCGAAGTAGTCTTCTGAGCTGTGCATCTTCTGTGGTGACTTGGCAGACTACAGAAGTTTCTATACTTAGCCTATTTTTCAACACTTCCAATCTTGGTAGATGGAGCTAACAATCTCCCCCTAAGTGATGAAAAATAAAATTTTGAATTTTGAGGTGTTGGCTAAGCTAGAAACAAAAAGAGGTGAAAGGAACTCAACCTCTGAAAAACGATATTCATTCATAAAAGAAAAATGCCAAAAGGCAATTACATTAGGCATCAAAATACATGAATGAACAACAAAAGATTACAGAAGTCATTGGGGAAAATCATTTATCGGGTTGGTAAAGATTTCATCTAGAGTTTTCTTCATCAATAGAATGAGTTCCCTGTACTTCAGTTGAGCATCCATCTGTCCGATCATTGTCTCTGCAGGTCCCACTTGTACAGTCTCTGTGCCCTTCTTCCTCAGAATCGTGTTCTTTATCTTCAGCAGAGTGTTGTTCGAGTACTTGTGACTTTGATTTGGCCTGTACATCTTCTTAAGCCCATCATCGTCTTTGTAGATGAACCCGAACTCAGACTCTGTGATTAGAGAGTTTGATGGAATATTTTCGATTCCGGGGAATTGGTCATTTGGTTTGGTGATCGATAGCTTCTCGACTCCGAGTTGCAGAGCTACCTCGAAATCCATTTTACTATGATATCTAACATGTTCGCGCATCACTTCCTTGATCTTTCCATTTGCTATCATGTACTCCTTTCGCTTTTCAAGTCTTTGCTCTGTGAAGGCATGTAGTTGAGGAAGGTCGTAGGCGCAGAGGTTCTTTAGGTCTGCATCTGTGAACGTGTACTGCTTCCCATCTTTTCTCTCAACTAAGTACTTAGCATACATGATTGACTTGTTGGCGAAGGAGTGTAGAGAGATCCTCATTACAGTCTTTATATCTTCTGTGGAGAACACTTCATTCCTTTCTTGTGCAGTTTGTTCAAAACGTCTTATGATGTCCTCTTTGATTAGGGGATGCAAGTTCGGTGCTAAGAAGACAACCTCGGGCTCTGCGCTGTAAAGATAGGTGTGAATGTTCTCTTGGAACTTGAATTCTTTTGGTGGAGGCCTTGGGATAGGAATTCCCATGGTGTCCATCGATTTAACAATCTCTTTCACTCTGTCCTCTTGATGTTTCTGCTCTGAGGGTTGTTCTGAGGGATTTTTCTTGTCAGGTTTAGAGATGTTTTGATCTTTGTTCCGTGGAGAGGTCTCTGAAGTATCTGCAGCGTTTACTGGATCAAGGCTTTGAAACTGTACAACGGGTGTGGGTGCAGTGGGCATAAGTTCAGGACTTGAAGGTTCTACAAACTTTGTGAGTCCTTCTGCGATATGTTCAGAGCCCACACTCACCTTTCCCTTTAGTGACACTGTAGAGGTTGTTCCTTGGACAATTGGAGAAGTCGGTATTGGGTCCTCAGAGGCACAGGGCATGAGGTTCTGTGTTTTGTGTGCCTCTGAAGATGTTCTTTGTAGGGGTAGGGCTTGAAGAGGAGTGGCAGAGATGACAGGTGCTTTTGGTGTTAAGGCCTTCTCCCCCTCATGATGGCCAGGGCCAGGGGCATCTGGATCCTGGTCCTCATGTCTCGACACCTTCGGCGAGGCCTCCGCTTGGCAAGTAGCCGGGGCCTTTCTCTTTTTCTTTTGGTAGAGGTGTTCATCAACATGTTTATTGATCTTCTGTAGAGCATCCCCTGCGGCCATTGATAGCTCGTTGATTTCCAAGTCAGACTTAAACCGAAATGTGGCCACGGTTTCTTTAAGTCTGCTGCCACCTTTTCTCCTTGTTCATTGAAGTTGGATCGAAGGAGATTGAGGTTGCCTAGAAATTGATTGCCCATTGCTTCTAGGTCGGCTTTTGTCGCGAAAGCAGAGGGGTCAGGTACAGAAGTTGAGGCCTGTGGATGGAAGGGGACCATAACACTGCGAGTCATGTCCTTTATTTCCTCTCGGAGCCTGGCCATTTCATTTACTCCAGTCTGAACTCCTTGTGTAGCATACTTTGGGAACTCGTCTGTGCAAAGATCCCCGAGAACCTGAATTTGATTGGAGTGTGCAAGGATGGTTTTACCACAAGCTTGAAGGTCAGCTCTGGTCGCGCAGGTTGTTCTGAGGGCATGCAGAGCTTCAGTATTGGCTTTTAGGGCCTCTGCAAGAGTTTGAGAGTTGGCTTGGGACTTTCTGAAGATAGAGCTTTGCAACTCGTTAAGTTTTGTGAACACCATGTCAGCAAAGGCTTTAAACTCGCCCTTTGTGACAAAAGTGTCAGCGGTAACCTCTGGAACAACACATGTTCTAGATTTAGCCAATGAGTCTTTGGCACCCGTAGAGCCTGTGGGGATGTTGAGCTCTGAGGGATTTCCTTCCAATCCTCGATGTTCCACAAAGGAAGCATCTATGGAAGTTCTGTCAACATGTTCTTTGGGGGAGGGTTCAGAGACTCCCTTAAGATCTATGTTGAATGGATCATGTGGTTGTTCTAGAGCCACATAATCATCGTGTTCTTTCACCACCAATTCTGAAGTGGTTTGGGTGTCACTCTTGTGTGTGACAGAGGTAACGAATACCTTTGTGTGTGGAAGAGATGTGTCCTGGGGAGAATGGACACGCAGAACAACACTCTCACCCTTTTGAGAGGGTGGGGTGGGTTTGGTTTCCCCGGTTTTGGATGGTACAGAGGATGAAGGAATATCCTCTGTCCGGTCGGCTAGGGTTCGGTTCGGACTGTGCGGTCCTGTTTTAATACCCCTCTGCACTAGAACTGTAGGGGTAGAGGTGTGGGTTGTACTGAGAGTTGGTTTTGGTTGTGTGCCCATGGCATCTTTTTCTCCTATCTCCTTCTCCAAATATTTTTCACCCTCATCTTCAGAGCTTGAAAGCCCCGTGACATCTTGCACCTCAATGTTCGCGGTTTCACCCAATCCCACAGAGTGCTGCTGTTGAATTTCCATTGCTATGTCCATTGCGACATGAAGAGGGCTGGGTGATTTTTCTTCTGAGCTTTCAATGATCACCTTTTTTCTTCTCCTCTGGAGAGGTTGTTTGGACTCTGCAGGTTCATTCACATCAAGGGAAGGGACAGGTTCAGAGGTTGCTGACTTGGTCAATTTCTTAGCCTTCTTCTTTGGCTTGACAACCTCTGTTGGTGACTTTGGAGTCTCTTCTTCTGCGACTCTCTTCTTGGGTGTCCTTTTCTTTTTATGCTTCTTTTCTCATTTCTCAACTACAGCTTCTGTCCGAACTTCAGCTCCTTCACCCTCCTCTGTTCTAACTTTAGCTCCCTCACCTATCTCTGTCCTAAGGTAAACAACTATCTCACCCACTTGGAATCCTACACGTGGGGGGGTTGCAGGACTCGGTTCAGGAGTCCTGTGCCCACGAATGTAAGTTCTCACCCCATATTCAGTACCCAGGTAGGCCAAAATACGGACTGGCAGAGGTCTTGCTCCCGGATATCCAGATTTTAGAATAGTGGGCTTGTGCGACTTCATGTCATAGACTTTGATCATCTTACCCTCTGCAGGTAACTTCCCTTCTCCTATCAGAGCATCTCCTAGTAGAAGTGCAAAGAACCTGTTGAAAACAAGATTTTTGGGCTCTGTGCCTCGATCTTGGTCCTGTTGCTTGGCTATGACCGCATTTCTGATCTCCCTAAAAATAAGTGTTGCATAGTCCAGAGGCAAATCGTAGTACATACCATACATTATTGCAAGTATGGTATGGCTAGATTGGTCAGGACTGCCTACCTTGCAAGTCAAGCAGCGATTTAGGATAGAGAAGAGAATGTTCCACAGAGGTGGAAGGTTCTGTCGTCTGAAGTCGGTTCTTTTGGAAATCGGTGATGCGTACCCTATGAATCTGAGAAACTCTAGGATTTCATCGTCAGAGGGTTCGTCAGAGTATTTTAACAGGTTCAGCTGGGTCTTGGTGGGAAGCTCGAATACCTCTGCGACCCTTCTGAGGTTTATACCAAGGTCCAGTATTTGAGTAGTGGAAGGATGAGTGGCATAACCCATGACACAGTAGCCATAACGATCCAGTTTTTCATGCTTAGCACTCAACCAGAATTGTTGAATGTAAGTTTCAGGAATATCAGTTCTTTTTAGGGTTAGGGCTTTTGTGAGGATGTGGTTTTTCAGAATTTGAAGTAAAGGAGCAGCTTCCTCAGGATATCCCTTGGGTTCCAAGACAACATAGTGATTGTTAGGCTTGAGATTTAGTTGCTTGGAGTGGTAATCATGGTGTGTGAAGGAGAGCATTCTGCTTGTTAGGACATGTTCTTGTTCAACAGAATGGGAATCGGCCTTTTTGGCTTCAGAATGCATCAAGTTGTTTGATGCAAAAGAACCCTTGGTTTTCTTGGAGGAAGCAGATTGAGATGCCATGGAAATAGAAGAACAATCGATCCTTTGCAGAAAAGTTCTTGAGAAAAAGAAGATAGCAGGTAAAAAGAAAACGAAGGAGAAGAGGGGTTTATTTATACAGAGAGGGTGGGTAGAAAGAATTAGCGGTAAAAGATAAATATTTGAAATCCGTCATGAGTGGTAACGGATAAGAAGCCGTTTTTGAAAAACGACAGTACAGGTTACGAACCAATACAATATTGCCACGTCAGATAATGGCGGTGCACGATCTAGGACGTGCGCCACCCTATTCTCACGCGCGTGGCATTTGCTATTGTCACATGACAGTGACGTTCAAGAAATAACCCGCAACAAATGACCTGAATTTCAAGTGATGGGAATGACAGAAGCTCTGAGGATAAGAGGCTTCTGAGGTCATAGGCAAGGTTGTGATTAACAGAGCATTTTAAGAGGGAGGAATGTGCGATGAAATGATCGAGTTCTTTTTAAAGTACATTTGGTCAAACATCCTGAGTGACAGATCGCAGAGGCTCTGCGGTCGACCTCAGAGGTTCTGAGACCAAAAATTTCCTTTTTAGGAAAGTTTTTCAAAGATTTGATCATTTCAAAGTTTTGACAGAAAGCTGGGTACAAAGTGGGATTTTTCTGAGTACATAGTGCTCGAGAAAGAGTTTTGACCCTTGGTTCAGATGGACTAACCTCACTCTGTAGTTTGTCTTGCGCAAACTGTCTTGCTCCCCCTTGATGTCGGGCCTGTCTTGCTCCCCCTTCAACTATGCTTGGATCATATAAGGATAAGATTTGCACAAGACATAGATTCGCAGAAAAGAATACATAATAAAGAAAGCAGAAGAGACTATTTACAAACAGGGAATATGTTTCAGAGGTAAATATGTACAACAGAGGCTCTGTGAAAGGGTACAGAGGCTCTGTGGTCAACTCATGTTGAGCATACCAATCTTGCCAATAGAAAAGTGAATCTTTTCTCATCCAATGCCTTCGTGAAAAGGTCGGCAAGCTGGTAGTCTGTGGGCACAAAGTACATCTCTATTGTTCCATGCTCCACATGATGTTTCAGAAAGTGATACCTGATATCGATATGCTTGGTCTTAGAGCGCTGCACGGGATTGGCGGAGATCGCAATGGCACTTTTGGAGTCACAGAGGATGAGGATTTTTTCGATATCAAATCCATAGTCTCTAAGTTGGGTCCTCATCCACAGAACTTGGGAACAACAACTGGCAGCAGCAACATATTCTGCTTCTGTCGTAGAGGTTGAGACACAGTTCTGCTTTTTGGAAGTCCAACTTACAAGTTTCCCTCCAAGGAATTGGCAACTCCCAGAGGTACTTTTTCTGTCGAGCTTGCATCCTCCATAGTCTGAATCTATATAAGCCATAAGATCAAAGCCAGAGTTCTCCGGATACCAGAGGCCAAAATTCTTGGTCCCTTTTAGGTATCTGAAGATTCTCTTGATAGCATAAAGATGAGATTCTTTGGGGTTAGCTTGAAATCTTGCACTTAGACATGTGGTAAACATTATATCAGGTCTACTCGCGGTTAAGTACAGTAGAGATCCTATCATTCCTCTGTAGAGTTTACACTCCATAGATTTACCCTCTGGATCTGCATGGAGCTTGGATCTAGTGACCGTAGGAGTTTTCATTGGTGAAGAGTCAGAGAGCTTGTATTTTTCAAGTATGTCAGAGACATATTTTGATTGGTTTATGAAAATACCCTCTGTGGTTTGTTTGACTTGCAATCCTAAGAAGAATGTAAGTTCTCCCATCATGCTCATCTCAAACTCACTTTTCATCAATAACTCGAACTTTTTGCAATATAAATCATTTGTAGACCCAAAAATAATGTCATCGACATAAATTTGTACAAGTAGAATCTCACCTTTTCTCTTCTTATAAAATAAAGTCATATCAGTTGTACCTCTTTCGAAACCGTTTGCAAGGAGGAAGTTTGAAAGTCTGTCGTACCATGCTCTGGGGGCTTGTTTCAGTCCATACAGAGCCTTGTCCAAAAAATAGACGTGATTTGGGTACTTAGAGCTCTCAAATCCTGGTGTTTGTTGGACATATACTTCTTCTGTGGGCTGCGAAGGCAAGAAAGATTCTTATTGCTTCGAGTCGTGCCACAGGGGCAAAGGTTTCTTCATAGTCAATGCCTTCTTCTTGACAGTATCCTTTGGCCACCAGTCTTGCTTTGTTTCTGACCACCACACCGTCTTCATCC
The DNA here is from genome assembly GCA_954870635.1 of Arctium minus. Lineage (NCBI taxonomy): Eukaryota > Viridiplantae > Streptophyta > Magnoliopsida > Asterales > Asteraceae > Arctium > Arctium minus. Next base: position 2,271,621 of record OX941080.1, on the reverse strand, counting down.
TTTTTATTTCCGAAGACCCATTTGGTTCCTATAGCCGTTTTGCCTTTTGGCAGAGGCACTAGGGTTCATACTTCGTTCCTCTCAAACTGCAGAAGCTCCTCTTACATAGCTTCTACCCAGTTTGGGTCTTTAAGGGCTTCAGATATCTTTTTGGGTTCGATGATACTTACAAAATTTGTATAGTAACAAAAATTTGCAGTACTTGATCGAGTTTGAACCTTGTCAAATGGGTCACCTATTACTTGGCTCTGTGGGTGACTTCTGGTCCATTTGATCATTCGAGGCAGGTGATCATTTGAAACTTCTGTGGTTAGCTCAGGAGCATGTTCATCTTGATTTAGATCATTCACTGTTGAGAGGAATTGATCATTCGTACTTGCCACATGACTTGGTTGTTCATCATGAATTGAGGTAGAGACCTCTGCGGATCCTTGATCTGGTGTTGACCCTTCAGAGAGATTTTGAAGATAACCATGATTTTGACTGAGCTTGGGGCCTTGATTCGCATTGTCCTCTGAGTGCTCCCCCTCGATGGTTGCACCTGCAATATTACTGGAAGAGGGTGAAGCATTACTAGGACCAGTTAGAGAAGTACCTGTTTGGTTCTCAGAGGGTTCGGCTTCAGAGGCTCTGCGGTCACCTTCAGAGGGTTCATCATCATTAAACATCTCTTCAAATAGATGATGAAGATCATTTGTTCGTTATGACCCACCATAATCTTCATCTTGAAGTTTGAGTCCTGAGCTGATTTGCTTAGAAGTCACCTGAAAAGAGTCATCAAATGAAACATTAATACTTTCAAGTATATGTTTGGATTTGAGTACATAGACTCTGTATGCCTTGGAGTTGGATGAATAGCCAACAAATTTGGCTTCATCGGCTTTGGGACTGAATTTCCCTATTTGTTCTCTTCGTTCAGCACAAAACATCTGCAGCCGAAGACATGGAAGTACTTGATGTTCGGCTTCCTCTGGTGCAGTAAGTGGTATGGTGTTTTTGCATTCCTCTTCACTATTAGAGAACGATTTTGGGTGAAACATGCGGTTGAAATGGCTTCTGCCCAAAGGATCAGTTCCTTCCTCTTACACCCAACAAATACCATCTCGATGTCACTCAACCTGCCATCCAATGTCAGGTCATCATCGAGATCCTCCGTGGGCACCCTATCTCATATGCACTCTCGGAGACAGTGGAAGTTCCACTGCTATACTTGCAACAGTTCTGGCGGTCTCTACATGCTTTGGAGGCCAACGATGTTGATCCCAGTTATGATGTTCTTTAACTTGATTTAACCTTTTACTACACACAGATTGATTAAATAGAGTGCGGAAGCGTTTAATATGTGTAGAAAAGATTGAACATACAAGGTAGTAAACACACAAGTAATTAATGAACATGAAGTAAAGTATTATAAGAAGGTTACTCAAAGAACTGTTTCATTGATTACTGAAGAACACCAAGAACACGCACTGGTATGTGCAAAAATGCTCAAGGATTATACAAACTGATATTTTTGTGTGTGATGGTATTCTTACTGTTTTCAAACTCTAAGGTGGTGCTCCCTTAATATACAAGAAGGATGCACCCCTTAGTACAAGACAAAAACTGACATTCCACATAAGGAATGCCACCTGTAAAGTAAACATCGTGGGACGCCCATTACTTGATCATGCGGATCTTCGTACAGCAGGTTTCACGTGCTTGGCACGTGGTCTTGTCTTGAGCCATTCAACACAATTCCAATACTGACCTCCAGAGGTTAGCCTTCATAGAGGCTCTGTGAGTGATCACTCCCCTGCATAATTAAATAAAAGATAAAAATCAAATTCTAAATATAAAAAATCTAAAAAAATAATTAAAAAAATTTAACAAAATATTTAATGTTTATTCTAAAAAAACATTATATTATTAAATCTAAAATAAATTACATTATTATTAAACTTCTATACTATATTATAAAGCACATATAAAAAACTATTAAAAACAATTGCTAAAGGTTAATGTACCGTTATTTAATGATAATTACTTAAAATCTCTTAAAAACAACCATTAAAGCTTTATGTACTACATTTAATGTTATTTATTAACTTTCAATCCTTATCTCTAACCACTTTAACTTCTCTAAAATCACTCGCCACTTCAATCCCCTAAAATCACTCACTACATAATTAAATACAAGATAAAAATCAAATTTTAAATATAAAAATTCTAAAATATAATTAAGAAAATATAACAGAATATTTAATGTTTATTTAAAAAAACATTATATTATTAAATCTAAAATAAATTACATTATTATTAAACTATCGAAAAAACTTTTAAAAACACATTTTTATGCATTAAGTACTGTTTATTGATACACATTATCTAATATTCAAGATTACAAGTAATGATGCATGAGTACAAATTTCTAATGTTATATGTTTGAATTCATAACTAACTAATAAACATAATCAAAACAGGATAAACATCTCAATTTAAATATAAAAAATTTAAAATATATAAGATAATCATTGAATTCTAACAAAATACTTAATTTTTTTTATATAAAAAGAATTATATTATTAAGCCTAAAATAAACAAATTTATAAAAAAAATCATTACCACTCTCTCAAAACCATCCAAAATCGTACCGTAAATCGACAAAAAATAAAAGGAAACATTAAAATCATGTTGTATTTCGCTGCATTGCGCGAGTACGATTCTAGTATTATATAATATAAATCCAAAATCACCACCAACCATCATCATTGACCACCATCCATGTAACACCCGGTATTTTCGCAAAGTAAGTTTTCGTCATTCGTTAGTCATTTCTCCGTCTTCCGTTTATCTTTTTGGGTGAAATATGTTGTACTTTCGAACCTTAAATCGACCCATACGAAAATCTCGAGTTTTGATCCTTTTTGGGGCTCGGTACAGTTGGCGCGAGAGTGACTCGCGATAGTGACATGTCACTATCGCTTGGCACAATCGTCGAGGAAGTACCAAACTCGCGGTACAATCCACGCGAGAGTGCCTCGCGATAGTGACACTGTCACTATCGCATGGCAAGTTCGCTGCCAGGTCTATTTTGGTTTAAAATACGAATTTTGACCCATTTCTCATTTCTATCTCATCCCTCTCATTTATTTCACTCTCTCTTAACCTTCCCCTTTCATGAACCGAACCTAGGGTTTCTTTAACCCTCAACCACCTCATTTATTGTTAGTAGTTCGGTGCTTCTTCAAAGGATTCAAGTTTGGGTATTTATTCACCACCTCCATTGTCATCTTCTTCAAAGGATCAAATATAGGGTTTTGGGTTTTCTTCAAAAACCCACTTGGTGAGTTCATACTACCATTTTACTAAACCTTATACATGCCAAAACATATATTTTAAACCCCTATATATCTCCTTGGTTTTGGATTCATATTTATTACATTTTGACCTAACTTGAGTTTTGGGAGATTTTAGGGTTTTGCTACATTTTGCTAAAAGGAAGGGTTTCATTTTATATGTAGTAAATCATTGTGCTACTTGGACATTTTGGTGAAGTACTTGAAAGTATGCATAAGATCTCATTTTATGATTTTCATTCTTATCAGCAGTTAAAAATTGGAAATGCATTTTTGGGAATAAATGTTATTGGAAGCTATATGTTTAGCTTTGGTTAGTCACAAATGAAATTGTGACAAGTCTAGACTATTACTAGTGGATCCCTAGGTATTGAGTTGGCTTATATTTAGAACCTCGTGTTAAGTATGATTTTATAGTAATCATTGTATTTATTGGCTTGGTCTTATACTGTGTTTAGAGTCTCATACTGTGTTGTATTGACCAAGGGTATTTAAGTCCCTTTGGTCTTTGTGTCTTGTAAGAAACTCACGCTCATTCTATCAATATCGTTACTTTGCGCTTACTCTCTCTCTCTCTCTCTCTCTAATTTCTCTCTCTAAGATTTAGAGATCTTGGATTATCAATTGGTATCAGAGCCAATCTAGATCTTGAGAGAATTGTTTTCGAATCCTGAATTTGTAGTTTAATTCGAAAATTTGATTGATTTTCTTGAATTTTTTTCAAGAAAATCTCATTTTTGAATTTTTCATCAAATTCGATCGTGTTTTTGAACGAATTCTTGTGAAAATTGGTTTGTTGGATTCGATTTTGATTGTTAAACACTTTTAATTCACATCGATTTTCAAGAAATTCAAGTTTTGATTGTTGATTTTGAGATTTTTGAGGTTTCTGGAAAAACGGTTTTAACGCACTGTTCAATTTTTAAAATCTCGATTTTAAAGTTTTTAATCGAAAAAGTTTGATAGAAAAGTGTTAGAATGTTGTTTTCGATCATATATGTGAAAGAATACATCTGAAAATTCTAATCTGTAATCGATTTTTGGTAATTTTTCTTATTTTTCAGCAGTTTGCGCCAGATTCATACTTTGCACGAGTTCATCTTGGTTTGCGCGAGTTCATCTGGTTTGCGCAAGGTCATCCAGTACATCTGCGTCTTCAGGGTGTTTTCTCGAGAAGTTCATCTTTTCGCTTTGTGTTCATCACGCAAAGTGAACTTTGCGTCTCCCGTGCATCAAGCAAAGTATAGTTTGCGTCCCCTTTAGCTCACGCAAATCTACTTTGCATATTCTTCAGTTCATGAGAAACAGTTTGTGCCTTCATCTCACGCGAAGTTTCAGTTTGCGTTACTAGCGACTCACGCAAAGTTCGTTTTGCGTCTTACTTGTATCACGCAAACACAAGTTTGCATTACCTTCTGCTCACGCAAACCTTGGTTTGCGCCTTCAGCATCTCAAGCAAAGTCTGCTTTGCGCCAGTCATTGTTCACACAAAGAACAGTTTGCGTCTTACTTGGATCACGCAAATCTTAGTTTGCGTCTTCTACTGGTCGCGACAACCTCAGTCTGCGCTACATTCGGTTCACGCAAACTTCCAGTTTGCTCCAACTCTTCTGTGTTTCAGACTTAGAATTTTTCTGACAATATGGATTCTACAAAGTTTGCGTATCAAGCTTAGTTCTACAAAAATGATCTCATGATGTCATTGGGTTCAGAAAATCGTCCTCCGGTGCTGATTGATGAAAACGAGTTTACACAGTGGCAAGATAGGTTCCTGAATTTTATAGAGTGTCAAAAGAACGGAAATGACATGATGAACATTCTATCTGAAGGACCTTTTGAGAAACCCAAGTTGGCTTCTGGATTATATAAGCCTACCAAAGAATATTCACCTAATGAGTTATCGGAGTATCAAGCTGATCGTGATATAAAGGCAAATTTGATGCTAGCATTGCCAAACTCTATCTACAATAGGATTGATTGTTTCAAAAATTATCCTAATCTTATGTGGCAACAGCTTGAAAAGATTACGCTTGGTTCTTCAGTTGCTACTCAACTCCGACATACTCGTTACATGAATAACTTTGAAGAATTCAAAGCCAAGGATGGGGAGCCATTGAAAACTGTGTATGACAGATTCTGTGCCGTGATTAATGATCTGAGAAAAATAAAAGTGGAAAAGGCTGAGCTTGAGACAAATATGAAATTCCTCAATGCACTTCAACCTGAATGGAACAAATCTTGCCATCGCTTGAGGAATGATGTCAGAATTTCTTCCATGCAAATCCAAGAAATGTTTGAAATCTTGCTGACAGATGAATGCATAGTCATAGAGAAGAAGGCTAAACTGGAGAAGAAGAACAAGAAATCAGTGAAGGATAATGCCGAAGCCACACAATGGCTAAAACGAAAGAACATACATCATGCAGTTTATCGATACCCACTCAAATCATGGTTTATTGCCAGAAAGCGACCAATACATTACGTGATTCTCGTTCTAAGGTTCGTTTTGACGGGTCATGGGTTTAAAACGGATCCCAGTAGCAAAAGTTATGGACGTTTAAGCGCGACACCCATTTTTGGCCGATTCAGAAAAAGGGGTACCCTTTGTGTTTTCTCGTCCGGACCGACCTCGTCGGATTTCCACGAATCTTTACATTGTTCATCTACAATGTAAATTATAAGGTTTTCAATGAAAATAACTTGCAAAAAACCCACTCTCGTGCAGGATATTGCCGAAGCCACGCATTGGCCAAACCCAATGAGCGTACATCATGCAATTTATCGATACCCACTCAAATCATGGTATATTGCCAGAAAGAGACTAAGACAAGGCGTGCTTATCGTTCTAAGGTTCTTTTTGATGGGTCATGGTCTTAAAACGGATCCCCGTAGCAAAATCTAAGGACGTTTAAGCTCGACACCCATTTTTGGCCGATTCGGCAAAGGGGGTACCCTTTGTGTTTTCTCGTTTGGAGCAACCTCGTCGGATTTCCATGAATCTTTACATTGGTCATCTACAATGTAAATTATAAGGTTTTCAAGGGAAAGAATTTGCAAAAAACCCACTCTCATGCAGGATATAGCCAAAGCCACGCATTGGCCAAACCAAAAGAACGTACATCATTCAGTTTATCGATACCCACTCAAATCATGGTGTATTGCCAGAAAGCGACTAATCCATGGCGATATTCTCGTTCTAAGGTTCGTTTTGACGGGTCATGGGTTTAAAACGGATCCCCGTAGAAAAAGTATTGGACGTTTAAGCGCGACACCCATTTTTTGCCGATACAACAAAGGGGGGGGGGGGTACCCTTTGTGTTTTATCGTCCGGACCGACCTCGTCGGATTTCCACGAATCTTTACATTTTCCATCTACAATGTAAATGATAAGGTTTTCAAGGGAAATAACTTGCAAAAAACCCACTCTCGTGCAAGATATTTCCGAAGCCACGTATTGGCCAAACCGAAAGAACGTACATCATGCAGTTTATCGATACCCACTCAAATCATGGTGTATAGCCAGAAAGCGACCAATACATGGCATGCTTCTCGTTATAAGGTTCTTTTTGATGGGTCATGGGCTTAAAACGGATCCCCGTAGCAAACGGTATGGAAGTTTAAACGTGACACCCATTTTTGGCCGATTCAGCAAAGGGGGTACCCTTTGTGTTTTCTCGTCCGGACCGAGCTCGTCGGATTTCCACGAATCTATACATTATCCATATACAATATAAATGGTAAGGTTTTAAAGGGAAACAACTAGCAAAATACCCACTCTCGTGCAGGATAATGCCGAAGCCATGCAATGGCTAAAACGAAAGAATGTACATCATACAGTTTATCGATACCCACTCAAATCATGGTTTATTGCCAGAAAGCGACCAAGACATTACATGCTTCTCGTTCTAAGGTTCGTTTTGACGGGTCATAGGCTTAAAACGTATCCCCATAGCAAAAGTTATGGACGTTTAAGTGCGACACCCATTTTTGGCCGATTCGGCAAAGGGGGTACCCTTTGTGTTTTCTCGTCCGGACCGACCTCTCCGGATTCCCACGAATCTTTATATTGTTCATATACAATGTAAATTATAAGGTTTTCAAGGGAAATAAATTGCAAAAAATCCACTCTCGTGCAGGATATTGCCGAAGCCACGCATTGGCCAAACCGAAAGAACGTACATCATACAGTTTATCGATACCCGCTCAAATCATGGTGTATTGCCAGAAATAGACCAAGACATGGCGTGTTTCTCGATCTAAGGTTCTTTTTGATGGGTCATGGTCTTAAAACGGATCCCCGTAGCAAAATCTACGGACGTTTAAGCTCGACACCTATTTTTGACCGATTCGGCAAAGGGGGTACCATTTGTGTTTTCTCGTCCGGAGCAACCTCGTCAGATTTCCATGAATTTTACATTGTTCATCTTCAATGTAAATTATAAGATTTTCAAGGGAAATAACTTGCAAAAAACCCACTCTCATGCAAGATATTGCCAAAGCCATGCATTGGCCAAACCAAAAGAACGTACATCATGCAGTTTATCGATACCCACTCAAATCATGGTGTATTGCCAGAAAGCGACTAATCCATAGTGTGCTTCTCGTTCTAAGGTTCATTTTAATGGGTCATGGGCTTAAAATGGATCCCCGTAGCAAAAATTATGGAAGTTTAAGCGCGACACCCATTTTTGGCCGATTCAGCAAAGGGGGGTACCCTTTGTGTTTCCTCGTCCGGACCGACCTCGTCGGATTTCCACGAATCTTTACATTGTTCATCTACAATGTAAATTATAAGGTTTTCAAGGGAAATAACTTGCAAAAAACCCACTCTTGTGTAGGATATTGCCGAAGCCACACATTGGCCAAACCGAATGAACGTACATCATGCAATTTATCGATACCCACTCAAATCATGGTGTATTGCCAGAAAGAGACCAATACATGGCATGCTTCTCGATCTAAGGTTCGTTTTGATGGGTCATGGGCTTAAAACGGATCCCCGTAGCAAAAGTTATGGACGTTTAAGTGCGACACCTATTTTTGGTCGATTCAGCAAATGAGGTACCCTTTGTGTTTTCTTGTCCGGACCGACCTCGTCGTATTTCCACGAATCTTTACATTGTACATATACAATATAAATGATAAGGTTTTCAAGGAAAATAAGTTGCAAAAATCCCACTATCGTGATGGATATGGCCGAAACCACGCAATGGCCAAACCGAAAGAACGTACACCATGTAGTTTATCAATACACACTCAATTCATGGCGTATTGCCAGAAATAGACCAAGACATGACTTACTTCTTGTTCTAAGGTTTGTTTTGATGGGTCATGGGCTTAAAACGGATCCCCGTAGCAAAAGTTATGGACGTTTAAGCGCGACACCCATTTTTGGCCGATTCGACAAAGGGGGTACCATTTGTGTTTTCTCGTCCGGACCGACGTCGTCGGATTTCAACGAATCTTTACATTTTCCATCTACAATGTAAATTATATGGTTTTCAAGGGAAATAACTTGAAAAAAACCCACTCTCGTGCAGGATATTGCAGAAGCCACATATTGGCCAAACCGAAAGGACGTACATCTTGCAGTTTATCGATACCCACTCAAATCATGGTGTATTGCCAGAAAGAGACCAAGACATGGCGTGCTTCTCGTTCTAAGGTTCTTTTTTATGGGTCATGGTCTTAAAACGGATCCTCCTAGCAAAATCTATGGACATTTAAGCTCGACACCCATTTTTGGCCGATTCAGCAAAGGGGGTACCTTTTGTGTTTTCTCGTCCGGACCGACTTCGTCGGATTTCCACGAATCTTTACATTTTTCATCAACAGTGTAAATGATAAGGTTTTCAAGGGAAATAATTTGCAAAAAACCTACTCTCGTGCAGGATATTGCCGAAGCCACGCATTGGCCAAACCGAAAGAACGTACATCATGTAGTTTATCGATACCCACTCAAATCTTGGTGTATATCCAGAAAGCGACCAAGACATGGCATGATTCTCGTTTTAAGGTTCGTTTTGATGGTTCATGGGCTTAAAACGGATCCCCGTAGCAAACGGTATGGAAGTTTAAACGCGACACCCATTTTTGGCCGATTTAGCAAAGGGGGTCCCTTTTGTGTTTTATCGTCCGGACCGACCTCGTCGGATTTCCACGAATCTATACATTATCCATCTACAATATAAATGATAAGGTTTTAAAGGTAAACAACAAGCAAAATACCAACTCTCGTGCAGGATAATGCCGAAGCCACGCAATGGCTAAAACGAAAGAACGTACATCATGCAGTTTATCGATACCCACTCAAATCATGGTTTATTGCCAGAAAGCGACCAAGACATTACATGTTTCTCGTTCTAAGGTTCGTTTTGATGGGTCATAGGCTTAAAACGTATCCCCGTAGCAAAAGTTATGGACGTTTAAGTGGGACACCCATTTTTGGCCGATTCGGCAAAGGGGGGGTACCCTTTGTGTTTTCTCGTCCGGACCGACCTCGTCGGATTTCCACGAATCTTTACATTGTTCATCTACAATGTAAATTATAAGGTTTTCAATGAAAATAACTTGCAAAAAACCCACTCTCGTGCAGGATATTGCCGAAGCCACGCATTGGCCAAACCCAATGAGCGTACATCATGCAATTTATCGATACCCACTCAAATCATGGTATATTGCCAGAAAGAGACTAAGACATGGTGTGCTTATCGTTATAAGGTTCTTTTTGATGGGTCATGGTCTTAAAACGGATCCCCGTAGCAAAATCTAAGGACGTTTAAGCTCGACACCCATTTTTGGCCGATTCGGCAAAGGGGGTACCCTTTGTGTTTTCTCGTCCGGAGCAACCTCGTCGGATTTCCATGAATCTTTACATTGTTCATCTACAATGTAAATTATAAAGTTTTCAAGGGAAATAACTTGCAAAAAACCCACTCCCATGCAGGATATTGCCAAAGCCACGCATTGGCCAAAGCAAAAGAACATACATCATGCAGTTTATCGATACCCACTTAAATCATGGTGTATTGCCAGGAAGCGACTAAGACATGGCGAGATTCTCGTTCTAAGGTTCGTTTTGATGTGTCATGGGTTTAAAACGGATCCTCGTAGAAAGAAGTTATGGACGTTTAAGCGCGACACTCATTTTTTGCCGATACAGCAAATGGGGTACCCTTTGTGTTTTCTCGTCCGGACTGACCTCGTCGTATTTCCACGAATCTTTACATTTTCCATCTAAAATGTAAATGATAAGGTTTTCAAGGGAAATAACTTGCAAAAAATCCACTCTAGTGCAGGATATTGCCGAAGCCACGCATTGGCCAAACCGAAAGAACGTACATCATGCAGTTTATCGAAACCCACTCAAATCATGGTGTATAGCCAGAAAGCGACCAAGACATGGATTGATTCTCGTTATAAGATTATTTTTGATGGGTCATGGGCGTAAAACGGATCCCCGTAGCAAACGGTATGGACGTTTAAATGCGACACCCATTTTTTGCCGATTCAGCAAAGCGGGTACGCTTTGTGTTTTATCATCCGGACCGACCTCATCGGATTTCAACGAATCTATACATTATCCATATACAATATAAATGATAAGGTTTTAAAGGTAAACAACTAGCAAAATACCCACTCTCGTGCAGGATAATGCCGAAGCCACACAATGGCTAAAACGAAAAAACGTACATCATGCAGTTTATCGATACCCACTCAAATAATGGTTTATTGCCAGAAAGAGACCAAGAAATTACATGCTTCTCGTTCTAAGGTTCGTTTTGATGGGTCATAGGCTTAAAACGTATCCCCGTAGCAAAAGTTATGGACGTTTAAGTGCGACACCCATTTTTGGCCGATTCGGCAAAGGGGGTACCCTTTGTGTTTTCTCGTCCGGACCGACCTTTTCGGATTTCTACAAATCTTTACATTGTTCATATAAAATGTAAATGATAAGGTTTTCCAGGGAAATAACTTGCAAAAAACCCACTCTCGTGCAGGATATTGCCGAAGCCACGCATTGACCAAATGGAAAGAACGTACATCATACAGTTTATCGATACCCACTCAAATCATGGTGTATTTCCATAAAGTGACCATTTAGCGAGTTTGATATTGTCAAAATAATCAAAGTATGGAACGGGCAAGGTTCTGGTGACGTGCGAGTTTGCATTCGTTTGCGAGAAGTTCTGAGTTCGAATTAATTCTAAGTCCATTTCGCACACAAAGCACCTTACGAGATGCATCTTCGCGCACAACGTTACATGCGAGTGTCTTAGTTCGCGTAAATAGTAGCGTGCGAGTTTCTAAAACGCGCACAAAGGTGTTAGCGAGAAGTAAGGAGAACAGTGACTTGAGAGTTCAGTGCTTTGCAAGTTTCATTGTTTTGCGAGTTCGTGTGGTCTGCGAGTTCTATACTTGTATTTTTCTTAATTTTTTTTAGTTATCTGATTTTGACTTTCAGTCAAACTTTTCTGAATTGTTTGGGAACGATCATATATATATCAAGCTGATTTCTCATTCAAGATGACAATTACAGATGAGAAAGAAAATACAATACTATCAGGGAGAGATCTTGCTATTTTGTACATGCCTGAGATACCGAAAATAGAGGCTGAACGAGACAAACTGAGAATTCAGAATGCAGCCCTTTTCAAACAGATTCAGGAGATGAAGTTAAATTTGTCAAATTTGATAATCCAAAGATCTCTAAATCTTAGAGAGAGAAAGTAGAGAGAGAGAGAAAGTAAGTGCAAAGATGTAAGTAGTATTGAATCTGCGTGAATTCCTTACAAAACACAAAGACCAAAGGGACTTAAATACCCTTGGCTTATACACAGATAAAACCTCTCTAAGAACAGTATAAGACGAAGCCTATAAATACAATGATTACTATAAAATCAGACTTAACAATCTCCCCCTTAGTAATCATTGGCACTGTGGTCTTCAAAAACAATCTTCTAAATCAGTACAGACCATCTAAGCGACTTTGTGAAGAAGCTTTCTGACTTAAAAAAAATTTCTTCTCAGCATCTTTCAGGCTCAATTTGCTGTTTTGACAAGACTGATCTGTTTGTAATTAGCTTGAAAGAACAATCGGTTCATCAACTTGTGCTCTAGAAGATTCACCTCTTTCAAATAAACTTGAATGAACTGTGGTGATCGGAGCTGGAACAGCAAAAAACTAGTATGGCTGAGAAAAATAGAATCTTGAGCGAATCTTGATCAACAGATAAACGTTTGAACTCTTTGTCTCTTTATCATCTCCTTAACTTCTCCCCCTCATGACCTTGATGATCTGGATCAACCTGGTCATGCAAATGTTGGAGACGAGACAACTTAAGATCTGCAAAATCAGAATAAAGGAAAAACAGGGAAGGTTTGCGCTACACATTGGTGGCGCAAAGGGAGGTTTTCGCTAGCCGAAGGTGGCACAAAGTGAGGTTTGCGCGACCAACTGTTGGCGCAAATCTGACTTGAACTCAGAAAATTTTACCTTTTTAAGCTCTTTGACTCCTCCTACACAAATGCACTAGTTTTGACAATTCAAGTTAGCATTCATATAGAAAATCAGATACTCCCCCTCAAAAACAGATATGATCTTTTCAGAAAAATCTCCTTATTCACTCCCCCTTGAATAATGCCAAACCCATTTATAAAGAAAATATGAGAACACAAGAAATGAAACATCAATATAGAAAAAAAAATATACTGAATATGTATATTGAAACGACTAAATATATAAAAATTTAAACAGAAACAAATAAAATTCTAATCAGTAAAAATATCACAAATTTATCAATAAGTTGAAATCAAATGTATGCTTTAGGATATAGAAACAAGTTTTATTGCATATCAAGTTAAGACATGTTCAGTTTCAAAAACTTTCATTAATCTATTCAGTGTGCTCGCATGTGAACTTCGATTAGCTTCAAGAAAATACAATTCTAAAAATATAATAGAGAACTTTGCATATAATCACACTAATCCATCAAGAATTCAGACTTTCATAAATTTACAGGTTTATTACAACTCAAACCTATGACCAAGTATCATGAGATGTGTGCTCATTGGCATCTTTTAGCATTGTGCACTATGACATCTTTACATGAGTGTGCTCTTTGGCATCTTTTAATCTTGTGCACTTTGGCATCTTTTAATCAAAAAGTTCGATAAGTAAAGAACATGCCATAAACGTAACTTTCTATCTGACCCTATTGCAGGATTTGGGTTAGCCACTCCCAGACCAGTTGGCCTTAGGGGACTAGGTGTCAAGCACCCCTTGGAACTTACTTTCCCGGATCAGAAAGGCTACATCGACACATCCTAAACCCATTCATACCAGTAGAACATGACTTTTGATCTGATCTTATTGAAGGATTTGGGTTCGATCACTCCCAGATCAATTGACCTTAGGGGATTAGATGATAAGCATCCTGTAGATCCCAGTTTCAGTGCAATCAACAGATATAAGAACAATGATGAACAAGATATTGGCCACAACAACTAGTTATATGATTAATATAAACTTCAAAGGGCTAAGGTTTACAGAGAGAATTTCTGATAATAGTATGTAAACCCTAACAACTAGTAAACTGATTAAAAGAATTATGAACTTCTAACCTCACAAATGAAATAGAAAATAACTTTAAATACTTAGGCACGCAGGCCTGACGGGCTTATGAGCTTTAAGGCCCAACAAGCTTACAACTATTGCAACTTGTCACAAACTACCCTGAACTTCTATTTAACATTGAAAATGGCCCTAACGTAATATGTACAGCAGATCTTGTGGCTCCAGACATGGAAAATCAGCATCAGAAAAGCAGTATTGTTGACCATCTTCTCTAGTAACCATAAAGTCCGTATACTTAACCTTCATGAAGTAGGCAGGTATAATCTTATCAACAGATACAATCCTGAGATTTGTCTTGGAGTACTTGTGCTGGAACTTTCTGTACACGAACATAAGTTCACGCTGTTTTTCTTTATTTTTCACTGACTGTAGACCATGGATAACGACTTCATCATACTTTCTGATCCAGTGGGCAAAGATCTTTTTCTGACTTTCTTCGAGGAAAGGAACTTTGATTCGGACTCTTTCCCACTTGGATGGACGAACTGGAGTAGTACTAACTGGTTCTCTAACTGGTGAAGCTGTAGGAGATCTCTCGGGAAAAACTGTAGAAGAAAAATCAGGGTGATTAACTGGATAGGTCAATAAAGGAATCACGGCAGAAGACTGATCATCTGGATGCAGTATTTCATCAATTTCTTCTTGCATAACCACCAGAGCTCTTTCAGTATTGGCACATTCTTCTGTCGTGTCCGTCACTTCATACGGATCTAGTATTATTGTCCAATCTTCAGGAACTATCGGAGAACCATCTTCAAATTCCTCAGGCTTTTCAACCGTCAGATAATCGTATAGTATCAAGTCTGTCACCAGTTCCCGTTCCTGTTCCTGTCTCTGTCCCTCTGTTCTTGTACCCGAACCCATACCCTGTTCAACCTGTTCCGACTCCACTACATGTGTCTCCGGCTCAGATAGACGTTGACGCTTATCCCCCTCATGGTGATCAGGATCATCCTGATCATCATGTCGACGCTTGAGCCGTTCTGCCTGGTTACGGCAGGTATCCTCCACTGCTGAAAGGCGTTCAGTCAAAACAGCTACGGTTTGCTGAAGTGACTGAAGCATAGCTTGCTGGATCTGGAAGGCTTCGGTAGAGACAGTTGGCTGGGGTGTAGGTGGAGTAGGTGTGGATGCTTGAGAACGAAGTAGAGAGAGCAAATCGGCATCTTGGGTGGGTTCGGTTTGAGATTGGGCTATAAGTTTGGCGAGAAGGATAGATTTGAGGTCAGGTATGGAAAGATCCGCAGCTGATAGAGAAGATGGAGTAGATGTGGTCTCCGGCTCAGTCGCAGGACCTTTGCCTTTGACCATGCGTTTGATGTTGTCCAACTCCTCCGTCATCATAGATTGGACAGCCTTTAGGGCGCCGTCCATGTATTCCCTTGAGACAAACTCAGTTTGGGTAACGTCGGGGTCACTTAGACTTCCCGTTGTAGCTACGACTGTAGAAGTCGAGCCGCCTACGTTCACGGTTGGCGTGATGATAGCCGTGGTAGGACTTCCATCCAATCCTCGTAACCTACCCGAAGGTGGGTTTACTATGGATGTTCCGGCCGGGCCACTTAGGCTACCGGTGATAGCCGAAAACGGAATCTGTGTCCTAGGAATGGCATGTATTACAAATGGATCTAGACTCCGTGCAGGCAAAGAAGGCGAGAACGGGGGCAGCGGTTCTCTTGTTTCAATATCGGCACCCTCCAAGTGAGAGTCCGATAGCGTATGTGCTAAATCCCCGTGATCATGTGAAACCACCATCTGTTGAGAGATGGTGGAGTGGCTTGGTGGGGTGTGCAAATGCGCCGCTAGGTCCACGACGGCTTCTTCAATATCCAGTCCCAACACATGAGACTGGGTAGCAGATGTGGCTACCTGGCTAGATGTGGCTGGGGGGGATACAACCGAAGATGGTTGTCCCATCACTCGTGTACTCTCAGAATGTAGCTTACTCCGCCTTTCCCTCACACAGCTTACCTCTTGATGTTCAACTAATACTCCCTCCGCTCTCCTTATCTCTCCGGATGGGGGCTGATTATCGTCACCATCCGAGTCAGAAGACTCTTCATTTGATGCCGATGTTGCGGTTTGGGTTTCCTCGGTGTCGGAAGTGGCTGATGTTCCTTCAGTAGCGGCGATAGAAGAAGGCTGAGCTTGAACGGCTTCAGAAACTGTTGCCTCTTTTGTCGTTGGAGTACCTGTTGTTGGTGGCGAAGATGGTTGTCTCGAAGAACTCGGCTGGCTCGATCCAACGGCACTGCCCACTCCAGATCCCCTCACAGTAACAGCTCTCGACACACCCTGTCCGGAAGCCCCAGCTATCCGGACGCTCCCACCTCTCGTTCGTGGACGCGGACCCTCACGTCGCTCAGGTCTCGCTCCTTGGGCAGGTCCTGCCGGTCCTGGCCGGACCATAGGAGCTGGGATGTTGTGTGTGTGCCTATAAGCTATCACACTCAGTGCCGTGGGACGAGCATGGTCTAGTACACCAATTGGGATTTGTCGGGCGATAACACCTTCTGGATCAGCACGGGAAGGAATCTTCCGAGTTGGATGTTGTGGGCACGTCGGGTGGGTGGAGCGGCGCTGTATCTCGGGATACAGGTTCATGTAGTTCCGGATGATTATCTGTAGGAACCGCATGAAGGGGACGAAGTTTGACCGCCGAGATGCAGTCGACCGAACTCTCTGAATGAGTTCAAACCATAGAAGATCGGCAAAGTCGACGTGGCGATTGAATGCCACCGCATGAAAGATGCGTAGAATTGGAGTGCTCGTCTGATCAATGCCTTTCGTTATAGACGAAAGACACCGATTGATATAAGTGAACAGAGTGTACCATAACGTCGATAGATGTTTGCGGTTGAATGTTGATGGTATGCGGAGTTCTGCGCCATATCCCAATGAGAGAAGATCGGTGCACAGTGTAGCATCTGAGACAAGCGGGTCGAAGTCTTCTTGGCCAGCTACAGATCCGGCGGTCGGTAACCGAAGAAATTGGCGGAATAGATCACATGTGAGAAGCACTGGTGTGTGATCTATCCGACCTTCAAGATGGAAACCGCCATCGGCTTCTAAGGCATGAAGGGAACGCCATAATTGCTGTAGGTATATGATTGGAACGGTGGCTGTTTCTGTTAAAGCATAGGAGAGTGGATGGCCCCTTAGTATCTCGATGATGACCTGATGTTGAATAGCAGGTTGGGTTACATCGAGATGGTAGTTATTGGCTGTAAGAGGAAGGAACTGATCCTCGGGAATCAGTTCTGCATCTACGATTGGATCAATTTCTGGTGGCTGGTTTTGTGCCATTGTACCTGTGAAGAATGAATCTATTAGTACGCAGGTTTGGAATAAGATAATAGCCGTTGGAGTTACACAGTCATGATTTAGATCACACCGGTTATTAACTCCAAAAATTGGAAGAGCAAACCCTACTCGTGAGATAGGGTCAGTCACCAAAGCGCATAGACTTGCACCAGCATTTATAACCAACAAAATTTCCTCATACACAACATATGACAAGGTATAACTATAAGCACCAAAGAAATTGGATTCGACCGGATAAGATCCAACCGGGGTTCGACTAAGACCGGATAAGTGTTCGGTCGAATGAGGTGTTCGACCGGAGGGCAATAAGACCGGATTGGGTCTTCGACCGGAGGAGGTCTACGACCGGAGGTCACTAAGACCGGAGACATGTTAAGACCGGGGTTATGCGAAGACCGGAAGTTAGTCGACCGGAGGAGCCAAATGACCGGGGGTGCCTTCGACCGGAGGTAGTCTTTGACCGGAGAATATGAAAGACCGGAACCGGGGGTGTATTCGACCGGGGTGTAACCCTAGATCGGAGAAAGAACCCCCGGAGAAGACATATCGACACCAGGTCCATCCCCGGGGAAAATCCAGATCTTTGAACACCGTAAAACGATCGATTACAATCGATCGATGCAGATTGAACACATCTAAACATGATAACACCTACCTTGTCGAATGAAGAAGATGGAGACGAGAGATTCGGTCGAATGTCGTTTCGGTCGAATGGAGTCCGGGCGAAAGAGAGATGGGAGAATACGAGAGAAGGAATCGATCGAATGAGGACGACAACCGTTCGACCGGGGTTTATAAACCCCCGAAGGTTGTATGGGCTTAGGCCGAGTCTGGGATTGGGCCGGGGGGGTGGGGTCGGGTAGGCTATGGGCCGAGACAACCAAACAAACAAACCAAACCACAAAACAAAATCAAAGAAACAAACCTTAAAAAATCTTTTTGGAGATTTCGGAGATATATAAAACTACTAAAAAAAAATCAAGGGAGGAAAAAAAACTTAAAATAAAAGGACTTAAAAAAAAACAGACACGAGACCTAGCTCCCCCTCGAATGATTACCATGAGGAGGTCCAAGCACAGAACTCTCTTACCTGCTCCCCCTCGAATAGAGAACTCGTGAGACTTACCAACCATCTGACGCTAGTGGTCCTCCTGAACACATTACCTGGTTGCACTTTTCAGCGAACAGGAGATAAACTGCACACATAATCACAGAAACAGACATACGAACACAAAAGACGCGGGAAAACACGAAATCTACTTTGTTGATACAGAAGTTCGTAACGGACACAGAGCTGAACGAGTAAAATGCAATACCCAAGGAGTGTGGATAATAGCAACCAGAGACAAGGCACTGGTGCATTTGTCACAGTCATTCGTTATTGAATGAAACTCGTAGAGAGCTGCGAACGGATCAAACTTTCAGATTTAGCATACCTAGCTTGGACACAAGGTAATTAAATTGTTTTTCGTCCAAGGCTTTGGTAAATAGGTCTGCTAACTGATGCTCTGAATTAACAAAATAGAGTTCGATAGTACCTTTTTCCACGTGATCTTTTATAAAGTGATAGCGCACATCAATGTGCTTCGTTTTCGTGTGTTGGACGGGATTGCTTGATATAGCAATAGCGCTCTTCGAGTCGCAGTAGATGGGAATCCTGGAGTAATTAAATCCATAATCTTTGAGCTGGGTGCGCATCCAGATGACTTGCGAGCAGCAACTGGCGGCTGCTACATACTCCGCCTCGGCGGTGGAGGTGGACACGCAGTTTTGCTTCTTGGAAGCCCAGCTTACAAGACGATCGCCCAAGAACTGAACATGACCCGACGTGCTCTTCCGGTCCAGCATGTTTCCAGCGTAGTCAGCGTCCGAGTAGGCTGTCAATTCAAAACCTGTCTCTTTTGGATACCACAAACCAAGATCAGCAGTACCTTTTAAATATCGAAAAATTCGCTTAACCGCAGCTAAGTGAGACTCTTTAGGTTTCGACTGAAATCTTGCACACAAGAATGTCGAAAACATAATGTCAGGCCGACTAGCCGTCAAGTACATCAGAGAGCCAATCATACCTCTATAAATAGTAGCATTCACATCCTTACCGTCAGGATCAGAGTGAAGCTTTGGAGTAGTGGACATGGGGGTTTTCATAGATGAAGATTGTTCCATCTGGTATTTCCGAAGAATATCCGAGATGTACTTAGATTGATTAATGAAAATTCCTGTTTGTAATTGTTTTACTTGAAGACCTAGGAAAAAATTCATTTGCCCCATCATGCTCATTTGAAAATGTTTACTCATTAGGGCAGAAAAGTTCTGACAATACTTGGGGTTCGTGGAGCCAAAGATTATATCATCAACATAAATTTGTACAAGAATGATATCATTCTTCTCTCTTTTAATAAATAAGGTAGTATCAATTTTACCTTTAGAGAAGCCAGACTTGACTAAGAAGGATGAGAGTGCATCATACCAGGCTCGTGGCGCTTGCTTAAGACCGTAGAGGGCCTTGTCAAGAAAGTAGACGTAATGCGGATTTTCAGTACTCACGAAGCCTTCGGGTTGCGAGACATAAACTTCCTCCTTGAGCACGCCATTGAGGAACGCGGATTTCACGTCCATTTGAAAGACGATGAAATTCTTGTGAGCGGCGTAGGCGAGGAACATGCGGATCGCTTCAATGCGGGCCACCGGTGCAAACGTCTCATCGTAATCAATTCCTTCTTGCTGGCGATATCCTTTAGCCACGAGACGCGCCTTGTTCCGAACAATGATGCCGTTTTCGTCCTTCTTATTCTTAAAAATCCATTTAGTCCCTATCACCGTCTTGTTCTTAGGTCGGGGAACTAGGCGCCATACTTTGAGGGTCTCAAATTGGTTGAGTTCCTCTTGCATAGCAATTACCCAGTCCGGATCATTCAGCGCTGCAGAGACAGTGGAAGGTTCGATACGGCTGAGGAACGAGGAAAATAAACAGTCATTCGCGGTGGTGGATCTAGTTTGAACTGGTGTGGAAGGATCACCAATGATCAGATGAAGGGGGTGTGCTCGAGTCCACTTGGTGGTGTGTGGATGGGGTTGATATGTCTGATGGGAGGTATCGGCATCCACATGACCACCTGGGGGTAAATCCTGAACTGCCTCGAGGGATGATGGCCTGTGAGGTGGAAGTTTCGTCGTGGGAGTCGAACATGGAGTAGAGGACGACTCAGCTGGAGATGAAACAATAGGAGGTTCCGGGATTGCCGGAGAGGAAACTTCGAGGGCACCTTCAACAGGAGTCGGTTCATGAAGTTGAACGGAAACAAGAGTCGGTTCAGGAGCACCGTCATCAAGAACTTGAGTAAGAGGATTTCTAGTACTTGAGGTTGGGTAAGCTTGATCATTGGCAGTAGAGGATGGAGCACCAGGCGAGGATGGACCTTCAGAGACGGTAGGGCCAGTGACTTGTGTCACTTCTGGTGCTTGAGCAGTATTCCTGTCACATGACTTAGAGTTAGATTGAACATTAAATAAGTCATTATAAAAGAATTCAAACAGTAAATCCAAATCAGAAAGATGTGCTCTTGACGTAGACGCATGATGTGGATCCACTGGAGATTGTGTAGCTTCCGAACGGAATTGTCCAGAAGCTAACACACCAGTAAGCGCGGGTTCTGAACTGAGATGCTCAGAAACCATTTCAGGGGCCTCGTCAAAAGTCACATTTACGCTTTCAACGACGGTCTTTGTCCGTTTGTTGTAGACACGATAGGCTTTTGCGTGTTGAGAGTAGCCGATAAACACTCCCTCATCCGCTTTGGGACTGAATTTGCCAAGATCATCCTTATCATTTAAAACAAAACAGGTGCATCCGAAAGCATGAAAGTAGTTGATGTTCGGGATACGCTTATTGATGATCTCATACGGAGTCTTGTTAAACCGCTTGTTAATGATAGACCGATTTTGAGTATAGCAAGCGGTAGCAACAGCTTCTGCCCAAAGAAATAGTGGTAGCTTGGAATGAGATAACATCGTGCGTGCTGCTTCGACTAGAGTTCTGTTTCGACGTTCTACCACTCCATTCTGCTGAGGAGTACGAGCAGCGGAGAAAGTATGCGAGATACCCACTGAAGTGAGATAAGTGGTGAGTAACTGATTCTTGAACTCAGTACCGTTGTCCGTCCTGATGGTTTGAACTACTTGGTTGAGACTGACTTGAATACTTTTCAGAAGAGAGATTATCAAGTCGGGAGTTTCATCCTTGGAACGGAGAAATCGGACCCAAGTGTAACGAGAGAAATCGTCAACCATCACCAGAACATACTTCTTGTGATTTATGCTTGGAACGCGCATCGGTCCACATAAGTCCATGTGGATTAGCTCAAGGGACCGAGAAGTACTCGGAACGGCTTTCGGCTTGTGAGATGCCTTTTTCATCTTGCCCGTTTCGCAGGCAGCGCACAGATGATCTTTTGCAAACTTGAGATCAGGCATACCTTTGACATGTCCACCCAGCACCAACTTGTTGATATTCTTGAAGTTCAAGTGCGAGAGACGACGGTGCCATAGCCAACTTTGTTCAGCAGATGCTTTGGACAACAAACAGACTTCCTTGTCAGGTTTCAAGGACGAGAGGTCAATCGTATAGAGGTTGGTGCGTCGCGTTCCAGCAAGTATTTCTTTACCATCCTCAGTTCGAACGCTACACCGTTTAGCCTTGAAAGTAACCTTGAGATTCTTGTCGCAGAATTGACCGATACTGAAAAGATTGTGACCGAGACCTTCGACATAGGAGACTTTCTTGATCGTGATGTTATCTTTGACAATATCGCCGTAACCCCTGATGGGAGAGGAGTGATCATTCCCGAAACGTACATTCCCACAGAACCTCTCGGTGAAGTTTGTGAGAAGCTCCCGTCTTCCGGTCATGTGTTTGGAGCAGCCTGAATCTAGATACCACACATGACCTTCCTGCAAAACAGGTTATTTCTTTTTAGGTACCCATTCGTAAATGGGTCCTTTAGGGTTAGGGTTAACACCCGACTTAGAGACCCGTTTATAATTGGGTCTTTGTCTTTCACGGGAAACATGACTATGAGAATTATTAGTAGCAATATGATATGAACCAAACCAATCAGATGCATAACGGCTATCAACAAAATAATTTGATCCACAATGAGAACAACACAAACAATCATGCGACAGTTGAAGTAATTGCGGAATTGAATAAACTTTTAAAGGAAAAGTTCCATTACAATCAACTAGAGGTTTAGAAATAAAAACATCATGGTTGTTATTGTTCTTTCTAGACTTTAACACTGGATCAACTAATTCTGATGTTGCCGAGCTCTCTTTTGACTTCTTAACTACCCAAGCATATTTCACTTCTTTCCGCCGACCAAACGTATCTGAAATGCCGTTAAACCCATAGTCAGAGGATTTGAAATTTGACGATTTTGACATTTGAGAGCGACCGGTCTTTTTCTTCTTCTGTGAACGCCTCTTAGATTTAGACTTGGAAGGTTTTGAAGAATTGTTCACAGAAGGTTTTCTCGAGGCAAATGTAGAACATTCACCTTTATAAAATTTAACCGGAGGCTCACATGACTCATTTAAAAAATCAACATGGCTAGGTAGAGAAGGATTAAAATCAAATTGGCTCAAAGTGCTATCTAAACACACCTCAGAATTCAAGAATGCGGAAAATTCAAGTTCCTCATCAGAAAGGACCTTATCACATGAGGACTTCAGAGCATTTGAAGAGTTTGTTGAGTGCAGATCATATGCGGAAGCATTTTTACAATCAGAACACTGATCTGATTTAAGACTTTGTGGCTCTTTTCCTTTATTTGAAATGATCGGTGACGAATCACCCATAAAAGCTTTGAAGGAAGATGAGTCAGAAGAAGGATAAGAGTTTTCAGACAGAGACGATAACTCTCTTTGGAGAATGGAAGGCTGAGCATGAGAGTCAACCTTGTGAAGTTGCACTTTCAGATTATCTGCTGCCATAGCAGTCAGTTGTGAGTGCAACTTCTTTATTTCTGTCTGGTAATATTCTTTTTCTTCTTTCGACATAGTCTCCTTTTTGTTGGAACTGAGACACTCAATTTGAGATAAAAGACTTTGCTTTTCCTTTTGAAAATTTTCCCTTTCTAGTGCATACGATTCTTCTAGCTGAACAAGTTTCTTTTCTAAAAGCAGAGTTGGAACATAAACCTTGGGAGCTAGATGTTCCTCCTCAGTTTTAACGGTTTTAGTATCTAGTTCAGCTTGAGAGTAACTATGGAAAAAATCGGATGACAGGAAACGGTGTTTGTCAGTATTATAAGAAGCATTTAAAGTATCATAAACAAAAGGAAATGTCCTTTTAGAAAGAACAGAGTTTTCTCTTCTCAACTTATCTTCAAGGTCTTGCTCCTCAGTGGGTGTGGTCCAATGTATCTTATATTCAGGAAAGATTTTGTCTAATCCAAAAAATTCAGATGCATATAAAGTAGGAACTTTGGATAAAGCCTTGTTTAAATAATTAGGGTTATCGTACCCGATACCCGCATTTCCGTACTTTGGTTCTTTTGGTGCGATTAGCTTTAGCGTTTGATCAGATTGAACAAGTTTATAAAGTTTCTTTTCAAGCTCTTCTAGCTGATTGGATAACCTGATGTTCTCATTTTTGTAAGCCACGTTTTGATTTAACAAATCAATTTTCTCGGACTCAGACATACGGAGCTTATCGGTCAGGTCATCTACTTTGGTCATTAGATTTTGTGACTCTGTTGAACACCTCACATTTTCTTCTCTTAGATTAGAAATAGTGCACATGTAGCTAGAGATTTCTAAGCTTTGATTTTCCATAAAGTCAGACTGCTTAGTGACACGGTTTTCCAGAGAAGAGATAAGTTGTTCTTTTTCTTTTAACAGAAGCTTGTAAGAGTCAAGTTTGTTCATTGATAGTTGCATCTGATCAAGTAAAGCTTCATGAAAAGGGGTACATACCTGGCAAGGAGCATTGTGATCTTCTTCATCAGTATCAGATGGTGATGAATGGTTGCCCATGAAGCACAGATGAGCTTCAGCATCCTCGGGTTCTTCATCCGACACTTGTAGCCAGTAATCGTCTTCAGCCATTAGAGCTTTACCAACTTCCTTTTCTTTGGCAAGAAGCAGCTTGGCTCGGTAGTAGTCCGCGTTGCGCACAATTGGCTTGCGACAATCTCTGGCGAAATGACCTAACCGACCACAATTGTAACATTTGATCGGTTCGTCTTTAGGCTTTTCTTCATGTCTCTTGTCAGGCTTCTTACCAGCTTCAAAGCGACTGTTACCTTCAGACTTATCACGATGATCACGATGAGTAGAAACTCTTTGCTTATTGGAAGTCTTGGAGAAAAACTTCCTCTTTTGAAATGCTTGAGTGAGAAACACCATTGCTTCTTTCATCTTGGCAAGTTCTGGATCCGAATCGCTATCGGGATCTTCAGGTTCAGAATCACTCAGCACATGCTCTTTTCCAGATGATCGGCTGACGGATTTGCCTCTTCTCTCAGATATGAGTGCTATTTGATCAGTTGCTGGTTGTTCTTCTGCTTTCCCAATAAGTTCCATCACTTCCTCTTCGTCTTGGAGCAACATTTCATACAGTTCGTGAAGGTACAGCTTCTCCAAGGTTTGAGTGTGGCGAATATGGGAGACGAACGGTTTCCACTCAGACTGTAAGTTGTTCATAAACTTTATGTTGTTTTCCGTGTTCGTCTTTGTGATCTTATTTTTCTGAAGATCATTTAGAAGCATATTAAACCTTTCGTAGGTTTCCGTCAGCGTTTCACCCTTTCGTGCTTTAAACCCATCATATCTGGTGATACAGTTTGTCACCTTTAGCTGGTTATTGATGTGGCTTCCCATCATCATCTTCTCTATTTGGTCCCACATCTTTTTCGATGAGTCCTTGAAACTATCTATACAAGCATAGATGTCATTAGGTAGACTTTGAAGAAGATATGATTTTGCCAGCTTTTCTGCCTCGTACATTTCCTTTTCTTTGTTAGTAAAATCACCAACAGTTTTCCGGATCTGGCGCTCTGGCCAACCTTCAGCTGGGTTTGCCGGTACCACTTTCATTGGCCAATCTTGTGGACCCTCAGTCAGACATTTGTATATATCTTCATAGCTGGATTTTGCTTCTATGAAATTCATAAATCGGTCGTGCCACTGAGGGTATTCTCCCCGAAAGAGCACCGGGGGCTTTTGGTCAGAACCGATGGCTAGAGCATCCCTTGAGTTCATCTTTACTTCTTAACTTAAGAGCACTTTTTACTGGATCAAACCTTTTTGCCTATCTGCTCTGATACCAATTGTAGATCCCAGTTTCAGTGCAATCAACAGATATAAGAACAATGATGAACAAGATATTGGCCACAGCAACTAGTTATATGATTAATATAAACTTCAAAGGGCTAAGGTTTACAGAGAGAATTTCTGATAATAGTATGTAAACCCTAACAACTAGTAAACTGATTAAAAGAATTATGAACTTCTAACCTCACAAATGAAATAGAAAATAACTTTAAATACTTAGGCACGCAGGCCTGACGGGCTTATGAGCTTTAAGGCCCAACAAGCTTACAACTATTGCAACTTGTCACAAACTACCCTGAACTTCTATTTAACATTGAAAATGGCCCTAACACATCCCACATAACTTACTTTCCCAAACCATAAAGGTCACAGGTACAAACTTTTAAACTTAGAGATTTCTGATTTATAAGAATTTAATAATCATCTCAAACACAAGGTTTTACGTCTAAGTGCTTAGCCCATATTTTCATTACGATCCAAAATTCCAACTTTTTAGGTTTTCTAAGCATTGTACACTATAAATATTCCGAATCACACAACTTTAAAGCAATATCAAAAGCTACAAACATGTTGCTAACTTTTCGACTGTTGTTAGACTTGAAATTTGAACATATGAAAACTTTAATATAAACAAAGCAACTTGAAAATTTATCCTAGACACACATTTTATTCAAAAGAAAGAAAAATTGTAAAACTTTTACTTTATAGAATAAAATTTGTAAAGGTTTAAACTTTTAAATTCAACATGCCAAGATTTTAAAATAGAAACAATTGATCGGCAAGTTTATATTCAGTTGAAACAAAATATAATTCAATAATATAATCTTTCACATAATGTAAAAAAAATTGTGTCTCTTTTGAAAAAATTTGGGTTGAACAAAATCAGGAGTTGAATTGAAATGCTCAGATTCTTTTTAAAAGCATTTGAGAAAACTGGAACAACATCATTATCAGAAATATATGCAGCGGAATAGAGTAGATGCACTCACAGTTTCTCATTAGTCAGAAGCTGAAAATCATTGAAAAACGAGTTCTAGACTGACATGTCTAGAAGTCAAAGTCCTTTGAAGTACGGGTTCTGAGCTGAAGTACTCAGAAGCCAAAATGTTGACAATGAAGTCCGGGTCTTGAGCTGATTTACTCAAGAGCCATATTTCTCTTACTCCCCCTTGACATGAGGTGCCTGGAACTTTGAGTCAGATGGATATTTTGGTACCCACTTGAATTTGGGCCCATATTTGTTAGTTGCAGTTCTTATGGGGAAATATTTGTTAGATTTAACATTGAAAGTACGAGAAAAATTATCAGAATTATAAGCACAAAAATGAATAGAAGAATTAGAAGAAGAGAAAACATAATCATCTGAACTCGAATCAGAAGAAGAATATGAGACATTTTTGGAAATTTGAATCATTTGCTTTATAGAATATTTGGAAATTTTATTACACACAGCAAATGAATCACTTTTATAATGTTTGTCTACATATAAATCCTCATCAGTCGCAGAATCATCTGATGTCCGCTTCACCCTCCATTTCTGCTTTGAACGCGCGCTCAAAGTCCTATCTGAAAGTTTAGAATCAGAAGAATTAGAATTATCAGAAATGATTTTATCTTGTTTCTTTGACTTCTTTGACCTTCTTCTTTTACGCTTTGGTTTATAATACTGATCATTTAGCGTAAAAGATTCATCAAGAATTTTCGACTTAATATTTAAATCAGAAGAAATAATTTTACCTAAGCAACCAATCTGATCAGACATTAAATCTGAACATACCTCGGAGTCAGAATTATTTTGAGAGAAGATATCAGATTTAGAAACTTCCTTTTTGTTTGATTGACAATCAGAAGAAAGGCTAGAAATAGAATCTTGTTTTTGAGAAAATAATTTTTCTTCAAGACTAGACGTCATGAAAGAAAGAATAATATCAGATTCAATTTCTTTTAAAATATTTTGATCTGCCATCTTATCTTCAAGATCAATGATTTTGCCTTCTAATATTAAAGGAGGAGTATATTTCTTAGAATCATAAATGATTGGAGAAATATTTTCCTTATCAGATTTATTGGCAAAAATATCAACAAAATCATCAGATACTGAAGACTTAACGGGAGATATTTCATTAAAACCTTTTCTGCCTTTCCTTGATTTATCAGGAAAATATTTCGCATTTTCATACGTATAAACAAAAGGAATTTCCTTGTGCGTGTTTTTCATTCTTTTCTCATTTTCGATTTCTAATACTTGCTTTTCATTCATCCAATCAATTTTAAATTGAGGAGCATATTGAGCAAGTGTTAGATAATCGTATTTGTATAAAGTAGAGGATTTTTCAATCGCATTGTTTAAACAATGTGGATTTTTAAAACCAAGTCCCCATTTTTCTTTTAAAGCTTCATCACTCCTTGGTTTATTCATAAAAATTGTTTGCTCAGATTGGTTTCTTCGATATAACTTTTCTTCTAACTTATTTATTTTATCCGAAAAACTGTCTTTTAAAGTGGTCATAGCAGTCAAAGATTCAAGATAAGACTTATTTGAATTTTCCAAATCATCCAATTTCTTTTGAAAGACTTCTTTAGTATGAATCAAAATAGATTTTTCATCTTTCAAAGAAATTTTCAATTTATCAATCAAATCTGACTTTTCTGCATTTATGTCCTTTTCAGATAATAACTTTAAACAAAGATCATGCAAAGCAGTTATGATGATATTCATTTTAGAGAAAATGAAATTGAAATCAAACTCAGAATATACCTCATCTTCATCAGTTTCATCATCATCATCTGATTTATCATCTCCAATTTAGCATATTTGAGCAATCTCTTCATTTGCAGCTTCATCATCAGAGTGATCCAGCCAAAACTCTTCTTCGGCTAGCAAAGCTGTTCCACTCTCTCTCTTCCCAGCAAGTTCCAGTTTCTTTCGATAGTAAGTTGAATCCTTAACTTTCTTTGCTCGATACTCCTTAGCTATATGACCTGGCTTTCCACAATTGTAGCAGGCAGCAACTATCTTTGGCTCAGGCACTTTGACTTTTGAACCAGAAGTGAAGCGAAGATTGTTAGAACTCGTCCTAGGTTGGAACTTCTTCTGATAATGTTGTGAGAGAAGGATCATAGCTTTCTGTAGTGCCTCGCCATCATCATCAGTGGCCCCATTGTAAGCGTTATCAGACAACGCTTGTTCAGCTAGTTGGCTCGTCAGAAGTGCAAATGGGTCCACTGATTTCTTGTTCTTTTTGTCTAGTTTGGCCTTCTTCTCTATGACTAAGCTCTCATCAGTCATCAAAATCTCATATAATTCCTGAATCTGCATAGTGGAGACTCGAACATCATTCCTCAGTCTGTGACAAGATTTATTCCATTCAGGCTGAAGAGCGTTGAGGAATTTCAGATTTGTTTCAAGCTCAGTCTTTTCCACTTTTATTTTTCTCAGGTCATTGATCACGGCACAGAATCTGTCGAAAACACTCTTTAGAGACTTACTGTCTTTGGCCTTGAACTCCTCAAAGTTGTTCATGAAACGTGTATGTCTAAGTTGAGTCGCAACTGAAGATCCAAGCATGATCTTTTCTAACTGTTCCCACATATGATTTGGATAATTTTTGTAATGATCAACACAGTTATAGACAGAGTTTGGCAAAGCTAGCATCAGATTAGCACTTAGATCTCGATCAACTTTTATTCGTAAAACTTCGTCAGGTGTTGCGGGAATCTCTTTGTTAGTCTTTATGAAAGGTCCTTCAGTTAGAGACTTCATCATGTTTGCTCCATTAGTTTGACGTTCAATGAAGTTGAGGAACCGATCTTGCCACTGAGTGAATTCGTTTTCATCTATCAGTACAGGAGGACGAGTGTCTGTACCCAATGACATCATGAGGTCATTCTTGTAGAACTGAGATTGAAAGGCTAACTTGGCAGAATCCATGGCAGAAATCCAGAAAAATTCCAAGTGTTAACTGAGCTGGCGCAAACTTGAGGTTCGCGTGAGAGGCAGGTAACGCAAACTGAGTTTGCGTGATACGAGGGAAGCGCAAACAAGGATTTGCGTGAGCCGTATGAGACACAAACGGGATTCTCGTGATCAATGAGTGACACAAAAGATACTTTGCGTGAGAAGTGCAATACGCAAACTAAGATTTGCGTGATGAGAAGATGACGCGAACTGAATTTTGCTTGATGCTTTGATGACGCAAACTATACTTTGCGTGAGAGGCTAGAAACGCAAATGTTACTTTGCGTGAGCTTGATTTG
This sequence comes from Arctium minus, assembly GCA_954870635.1. Lineage (NCBI taxonomy): Eukaryota > Viridiplantae > Streptophyta > Magnoliopsida > Asterales > Asteraceae > Arctium > Arctium minus. The sequence continues at coordinate 2,241,732 of OX941080.1, read as the reverse complement.
TGAGAGAAGAAAACCCGAAATACGCGGGCAATATTAGGATGAACTGGCGCAAACTAAGATGAACTTGCGCAAACCAAATGATGAACTCGCGCAAACTTTAAATCTAGCGCAAACAATATAGAATTTCAGAAAAACTTTCAACTTTTGATTTTAAAACAGAAATTGATTGAAATTTCTTACACAAATACGATCGAAATCTATTTTCTGACAACTTTCAAGCAAAAACTTCGATCAAAAACCATAAAATCAAAATTTCGAAAAACTAACAGTTCGTAAAACACGACTTTTCCAGAAATCGAAAAATTTCAAAATTGACAAACAAGACTTGAATTTATTGCAAATCGATGTGAATTAAAGATGTTTAGCAATCAAAACCGAATCCAACAAACCAATTTTCACAAAAATTCATCAAGAACAAAGCCAAATTTGATGAAAAAAATCTAAAAACTTGATTTTCTTGAAAAATTCAAGAAAATCAATCAAAATTTCAGATTCTTGTACAAATTCAGTATCGAAAATCCATTCTCTCAATTCTCTCAAGATCTAGATTGGCTCTGATACCAATTGATAATCCAAAGATCTCTAAATCTTAGAGAGAGAAAGTAGAGAGAGAGAGAGAGCAAGTAAGCGCAAAGATGTAAGTAGTATTGAATCTGCGTGAATTTCTTACAAAACACAAAGACCAAAGGGACTTAAATACCCTTGGCTTATACACAGATAAAACCTCTCTAAGAACAGTATAAGACCAAGCCTATAAATACAATGATTACTATAAAATTAGACTTAACAAAATTTTGATAAAACTCCTGTTTGTACAAAATGTACTGATAATGCTAAATCTGATTTTGCAGGTATCATCAGCGCAAGAGAGAAGGAAATTAGAGAAAAAGGGACATAAATTAAAGATGGAGAGAAAATGATTAAAATTAAAGAATATGCCATTCAAGCTCTTGAGAAAGTAATTAAGGTCAACGAGTCCATAATTACAAATCTTCAAAGCCAACTGAAGACGACTGAACAAAAATCATCTGAGCTGAAAGATGAATCAATTAAGCTTCAACAGAAGTTTTAGGCTTTTGAAGATCAGATATCTGCTCTGGAGAAGAAGAATGCTGAACTGAAAACAAATCTCCAAGCAGATAAAGATAGATTAAATTTGAAGACATCTTTTACTCAACAGTCATCTGAACTTTCCAATAAAACTCTCCAAGAGAAAAAGGATTTGGAGTTGAGATGTTCAAAACTTTCTAAGCAAGTGTCAGAATTCGAAAAGATAGTAATAACTGAAAGAGACACTTTTGCGAAAGAAAGACAAGTTCTTGAAGATAAAATCACTGAACTTCCCAAACAAATCTCAACTCTACAAGACTTGCTTGAAAAAGAAAGACATATTTTCAAAGAAAAGAAGCAGTCTTATGAGCTTGAAAAGAAAAATTCTGAAAACAGAAATGTTGGGATCTTCAATGAAATTTCTGATAAATCCAAGAACATGGAAAAGGATTTTGAACAAGAACGTTCACATTTTGAATCTGAGATATCTAAGTTCACATCCAAAATAACTGTTCTGTCATCAGATGTATAAAAAGAACGGAAGGCCAAATCTGATTTGAAACAAAAGTTTGACATACTAATTTCTGAAAGAAACATTTTATCCGAACAGATAAAAGACTTAGAAGCTACAAACGTTGATTTGTCAGAAAAGATTACAGCTGATGTGATTGATCAATCATTTGTTGATAACTCAACAGAATCAGTCTGTTATTTCAAAACAGCTTCAAGTTCTATTCATGAGAAAAATGTTTTGAAAAAGAAAAGTCTCAAATCACAAACTGTCAAATCAAATCATATCAGACCATCTAATCTATTTTATGATAAATCTGTTGATGGTTCAGCGAGCTTCTATGTTAAAACTCTTGGAAAGATTTCTAAGAAAAATCAGATGGTTTGGAGAGTTAAAGGTTCTTCAGAAGAGAAGAAGGACAAAGCATTCAAATCCACAACAAATGCCAAAAAGAACAGAGAGCATAAAGGTAAATCTTTTGGTAATTATGATATATATTATTCGACTAATCAATTGATCAGGATTGCTCAGAAGAAAATCTGTTGTTCTTACTGTGGAGAGAATGACTTCGTTCAGAAAGAAACTGCTCATAACTGGTACGGTTCTTACAGAATAACTTCTCAGAATTCTGGTTTTAAAATATATAAATATAATGAGAAGTGGATTCCTAAATCTAACATACCAGGACCCAAATATCAGTGGGTACCAAAACCTGTTAAATCTGTTTTGCAGGTACCACCGGTTTAGGGGGAGAAAAATGTTTGACTTCTAGACAAAATAGTCTAGGACTCGTTCTTCAAAGTTTAAAGAACATTGGCTTCTAAACACTTCAGTTTAGAACCCGAACTTTTATGTAAAAGACTGTGGCTTCTGATCACATGATAGATCAGAACCCGTTCTTCAATGTTCAGATAAGGATATTTTGCAAATATCCAGAGGGAGCTTATCTGACCTAAATCATTCTATCATGATTTGAGGGGGAGATTAAAGGTAAATATATTCTTATCTTGATCTCTGATTGTTTGAAAGAAGAACAACTTTCGAACATGAAAAACGCTTTCTAAAATGTTCAAACCACTTCTTGTTCTCAAAAAGATTTCATGAATTAAGAAGTGTGATTTTAAATGTTTTTCATAATTGAGCTTCAATGTTTAACTGACCGTGTGTTTCCAAACATCAATACTCGCGTATTATTTTGTCTATATACTGTAAAGTATTCACACACATCGGTTCAATACTTCATTTGAATTTGTTATTACCATGTCTCATAACGAACCAATTTTTCGATGGTAATACTCCCGTTTGCTTTCAAATATTATTGATCATCAATCATCATTTTTTCAAATTTGTGCTTTCATTGCTATAATTGTTTATATTCGTTCATATAAACAAACTATCAAGTTCTTTGATACCCTAACCATTTTATTTGATCTGATTGATACATTGTCAGATTCTCAAAACCATTCTCTTGATTTCAAATCATTCATTCAATATCCTCGTTTTGAGAGATCTTCATTGTTCAATTGCTCAAATCTCATGAGCATACATTTTGACAATGTTATTATACATTTTGTGTTTATTTGTTCAAGTTAAACTGTTGAGCAATCATTCTTTTTAGGACTTACATGGGATTCATGTGAGAACTTAAACAAAACTTCCATGGATTCACGTTAACCAGTGTTTCCTACCCAGGAAGTAATCCTTGTGTGATTGAGGGGTGAGGGGTCATAAATCAAAGAGTGGGGGAGATAACTCATCTGGTTGAGTTTTTCTCATTGTGCTGAGCGGTAAAATATAAATGAGAGTTTGGTTAGAAGTGAGCTTAAATGTTAAAAAGAAAGAGGGTGTGAGATCAGAGTTAAAAGAATATCAAAACTCTGCACCAACCACTTTCTGAGCCGGGCAGCCACATCTACTGATTGGTTCACATTCTTTGGTGACCATCATTGAAACAGACAGTGAGCCCATGCCAACTCTTGCATTAATCCCACCAGCCACTCGTTTCTTTCTTAACAAAGAAATGTTTCATTTTCTTTGGGGATGCAACATATCTGCTATCTGGTCTTCAATCGGAAGATTTAGATATTGAAAAAGAAGGAAAGTTGCCCCACCTTCGCACCTCTTTCATGCACATTGAGTCCGTGTAATACTTGTTGCTGTCTCAATAGTTTACACATTTTGTGTAACACTCGGAAAATTGAAGGTAAGTTATTATAATTGTCAACGTATCCTCGTTATATTTTATGTGAAGATTTTGTCTTGGGTTGGTGATGATTAGTATTTCATGTTATCTGTCATTATTATAAGTTTCTTCATAGGTTTAATTTTATCGAAATCGTCGAAAAACGAAGTTTTGGGTTTGGCACGATAATGCCTCGCGACTATGACATTGGTCATAGTCGCATGTGAAGGTCGCGGGCCGGGGGGTGGTCTCGGTACACCCCCGGCGATAGTGCCTCGCGAGAGTGACAAGGGCACAATCGCTCTGTCACAATCGCGATCTTTGTACCGAGAGGTGGGATTGGAGCGCGACTATGCCCTTGCGACAGTGCCAAGGGCAATGTCGCCGGGCACTGTCGCCGACGCATTCTAAGGGTATAAAAACAGGCTTCCAGCGGGATTTATTGCATAAGACTGATTTCTCTCAAAACCTTAGGCAATTTTATTGTGGTGCAGGCGATTTTTCATCAACCAACTCCTCTTTCTCATAAATTTCAACTTGGGGTTGTTTGGTGAGGGCATTTACTTCATCTAGGAAGCATTTATTAAAGCTTTGCATCTTGGATTCAAGTCTTACCTTCTCACCATCCAATATAGGAGCCTCCTAAGTTTCTAGGGTTTTTCTATAAAACCTAGTTAGTGAGTTTCTTGTATTATTTTCAAATGAGATACATATTTATGTGCTTTCCTACTTAATGCATCATTTTCATGAGAAGATCTGATCACCTGATAAGTTTGACCTAACTGCTACTTTCTGATATTATTGGTATCTTAGCCTTGAGTATGGTTGTGGACATGGATGGGCTTATTATTCTTGACATTTGAGCATGTTTATATATTTGCCTTGATGAGCCATGGATACTATTGAGTATTTGTATATTTTAGAGTTTTATACCTAAATTATGTTTGGGATTGTTGAAGTCTTATACATGTATCTTGTGAGTATGGAACTATGTATAGAGACGGACATTGTAAGTACACAAAACGAACCATGAGTAAGTGCTAGGAGGATGTAGTCTTAGGTGACACTATAATGGTATGCACCTAGACCTCCGCCATTTGAAGTAATGCCTGGGAGGTAGTCTTCAAAGTGTGCCGGGCCTTCGGGATGTTGCTCAAGCGAGTGAACATCAAGGTACATTGACTTGAGGTAAAACTCATTGGTGTGATGGGTCTCCCCCATGATCGACCCCGTATGGACTTTGGTGATTGAAGTGTCATAATTGTTCATAATATGCTTTATATAAATATGACATGTTTTTATGCAACTCACTAGACCCGTTTGGTCTAACACTTGATTGTTGGTATGTATCTCAGGTTCTAGCGGCGCGAGCGCCAAGGAAGCTTAATCGACTTTAGTGGTGAGCTTGGGAGCATTTTGGGATGCCAATATTGAAGACAATTATTTGGACATAGTTGACAACCTTTTTGTAATCTTATGTCTTGCGAGACTTAGATTAGGGAGTTGTCATATATTATCGTGTCTTATTGCAAACTTGTAATTAACATGCATTTGTTGTTCCTTTTGTATAAGCTCGTGCTTTGGCATTTTTATGCATACCACATTTCTATTTTCCGGAAATTTTTGTTAGTCCCATTTTGGGGGCGTTACAAGTTGGTATCAGAGCTCTAGTTTAAGTGAACTAGGTATTGACCTTAGCATACCTAGACTTAGACTGGCGATGCTTATAAAATCACTGTCCACTTGGGTAGAGCATTCCTAGGTGGGGAGAGTATTAGGAATCCGGATTTGCATTGATTGAGAATTATGATGATGATAACAAGGATTCTTGTGTAAAGTATGTTCACAATCTCACTTGGCCAGTTTTGTTCTGAATCTATGATTACGTGAGCATGTTTGAAGTTATTATTATGATGATTGATCCTTGTAGTAGTACGTATTGAACCGATTATCTTTTAAAGAATTAACCGGTATCACTCTTGTCATGTGTGACAATTCATCATGGTAAACACGAGGAGACGGGTCGGGGCGACCGAGGAAGCAAATGAAGCAAGTGTAACTGCTCCGGAGATTACCCGACCAGTAAACGCACCAATAAATCAAGTCATTCCACCGATACCCCCAATGCTAGAGGGTATCATAGACACGGTCCCTCAAGTGAACTTGGAACCCGTGGATCCGGTTATTCAAGAAGCGGACCCTCAGTCGGTCCTATTAGCCAGCATAATGCAGATGATGAACTCTGCAATGGACAAACGGGACGAGAGACTCTTGAAGGTCTTAGAAGACAGAGATACAAGCAATCGGAGGCACGAGACGGTGGGGGACAATGCGGTTTTAGGATCGGGCGGTGCGGATAATGCTGTGGGTACCGAGGAGCACGCGGTTAGAGCTGATAAGAGGAAGGAAGGAGGATGTTCTTTCAAAACCTTCTTGTGTAGTCGTGCTCCAGAATTCTCGGGAACGACTGACCCGCTAGTTTGCATAAAATGGATTCAAGATGTAGAGGTGGCTTTCGAGTCAAGCGAGTGCATGGACTCTCAGAGAGTCAAATTTGCCTCTCAACTGCTTAGAGGGGATGCTCTGAGTTGGTGGAACGTCACCCGAAGGGCACTTACACCGGAAGTTTTGGCCAAGCTCACTTGGCCAACATCAAGAAGAAAATCATGGAGAAATACTGCAATGAGAGAGCACTCGAAAAAATAGAGGAAGAGTTCAAAAATCTGAAGAAGGGAAATCTGTCGGTCGAGGATTATTTTAAACAATTCTTGGATAAACTCAGCATAGTCGAACATTTGGCAACAGATGAAGGGTCCAAAATAAAAGCCTTTGTGAAGGGACTACCGGCGGAGATGAAGACGGGCGTGAGGAACGCTCAGAAGGTTACTTTGCAGGAAGTGATTGAGGCATCTCAGTTGGTGGAAGATGACCTTATTCAAGAGAGAGAGGAAAAGAAAGTTCAAGGCGAAAAACGTAAATGGGAGGGGCCAACCGGGCCCGCGCGACCTTCCAAACCCTTTAACGGGGGGAGGAACACCGAACCGCGACGTGAGGCGAGGTGGTGTCCCAAATGTAAAAGCAAGCACTTTGGGCCTTGCAATCCAAGGCCGTTTTCTGGAGCTATGGAATGTTTCAAGTGTGGGCAAAAGGACCACATGAGTCGGGACTGCCCCTCACTGGGGGTTTGTTATGAGTGCCGAGAACCAGGACACATCAAGCGCGATTGCCCTAAGTTAGCAAGGGATAACAAAGGGGCGCCAGGCGGGGCCTTACCGAGGAAAGAAGTTAAACCAAAGGCACCAAGTCGGGCCTTCCAGATGACGGCTAGTGAAGTGAAGGAGGCGGCGGACGTGGTGTCGGGTACGTTTCTAGTGAACTCTATACCTACCCGTGTTTTATTCGATTCCGATGCGAACCAATCTTTTGTGTCTACCTCTTTTTGCAAGGACCTCACCACTCCTTGTAGTTTGTTGAGTGATGATCTAGTGGTAGAGGTAGCCAATGGGGAGCATTTGGTTGTTCGGAGTTGTTATGTAGGATGTACCTTAGAGTTAGATGGAGAGCTCTTTGTTATAGATTTGTTACCGGCCGATATTGGAGGATTTGATGTAATAGTGGGAATGGATTGGTTAGCTAAGCACGACGCCGACATATTTTGTTCTAAGAAGTTGATTCGGGTGCCCTTGTCTAAAGGGGGTGAAGTGTTGGTTTACGGAGAAAAGAACCGAGGAACCAATATGATTATATCGTCTCTCAAGGCACGCAAGAGCCTAGCCAAAGGATGTGAGTCGTACTTAGCCTATATAATCGACGCAAAACTAGAAAAGAAGAAGTTGGAAGAAGTGAAAGTGGTGCGCAACTACCCGGACGTCTTCCCGGACGATCTACCTGGACTTCCACCGGAGCGACAAGTGGAGTTCCACATTGACCTTACTCCAGGAGCCGCTCCGATTGCTCGTGCTCATTACCGTTTAGCCCCGACAGAAATGCAAGAGATGATGACGCAACTCCAAGAGCTAATTGAGAAAGGATTTATACGACCGAGCTCGTCGCCTTGGGGAGTGCCGGTGTTATTCGTGAAGAAGAAGGATGGGTCTATGCGAATGTGTATAGACTACCACGAACTCAACAAAGTTATCGTAAAGAACAAATATCCTCTTCCCCGGATCGACGACCTCTTCGATCAACTTCAAGGAGCAGGATGTTTCTCCAAAATAGATTTGCGATCTGGCTATCATCAAGTGCGAGTGAGAGAGAACGATATACCGAAGACGGCGTTTCGGACGAGGTACGGTCACTATGAGTTTTTAGTCATGCCATTCGGGTTGACTAATGCTCCGGCAGTGTTCATGGACCTGATGAACTGAGTATGCCGACCCTTTCTAGATAAGTCGGTCATAGTCTTTATCGATGACATCTTTATCTACTCGCGGGATGAGGAGGAACATCGACAACATTTGCGGGAAGTTTTAGAGATCCTTCGACGAGAGAAACTATTCGCCAAATTCTCGAAGTGCGAATTCTGGCTACAAGAAGTGCAATTCTTGAGCCACGTGGTGTCAAAGGATGGAGTAAAGGTGGACCCGGCTAAGATCGAGGCAATGATGAATTGGGAACCACCAACGATCCCAACGGAGATAAAGAGCTTCTTGGGTTTAGCCGGTTACTACCGACGGTTTATCCAAGACTTTTCGAAGATTGTGCCCCCATTCACGTCTCTGACAAGGAAGAATGTAAAGTTCTCATGGACCGAGGCGCAAGAGAAAGCCTTCCGAACCCTCCAAAAGAGATTATGCGAAGCGCCGATCCTATCCTTGCCTGAAGGATCCGAAGATTTCGTGGTTTATAGTGACGCCTACAAGCTTGGACTTGGGTGTGTTTTAATGCAAAGGGGAAAGGTGATCACGTATGCATCACGGCTACTCAAGGATCACGAGAAGAATTACCCCACACATGACTTAGAGCTAGCGGCGGTGGTTTTTGCCTTGAAGTTATGGCGGCATTACCTTTATGGGACGAAGTGTACGTTGTTTACCGATCATAAAAGTTTAAAATACATCTTCGACCAAAAGGAACTCAATATGTGACAAAGGATATGGTTGGAGCTCTTGAAGGATTATGATTGTGAATTGTTTTACCACCCTAGTAAAGCCAATGTGGTAGCAGATGCCTTAAGCCGAAAGAGCTACGGAGGGGAAAGTAAGGTAACGTTTGCTAAAATTGAAGTGATATCAAGTCTTATGGAGGACATCAAGAGGAGCCAAGTCGAAGCACTTCGCGAGGAAAATCTCAAGGCCGAGGTCGTGGTGAAACAAAAGGAATTATTATCGGAGGATAGTCGAGATCTCAAGTTATTTCAAGGGAGGATTTGGGTGCCGAAAATCGGGGGAAACCGCGAGTTGCTCTTGGCGGAGGCACACAAGTCAAAGTACTTCATACATCTTGGTAGCACCAAGATGTATAGAGATTTGAAACTTCATTATTGGTGTCCGGTAATGAAACTTGACATGGCGAACTACGTGGAAAGATGTGTCACTTGCCTTCAAGTCAAGGCGGAACATCAAAAGCCCTATGGAAGCTTGCAACCTTTGAACATCCCTGAGTGGAAATGGGAACACATCACTATGGAATTTTTCACCAAACTACCGAAAACCTTGAAGGGCCACAACACTATTTGGGTAGTGGTGGATAGGCTTACCAAGAGTGCGCATTTCTTGGCAATGCGTGAGACGTTACCGATGGACAAATTAGCTAAGCTCTATATCGACGAAGTGGTGTTTCGTCACGGTGTTCCATTATCCATAGTCTCGGATAGGGATAGTCGGTTTACTTCGAAGTTTTGGGATGGGTTACAAATGGAATTGGGCACGAAGGTTAAGTTGAGTACGGCGTATCACCCCCAAACCGACGGGAAAAGTGAGAGGACGATCCAAACCCTTGAAGACATGCTTCGATCGTGTGTCATAGATTTTGGAGGAACTTGGGATTCACACTTACCATTAGTAGAGTTCGCCTACAATAACAGTTATCATTCGAGTATCGGGATGGCTCCATTCGAGGCACTTTACGGACGGAAGTGTAGGACACCGGTGTGTTGGCTCGAGGCAGGAGAGAAGTAATTTACAGGTCCAAAAATTGTGCAAGCAACGAAGGATAAAGTTAAGGGCATTCGAGAGTGATTGAAGGCGGCCCAAGACCGACAAAAGAGATACCCGAACAAAAAGCAAAGACCAGTTGATTTTCAAGTGGGGGATCGGGTTATGTTGAAGGTGTCGCCTTGGAAGGGGATCATCCGTTTCGGGAAGCGCGGGAAACTTAGTCCCCGTTTCCTTGGGCCTTTCACGATACTAGAGAAGGTGGGACTCCAAGTGTATCGTTTGGACTTACCGCCAGAAATGGACGGAATCCACCCTACTTTTCATGTTTGTTATCTTCGCAAGTGTCTAGCCAAAGAGGAAAGTGTCATTCCTTTGATAGAGATTTGGGTGGACACCGACAACCGATGTGTAGAAGAACCGGAAGCTATTCTAGAGTCAAAGACATAGCAGTTGAGGCATAAGGAAGTAGTGATGTTGAAAGTTCAATGGAAGCACCATCGAGGTGCTAACGTGACGTGGGAATCGGAGGAGAACATGAGGAAGAGATATCCTTATTTATTTAGTAAGTAAGATTTCGGGGACGAAATCCTCGTTAGGTGGGGAGGATTGTAACACCCGGAAAATTTAAGGTAAGTTATTATAATTGTCAACGTATCCTCGTTATATTTTATGTGAAGATTTTGTCTTGGGTTGGTGATGATTAGTATGTCAAGTTAACTGTCATTATTATAAGTTTCTTCACAGGTTTAATTTTATCGAAATCGTCGAAAAAACGAAGTTTTGGGTTTGGCGCGATAATGCCCCGCGACTATGACATTGGTCATAGTCGCATGTCAAGGTCGCGGGCCGGGGGGTGGTTTCGGTACACCCTCGGTGATAGTGCCTCGCGAGAGTGACAAGGGCACAATCTCCCTGTCACAATCGTGGTCTTTGTACCGAGAGGTGAGGTTGGGGCTCGACTATGCCCTCGCGACAGTGCCAAGGGCAATGTCACCGGGCACTGTCGCCGACACACTCTAAGGGTATAAAAACAGGCTTCCAGCGGGATTTATTGCACAAGACTGATTTCTCTCAAAACCCTAGGCGATTTTATTGTGGTGGAGGCGATTTTTCATCAACCAACTCCTCTTTCTCATAAATTTCAACTTGGGGTTGTTTGGTGAGGGCATTTACTTCATCTAGGAAGCATTTATTGAAGCCTTGCATCTTGGATTCAAGTCTTACCTTCTCACCATCCAATATAGGAGCCTCCTAAGTTTCTAGGGTTTTTCTATAAAACCTAGTTAGTGAGTTTCTTGTATTATTTTCAAATGAGATACATATTTATGTGCTTTCCTACTTAATGCATCATTTTCATGAGAAGATCTGATCACCTGATAAGTTTGACCTAACTGCTACTTTCTGATATTATTGGTATCTTAGCCTTGAGTATGGTTGTGGACATGGATGAGCTTATTATTCTTGACATTTGAGCATGTTTATATATTTGCCTTGATGGGCCATGGATACTACTGAGTATTTGCATATTTTAGAGTTTTGTACCTAAATTACGTTTGGGATTATTGAAGTCTTATACATGTATCTTGTGAGTATGGAACTATGTATAGAGACGGACATTGTAAGTACACAAAAAGAACCATGAGTAAGTGCTAGGATGATGTAGTCTTAGGTGCCACTATAATGGTATGCGCCTAGACCTCCGCCATTTGAAGTAATGCCTGGGAGGTAGTCTTCAAAGTGTGCCGGGCCTTCGGGATGTTGCTCAAGCGAGTGAACATCAAGGTACATTGACTTGAGGTAAAACTCATTGGTGTGATGGGTCTCCCCCATGATCGACCCCGTATGGACTTTGGTGATTGAAGTGTCATAATTTGTCATAATATGCTTTATATAAATATGACATGTTTTTATGCAACTCACTAGACTCTTTTGGTCTAACACTTGATTGTTGGTATGTATCTCAGGTTCTAGCGGCGCGAGCGCCAAGGAAGCTTAATCGACTTTAGTGGTGAGCTTGGGAGCATTTTGGGATGCCAATATTGAAGAAAATTATTTGGACATAGTTGACAACCTTTTTGTAATCTTATGTCTAGCGAGACTTAGATTAGGGAGTTGTCATCTATTATCGTGTCTTATTGGAAACTTGTAATTAACAGACATTTGTTGTTCCTTTTGTATGAGCTCGTGCTTTGTCATTTTTATGCATACCACATTTCTATTTTTTGGAAATTTTTGTTAGTCCCATTTTGGGGGCGTTACATTTTGAGCCTGAAAAAGCTTAAGTAGCTTCAATCATTTCTTACACTTTCACGTACACACAAGGAATACGTTTTCTTGTCATAACATTCGTAGAAAATTCCTTTGTGATTTTTCGATGATTGAATGGAAGCCCTGGGGGAGTGAACATCACAAAAGCTCATTTCCAATGTATATGCGTTATACAAAGTGGCTCCGTGCTACTTACATGCATACTAACTGTATCATTTGTTGATTCAGGTTTACCACGTTTATTATATCTGAATTTGAAAAGATTCAGATATATACATTTCATGAATTGACGGATACTCAGATCAAAGGGCGGATAATGTCAAATTTACCATAAAGGGGAGATTGTTAGTTCATCACAAAAGGGGAAATCAAAGAAAGTGCTGAAATTGATGAGTTTTGATGATCATGATGCTCACAATCATCAAAAAGGGGGAGAAATTTACAAAGTTCAATTTCAACGTTGAGATGTCAAAATTGGGGAGAAAGTTCTGAAGATTCAATTTCAAAGACAAAAGCTGATCTTTTTTAAATAAAAAAATGAAGAGGCTTTCTGATGAAAATGGTGAAGATAATTCTGAAAATCCAAGCCAGATGAAAGTTTTGTTAAAGAATTTAAAAGTTTCTGAAGAAGATTCGTGAAAGTTTGTTTTTCCAAAGACGGTCAAGAGATCAGAGTGATGAAGATATAGTTTTGAAAGATCCCTCGAAGTTTCAAAAGTCTTCAAATGATTCGTTTTCAAGACTTGTTGACTTTCCAAAGATGCTAAATGTCGGTCCACAATACTATAAAGTTCTTACAAAACAACAACAATAACAAGATTACCAACCTGTTTGATTGATAACAAACGATTACAAGGTTTGGTGTTCGGTTTTAGCTCTTGATGTTTTCTCTCTTTTACACCGTGAGTGTGTGTGTTTGTATGTGATCTGATTTCTAAGTTGTTGTTAACTTCCTCAACACACTAACACTAATATCTAACTTAGATATTATAACTCTAACACTAATATCTAACTTAGATATTATAACTATAATATCTAAAATAGATATTATTACTAAAACTAACTAATATCTAATAACTAGATATTGAAACTAATTTAAACTAAATACTAAATTACAATAAACATTAATTAACTTCGACATTTATTACAAAGTAACATTAGACTTAATATCGAGAGTCGACTTTCTGGCTTTAGCTTCAGATTGGATCTTCATATTGGATGATCTTGAATCCAATGAGACTGTGCTCTAACAATCTCCCCCTTTGGATCAAGATCATTATTAAAAAGATTTTAGAAATTCAGTCTTCTTTTTTAGCTCAGAAGATGTAATCTCTTTCTCTAGCTCAGAATGCTTTAGCAAAGTATCTTCAAAGAAAATTTATCTGAAATCAGCATGTCTTCAGAATACTTTGATCTCGCATTTCTTGGTTAGCTCTTCTCTATCAACTTGTAATTGACATTTCTTCAGACTTTAGGTTCTCCCCCTTTTTGATGAAAAGTGCAACGCTTTCATCAAAACACGTAGGAAGAAATGTATGTCACTTGGATCCTCTGATCCGTCAATTCAAAAGATATTTATCCAGATCTTTGCAAATCTAGACAAAATAATCGTGTAACACCTGAATCAACAAATGAATCAGTTAATATGCCTGTCAGTAACACTAAGTCACTATGTGTAACGAATACACGTTGGAAAGGAGCTTTTTAATGTTTACTCCCCTAGGGCTTCCATTTAATCATCGAAACACCACAATGGTAATTTCTATAAACGTTATGACAAAGAAACAAATTCCTTGTGTGTTCGTGCTTGTGATAGAAAGAATTAAGCACATGATGATTGCTTATAGGCTCAAAATTGTGTAAACCACTGAGACAACAGTAAGTTAAACACAGACTCAATGTGCATGATTGAAGTGCGAAGGTGGGGCAGACTTCCTTCTTTTCAATATCCAGATTTTCCAAATGAAAATCAGATAGTAAATGTGCTGCTTCCCCTTGAAAATGTGAAACACTTTCTTGTTAAGAAGAAAATGAGTAGATGGTGAGGTTTGCTCAAGAGTTGGCATGGGTTAGTTGCCTTTTTCAATAATGTTCACCAAAGAAATGTGAAACACTAGAATTGTGGCTACCCGATTCAGAAAAAGTTGGTGCAGAGTTCTGATATTCTTTTAACTCTGGTCTCACACGCTCTTTCTTTTAAACATTTAGCTTACTCTAACCAAACTTTCTTTCTCAACACACTCATTTCTTTTGACTTCTCACACTTAATCACTATGGATTAACTTCTTGGGTAGAAATCACTGGTTAACGTGATTCCATAGAAGTTGTGTTAAGTCCTAGCACAAAGAAATCATGTTTTCCTATGATGCACATGATGCTCAGAATGGTTTAACTATTTTAGTTAAAGCACAATGTTGATCTTGAAAACATTTAAAGTCACACTTCAAAGTCATGAATTCGTTTTAAGAATCGGGAAGTGGTTTGAACTTTTAAAAACATGTTTTCTATGATTGAAAGTTGTCCTTCTTTCAACCATATATGAGATTAAGATAAAGGATTATACCTTTACGCTCGATCTTACATCTCATGAAGCAAATCTTAAAGTCATAAAGATATGAACTTGTAAGCTTCTCTCAAAAATTCTGCAAAAGTCTTATGTTAAGTCAAAGCAAATTTTATTCACTTAAATTGAAAAGACAAAAAGTAGTAAAACTTCTAAAGTACGAGTTCTGATCAGAAATAATCAGAAGTCATATCCGTACTCCTTTGACTTGAAGAGCTCCCCCTAAAATCATGCATTACAAAATTTTTTTTACATAAAAGGTAAATGGAGAAATCTTATGAGCTCCCCCTCAAAATAAGATTGACCAACTGACAATTCTTCTCATACTCCCCCTTGGATCATGAACTAATTGTTTGAAGTACATATATCAATCAGAAATAAGAATGAAGAAATGATGAAAAAAATATGCAATTAGAAAACTTTGATAGATAACTACTGATTAGATCTTAAGATTAAGCATACCAAGCTTAGAGACAAGAAAGGTGAACCTCTTTTCATCTAAAGGTTTGGTAAACAAATCGGCAAGCTGATAATCAGTTTTTACAAATAAAAGTTCAATTGTTCCTTTTTCGACATTGTCTTTAATAAAGTGATACCTGACATCTATGTGTTTGGTCTTGGTGTGCTGAACAGGATTCGCTGTTATCGCGATGACGCTCTTGGAGTCACAGTAGATCGGGATTTTGTTGAATTGGAAACCGTAGTCGCGCAATTGTGTTCTCATCCATAAGACCTGAGAACAGCAGCTAGCAGCAGCTACATATTCTGCTTCGGCCGTTGAAGTTGAAACACAAAGTTGCTTCTTCGATGCCCAACTTACGAGTTTATCACCGAGGAACTGTATATGTCCTGACGTTCTCTTCCTGTCTAACATACAACCAACATGATCTGCATCTGTATACGCTGTTAGTTCAAAGCTAGTATCTTTAGGATACCACAGACCAAGATCTGCAGTGCCCTTCAGATACCTAAATATGCGCTTAACTGCAGACACATGGATTTCTTTGGAATTGGCCTGATATATTGCACATAAGCATGTAGAGAACATTATATCTGGCCTACTAGAAGTAAAATACATTAAAGAACCTATCATCCCTCTGTAAGTCCTAACATCAACATCCTTTCCAGACGGATCAGTGCCAATCTTAGTACCTGGTGCCATTAGGGTACCAATCGGCTTTGAATTTTCCATTTTGAACTTCCGAAGAATTTCAAGAATGTATTTTGATTGATTGATAAAAATACCCGATGAAAATTGTTTGACTTGTAATCCGAGAAAGAAATTCTGTTAAAGCACATATTTATTGGATTCAAGATCATAATTATATGAAGATGGAAATCTGAAGTCAAAGCTGATAAAGTCGTCTCAACAAATAGTCTAGGGTCCTTTTGTAATAAATAGTCAAAGTCTGTTTACGTATTTTATTTATTAGTTTTAAGTTAAATAAGTTTAGTTATGAGTTAGTTTTTGTAATTTGGGCCCAAACCTTGTCAATCCCATTAGGCTTATTAGCCTAAGTATAAATAGTCTTATGTGAGTGGTAATTAGGTTAAAAAAAAGGGATCTTAATTGCAAAATTAATTATTGAGAGGTTAGTGTGGTGGTGGTGTGCGCCGTGAACAAGAGAGAAGCAGAGAGAAAGAGATCTATTTCATCAAGAACAATTGTAATCTTTTGATTAATCAATATCAGGTTTGCATTACTTGTGTTGATTATATGTTTGCTTGATTGAATGATTGCTTAATGGGACACACAATTGGTATCAGAGCAAGTTACAGATTGAATTGAATGAATTTTGTTCGGTTCTGTTTTCTGTCAAAGATTCATAATTTTTATTGTGTGATTGTTCATTCAAGTGTTTATTTATTGGGTTGTCATTGATATGCATATTCTATTGATTTGGTATTGTTAGATTTGATTATTGCATAGTTTTTGATTATCAATTTGGTGTTTTTGGAAATTATGGGTTCGGTTTTTGAGTCGCACTGTGTCATCTATCAATTTCTTCTTAAAGTGGTTTTTATTGAAATTAATTGATTGGAATATATTCTAATTGGTTATTTGATTGTTTTGTCAAAGTTTGGCTGTTTAATTCATATTATTGGTTGATTTCTGGGTTGATTTGTTGGTTTCTGGGTCGATACTGCATCTAGAACATATCGGTCTTCCACTTTCGGTCGAATACCTTTTATCGGTCTATTGCATTTGACCGATACACTCATAGTTCACCCCGGTCTAAGACTATATCGGTCGAACATATCGATCTTTGATTAGTGTCGGTCAAACAACCATCCGGTCTTGCACATTATCGGTCTTTTCTCTACCGGTCAAATACTTTCTATCGGTCTAAGCCAGTATCGGTCTAAGCATTCTATCGGTTTAAGCACTATCGGTCTAAGCACTATCGGTTTAAGCTCTATCGGTCCTTAGCTTTACCGGTCATAGCATTATATCGGTCGAGCATAGTATCGGTCCTATCACTTACCGGTCGAAACAAGTTCCCGGTCGAACTCTCTACCGGTCTTTACAAGTTCCCAGTCGAACTTTCTACCGGTATTTACAAGGTCCCGGTCGAACTCAATACCGGTCGAAACACATCCCCGGTCAGTATATCGGTCGTTTTTTTTTTGCAAACTGTAATAGGGACCCCCGTGCTAAGTCTGCGAAGGGGGACAAAGTTCTGTTCGTGATCAGATTTTTCTGAATTTCATTCTAAGATTTTCAGTATTGTGTGATTTTATCTTGACTTCTAACGATCTCATCCAGTTGATTGTTCAATATCAGATAAGTTTGATTTCTAATCGTATAAGTAAAGATGTCTCGGGAAGCTCTTGCTATTGGAACAGATGTGAAGCCACCTGTACTCTTCAAAGGAGAGTACGAGCAATGGAAGGACAGATTCTTAGACTTCATCGATCGACATGATTTGGGAGATTATATCAGAAAATCTCTGAAAGAAGGAATCATGACATCTCCAACCAAGGTTCTCACTGTAGCCGGAGAAAATGGTGAAGAAGAAGAGACAGAGTATAAGTTATCGATTGGTGAATATACGGAAGATCAGCTGAAGAGACACAAGGGTGACAAGCTGGCAAGATCATTTATTCTCCAAGGCATACCAAATGAAATATATGTCAAGATTGACAGCTACAACGCTACCGGTAAGCAAATGTGGGATCAGTTGGAGAAGATGATGATCGGATCTAAAGTCGGCAATCAACTCAAAGTTTCCAACTGCTTGAATAATTATGAAGAATTCAAAGCCAAAGCTGGAGAAACACTCGAAGCCACTTATGACAGATTTGTCACATTGCTGAACGAGCTCAGCAAGAACAAGATCAACAAATCTCAAGTTGAACTGAATGTGAAATTTCTCAGCAACCTTCAGCCCGAGTGGAAGAGATTCGCTAGACAGATGAGGCAGTTGAAAGATCTGAACGACATTCCACTTCATGAAGTTTATAAAATCCTCAAACAGAATGAGGAAGAGGTGGATGAAATCAAGGCTGAAATGAAGAAGGCTGATAAAGCAGTAGTTGATCCAGTTGCTCTTGTGGTCAAGAAGTCGAAGAAGAAGAAAGTTATAGAATCTGAATCAGAAGAGGCTGATAGCGAGGCAAAGTCTGACTCAGACGATTGTGAACAACTGATGGAAACCATGCTAATGTTAACCAAGGCATTCCAAAAGAAGTTCTATAAAAAGCCAAACTCCAATAGTTAGAGATACTCGTCTGGTCCTAATAACTACAAGCATAAGGAGAAAGTTGAAGACAAGAGACTAGAAGAAAAGAAGAAGGCTGGAGCCGAAGAGCCCAAGAAGGAAGAACCAATGAAGTGCTACAACTGTGGCAGATTCGGTCATTTTGCCAAGGACTGCCGCAAATCAAAAGTCCGAAACTCTGAATATTATAAGAACAAGATGCTTCTAGCCAAGCAACAAGAGGTTGGAAAAGCATTAATGGCGGAGGATGAATACTGGCTCGACCATTCAGATCAAGAGTCTGAAGAAGGAGAGAAGGATGAGACAACACATCTGTGCTTGATGGGGAAAAACCAGTCAGAAGCTGAAGCTGATTCTGATGATGGAGACAATGATGAGGTATGTAACTTAACTGAATCTGATTTTCTGAACCAAATGCATGACATGATGTCTAAACTCCAAGAATTAGAGTCTAAACTGAAGCGTGAGAAAGGTGTCATTAATGAGAAAAATCAATCTATACATAAACTTAGTAATGATATTGCTGAGAAAAATGTATTAATTGAAACTTTGCATAAAAATATAGACACCTGCGCTAAAGAAAAGACTATAATTCATAAAGAGTTGTCTGAAACTGTTTCCAAATATAAAGAATGTGAGTTTAAGTCTATAGAGATTTCGAAAAGGTATTTTTCTACTTCAAAAGAAAAGAATTCTTTAATAGACAAGGTAAATGCTTTGGAAGAGAAATTACATTCTTTAGGTCAAACTGAACATACTATTCATTTGAACAAACCTAAAGAGAAACCTGATACTTGGGGACTTGGTTACAAGAACCCACATCATCTCAAAAAGGTTATATCTGAAGTGCCTGCACTTTATGACTTTGGGTTTATGTTGTTGGATCCTCAACATCCTGAACTCAAACCCTTTTGGACTAGTCTGTCTGAAAAAGATAAAGCCATGGAATATGATAAAAGAAAGAACACATCTAAAGTTCAACTTCCATTTCGCTATGAGAAGTTGAATAACAGTTATAGTTCTAATAAATCAAAATTTCTTTCAAATGATTACTTTGAGAGTTATTCTGTACAAGAGTTGAAGGCTAAACCCATCGAAGGTAAGCTTTACGTACCTCCTATAGTTTTGGTAAGAAAATTTTCTGAACTCGAGAATACTCTTACAGAAGAAAGAATTTTGATGGATTTAGAACAAACTGTATTTTCGACAGTGTTCAAAACTACTAATTTTCCTAAAATCTCCAAGGCTTTAAATTCGGATGACAGATCTGGTTCACTTGAGACTGAGCTTAATTTCTTAAACTCTGAAGGTGTTTTGAATGATAGTGTTGCTCAATTTGATTTTACTTCTAAACTTCCTGATCATTCATCTTGTGTTGTTAATTCTTTTGGATTACCCAGTGTTTTTGACAAAGGTGAAACATCAACAAAAGTTGATAAATCAGTTTTTGTGAAATCAAAGAAAGCAAAAGGTAAGAAACAAAAATCTCAGCTTTCACAGAAACCGATCCACACTGGTAAGCCAAAGAAGAAGCATTCTCTTAATTCTCATCATTCTAACTCTAAAGTTTCACATGTTTCAGATTTGAGAAAGCAAAGGGTTGGAGTTAAGACTGCATGGATACCGAAACAGAAGATAGACGAGAAAGCTAAATCTAGTTCTCGTTTTATTTTGAATAAAAAGACTTCTAGTAAAGATGATTTGAGTGTGAATGTTGCTACTTTTAAAAATAATCTTGTTGATTCTCGCAAGAAATATTCTATAAAGCAATTATTTCAGTTAGCTCCATCTAGTACTAAAAAGTTTTTAAATTATGGTGAATGTGATTATGCTTCTTGTAGATATTCTGATGTTTGGTATGGTTCATATAATGTTTCATCTTATCATTATCATTCGTCTTATCATGCTTCTGGTTTTCAAAGAAAAAGCGGACCCAAGTTTAAATGGGTGCCAAAATCAAGTACTAATAGTGGAGGTCCCATTTTTAAATGGGTTCCTAAACCTCTTCTTTCTTGATTTGTGTTGTGCAGACCCGTCATATGTGGTACTTGGATAGCGGGTGTTCCAAGAATATGACCGGGCAGAAGAGTATGTTGTCTAATTTTACGGACAAATACTGCGGCACAGTTCGTTTTGGGAATGATCAGTTTTCACCTATTCTGGGATATGGTGATGTGGTACATGAAAATCTTACGATCAAGAAGGTGAGCTACGTTGAAGGCTTAGGACACAACCTATTCAGCATTGGCCAATTCTGCGACAAAGACTTAGAGGTTAATTTCAAGTCCAAGACATGTTCAGTTCGAACTGAAGAAGGGAAAGAACTCTTGGTCGGTACTCGCAAGTCAAACCTCTACACCATCAATTTGTCAAAGGTCCAGACTGACAATCAGGTATGTCTACTATCAAAGGCCTCGATGCAACAAAGCTGGTTATGGCATCGACGACTTTCTCACCTCAACTTTCGGTACATCAACAAGCTGGTCAGTGGCAAGCTAGTGAAAGGACTTCCAGAGCTGAAATATGAAAGAGAACATCTATGTGCAGCGTGTGAAAAGGGAAAGATGAAGAGAGCCCCACACAAACCAAAGCCTGAACCTAGTACCAACTCTCCTTTAGAGTTGTTGCATATGGACTTATGCGGTCCTATGCGAACGCAAAGCTTAGGAGGAAAGAAGTATGTGCTAGTTATCGTGGACGACTATACACGATACACTTGGGTTAAGTTTCTACGGTCTAAAGATGAGACTCCCGATGTTCTCATTACGTTTCTGAAGATGACCCAAGTCAATCTGCAAAAACAAGTAAAGATTCTCAGGACTGACAATGGCACAGAGTTCAAGAACAAAATAGTTGAAGAATATCTTCAATACTCTGCTGCTCGCACGTCTCAACAGAATGGAGTCGTCGAAAGGCGAAATCGTACACTTGTCGAGGCCGCTCGAACAATGCTCAACCAATCTGACTTACCTTTATTTTTGTGGGCTGAAGCTGTATCGACTGCGTGTCACACTCAGAATCGCTCCATGATACACCGCTGATTTCAGAAGACTCCGTATGCGTTGATCAACAACCGAACACCAGCCATTAAATATTTTCATGTTTTTGGTTGTAAGTGTTTTGTTCTAAACGACAGAGAGAATCTGAACAAGTTCAGTGCTAAGGCGGATGAAGGCATATTCGTTGGTTATTCCTCTACATCTACTGCATATCGGGTTTACTTGAAGAAGTCGAAGACTGTGACCGAGAGCGTCAATGTTACATTCGATGAGGACATGGCTTCTGAGCACATCAGTTCAGAACCTGTAATTACTGGAGTATTAGCTTCTGGACCAACCAGTCCAGGACCTGCACCTCATGAGAACAAATCAGATGACTCTTCTTCGTCTACTTCTAAATTATCTGATTTGGATTTATTATTTGAACTGTTCTATGATGAATTTCTTGGATCTAAGTTGCCTAACTCTGTTGTGGTTGACAGGATAGGAGACTCGATGACTACTCATCCGACCACTTCCGATATCTATACTGAATCAAGCTCCCCGATTCGGCAAGAAGTTCCAGTTCAAAAGCCTACTCCGACAGTTGAAGTTATGACCAACAACGCCGAGACAGAAGTAGCTGACTTAGTAGGATGTACTGTAAGGACTGATCAACAGATTGACCAAGCTGTACCTACTGCAACTTCTGCAACGACTACTTCAACTGTAACCCACGTTAATTCTGAACCATTTGAAGGCGATAATAGTGGATTCTTAGATTCTGACATTGATCAACATGCATCTAATCCACTCCCTCATGAACATAAGTGGACCAAAGAGCACCCGGTACATCAAATTATTGGAGATCTTTCTGCACCGGTGCAAACTAGGTCTGCATCTTCAAATCTATGTATGTATGAATCCTTTCTGAGCAATATCGAGCCTACTCGCGTATCTGAGGCTCTTGCCGATTCAAATTGGGTAACTGCGATGCAAGATGAGCTGAACCAGTTTGAAGCACTGAAAGTCTGGAGACTCGTACCCAAACCGCAAGGTAAAACCATCATTGGTATGAAATGGGTGTTCAAAAACAAGAAAGATGAAGATGGTACCGTTATCCGAAACAAAGAACGACTTGTTGCCAAGGGATATAGGCAAGAGTAAGGGATAAACTATGATGAGACTTATGCTCCAGTGGCACGAATAGAGGCAATTCGGATGTTCTTAGCCTACGAAGAACACAAGAACTTCACCGTCTATCAAATGGACGTGAAGACAGCTTTTCTGAATGAAGTACTCAAGGAAGAATTCTATGTTTCTCAGCCAGAAGGGTTTGTAAATCCAGATAAGCCGAATCACGTCTATATCCTGGATAAAGCTCTTTATGGACTGAAACAAGCTCCTCGCGCCTGGTATGATATTCTATCTTAGTTCTTGGTCAAGTCAGGTTTTACAAAAGGTACGGTTGATACCACTCTTTTTATTGAAAAGGATAAAGACGATATCATTCTTATTCAAATATATGTGGATGATATTATTTTTGGTTCTACAAATCCTAAGTACTGTAAGAACTTTGCAAACCTCATGGTGTCACGTTTTCAGATGAGCATGATGGGAGAGATGAACTTCTTTCTCGGATTGCAAGTCAAACAATTTTCAACGGGGATTTTTATCAATCAATCGAAATACATTATGGATATTCTTCGGAAGTTCAAAATGGAAAATTGTAAACCGATTGGTACCCCAATGGCACCTGGTACTAAGATTGGCACCGATCTTTCGGGAAAAGCTGTTGATGTTAGGACTTATAGAGGGATGATAGGTTCTTTAACGTATCTTACTTCTAGTAGGCCGTATATAATGTTTTCTACATGCTTATGTGCTAGATATCAGGCCAATCCTAAAGAATCCCATTTGTCTGCTGTAAAGCGGATCTTCAGGTATCTGAAGGGGACTGCAGATCTTGGTCTGTGGTATCCTAAGGATACAAGCTTTGAACTAACATCTTATTCAGACGCAGATCATGCTGGTTTCATGTTAGACAGAAAGAGCACCTCGGGTCATATATAATTCCTCGGAGATAAACTCGTCAGTTGGGCTTCGAAGAAGCAATTATGTGTCTCCACATCAACGACATAAGCGGAATATGTAGCTGCTGCTAGCTGCTGTTCTCAAGTCTTGTGGATGAGAACACAACTGCGACACTATGGATTTCATTTCAATAGAATCCTGATCTATTGTGATTCGAAGAGCGCTATTGCAATTACCGCTAACCCTGTTCAGCATACTAAGACCAAACACATAGATGTCCGGTATCATTTTATAAAAGATAATATAGAAAAGGGAACAATTGAACTTTACTTTGTAAAAACCGATTATCAGCTTGCAGATTTGTTTACCAAACCTTTAGACGAAAAAAGATTTAATTTTCTTGTCTCAAGACTTGGTATGCTAAATCTTAAGACCTAATCGTTGGTTACCTATTAAAGTTTCTTATTGTGTCTCTTTATCATTTCTTTATTATTATTTCCGCATGATACCTGCTCTTTAATAGTTTGTTCATGATCTCAGGGGGAGTGTGAGAAGTATCTTATAGATGGTCAATGTTATTTTGAGGGGGAGCAAAACTGAATACATTGTACTTACTGATAATTTGTTAGTAATGCATGGTTTTAGGGGGAGCGTTCAAGTCAAAAGAGTATGGCTATGACCTCTGATTACTTCTGATCAGAACTCGTACACTAAGTGTTTTACTGCTTTATGTTATTTCAATTTCAGTGAATAAAGTTACTTTGACTAGACTTTTAGATTTTTGTAGGTTGAGAGATGCTTACAAGTTCATATCATTATGACTTTAAGCTTGACTTCGCGGGATGTAAGACTGTACTCGAAAGGTATAATTTCTTTTCTTCATCTCATTCATGGTTGAAAGAAGGACAACTTTCAATCATAAGAAAACATGTTCTTAAATGTTCAAACCACTTCCCAATTCTCAAACAAATTTCTTGAATTGGAAGTGTGATTTTAAATGTTTTCTGATTCATCATTGAGTTTTAACTGTTCAAGTTAAATCATCTGAGCATCATATGCTTCATAGGAAAACATGGGATCAGTGTGCTAGGACTTATCTGAACTTCTATGGATTCACGTTAACCAATGTTTCCTACCCCTGAAGTTAATCCTTTAGTGATTGAATGTGAGGAGTCAAAAGAAATGAGCGTGGGATGTGTGATGAGAGAAATGTTAAAAGAGAGTTTTGGTTAGCTGTGAGCTTAAAGATTAAAAGAAAGAGGGTGAGAGATCAGAGTAAAAGAATTTTTAAACTCTGCACCAACTACTTTCTGAGCCGGGCAGCCACATTACTAATGATTCACAATTCTTTCGTGAACATTATTGAAATAGGCAAATAGCCCATTCCAACTCTTGATAAAACCCCACCAGCTACTCATTTTCTTCTCAACAAGAAAATGTTTCATTTTCAAAAGGGGACGCATCACATATGCTATCTGATTTTCATTTGGAAAATCTGGATATTGAAAAGAAGGAAGTCTGCCCCACCTTCACACTTCATTCATGCACATTGAGTCTGTGTTTAACTACCTGTTGTCTCAGTGGTTTACACATTTTGAGCCTTATAGCAATCATCATATGCTTAATTTATTCTATCACTTGCACGAACACATAAAGAATTTGTTTCTTTGTCATAACATTCATAGAAATTACCTTTGTGGTTTTTCAATGATTGAATGGAAGCCCTGGGGGAGTGAACATCATAAAAGCTCCTTTATATTGTGTATTCGTTACACACAGTGACTTTGTCTTACTAACAGGCAATTTTTAACTGGTTCATTTGTTGATTCAGGTGTTACCTTTCATATCTATCTATTTTGTCTGGATTTGCAAAGATCTGGATACGCATCTTTATGAATTGACGGATAATCAGTGGTTCTGTTTGCAAGATCAATGGTGGAAGAAATTTCTTGAAGCCACGTTTTGATGAACTCTTTGCTCTTTTCATCAAAAAGGGGGAGAAACGTCAATCAAGAAATGCGGAGATCAAAAGTTTTTGAAAGAATTTCTGAAGATATTATGAAGATTTGCTGCTTTGAAGAAATTTTCTTTGAAGATGATTTGCTGAAACATTCCAAGCTGAAACTGGAGATAATTTCTTTCCAAAAGATATTCTCATCGATTGGGGAGATTGCTAAATTCTGAAGACAAAGAGGAATATTACATTTTCTGAGCTTAAAGAATGATCTTGATCCAAAGGGGGAGATTGTTAAAGCACATATTTATTGGATTCAAGATCATAATTATCTGAAGATGGAAATCTGAAGTCAAAGCTGATAAAGTCGTCTCAACAAATAGTCTAGGGTCCTTTTGTAATAAATAGTCAAAGTCTGTTTACGTATTTTATTTATTAGTTTTAAGTTAAATAGGTTTAGTTATGAGTTAGTTTTTGTAATTTGGGCCCAAACCTTGTCAAGCCCATTAGGCTTATTAGCCTAAGTATAAATAG
Organism: Arctium minus; assembly: GCA_954870635.1. Classification (NCBI taxonomy): domain Eukaryota; kingdom Viridiplantae; phylum Streptophyta; class Magnoliopsida; order Asterales; family Asteraceae; genus Arctium; species Arctium minus. The sequence continues at coordinate 2,215,838 of OX941080.1, read as the reverse complement.
TCTTATTTGAGTGGTAATTAGGTTAAAAAAAAGGGATCTTAATTGCAAAATTAATTATTGAGAGGTTAGTCTGGTGGTGGTGTGCGCCGTGAACAAGAGAGAAGCAGAGAGAAAAAGATCTATTTCATCAAGAACAATTGTAATCTTTTGATTAATCAATATCAGGTTTGCATTATTTGTGTTGATTATATGTTTGCTTGATTGAATGATTGCTTAATGGGACACACAAATTCATCTCTTCCATCATATTCATCTGAAATCTTGACACCATAAGGTTTGAAAAATTCTTACAGTATTTAGGATTTGTAGAGCCAAAAATAATATCATCTACATAGATTTGAATTAGAATGATATCGGATTTTTCTTTTTTGATAAACAAAGTGGTATCTACCGTACCTTTTGAAAAGCCAGACTTGACGAGAAATTGTGAAAGGACATCATACCAGGCGCGAGGAGCTTGTTTCAGTCCATATAGTACTTTGTCGAGAATGTAGACGTGATTCAACTTCTCTTGATTGACAAAACCTTCTGGTTGAGAGACGTAGACTTCCTCCTTTAGAATGCCATTTATAAAGGCAGTCTTCACGTCCATTTGAAAGACCGTGAAGTTCTTGTGGGTTGCGTAGGCTAGAAACATTCAAATTTCCTCTAAACGTGCCACAGGAGCATGAGTCTCGTCGTAGTCTATTCCTTCCTCTTGTCTGTATCCTTTGGCTACAAGTCTTGCCTTGTTTCTGATAACGGTACCATCTTCGTCTTTCTTGATCTTGAAAACCCATTTCGTACCTATAATGGTTTTACCTTGAGGTTTTGGTACGAGTCTGCAGACTTGAAGTGCATCGAACTGATTCAGCTCTTCTTGCATTGAAATTACCCATTCTGGATCAGTAAGTGCCTCAGATACGCGAGTTGGCTCGAACTTGCTCAGAAAGGAGTCATGCATGCACATATTCATTGACGCTGACCTAGTTTGCACCGGTTTTGTTGGATCGCCAATGATTTGGCTTATCGGATGCTCTTTGGTCCATTTATGTTCATGAGGTAGTGGATTATATGAATGCATATTAATATTATCATCTATAAATCCACTTGTACCTTCTTCAGTTTGTTCAGGAGGAATGATGATTGCAGTTGAAGTGGTAGGTGCAGAAGGCTCAATAGGTACAGCTTGGTCCGGCTGTAGATTAATCTGTATAGAACATCCTACTGTCTCAGCTACTTTTGTCTCTTCATCGTTTGTCACAGCTTCAACTGTTGGAGTCGGCATTTGAACTGGAATTTCTTGCTGAATCGGGGTGTTGGACTCAATAGAGATATCTGCCCTGGTTGGATGAGTAGTCGTTGAGTCTTCTATCCTGTCAACCACAACAGATTTCTTTACATTAGATCCAAGAAATTCATCATAAAACAGTTCAAATAATAAATCTAAATCAGATATATGATTAGTTGACGTTGATGCTCTATCTGATTTGTTCTGTTGAGACGCAGGTTCTGAACTGATTTGCCCAGAAGCTAGTACTCCGGTTATCACGGGTTCTGAACTGTGTTGTTCGGAAGCCATCTCTTCATCAAATGAAACGTTGACACTTTCAATAACCGTCTTTGACTTCTTCAGATATACACGGTATGCAGTTGATGTAGAGGAATAACCGATGAAGATGCCTTCGTCCGCCTTGGCACTGAACTTGTTCAGGCTTTCTCTATCGTTTAGAACGAAACACTTACACCAAAATATATGGAAATATTTGATTGTCGGTGTTCGGTTGTTGATTAACGCATAAGGAGTCTGTTGGGAACTGAAGAATTCTTCAAGTATGGTTAATGCTGCTGGTTCAAAGTTACTACTGCTAGAAGACTTAAAGGTTAATACTGCTGAGTGTTACTACTGCTAGTACTATTAATACTGCTAGTCATAGTTAGTGCTGCTTGAACAAAGTTAGTACTGCTTAGCTAGTTAGTACTGCTAGTGGTTAGTGCTGCTTAGTAGTTAATGCTGCTAGAAGGAAGTTAATGCTGCTGAAGATTAATACTGCTTATATGATGAAGATTCGTATGAAAGGATATACATGGAAGCTTAGAGATATACATGGAAGATATACTGAAGATATTTTATTTATTGTAATTATCTTTGTATTCAGTATATATAGTGTATAGTTTAGAATAATGAGTTAACTTTTGTAATTCATTCTTTTAGAGAGAAAATCAACCTCAAGGCATAGATCCTAATTCTAGAGAAGTAGAATTCGTATTGGTGAGCCTGTTCATCAATATTGAGGTTGAGTGAGTAATCTTGTAACTTCAAAGCATTCAATACAAGTTTACAGTTTGTTAATTATATTCTGTTTTGATTTTCTGTTTGATTAAATATCAAAGTGTCATTCCGCAAACTTCTTTGATATTGTTTCTGAGAATTAATTCTTGTTGAGAATTCGATCCTGACAAGTGGTATCAGAGCCTAACTCTCTCAGAAACAGTTATTCATCATGGAAAATCTTACAGAATCAAGCAGTACTTTGGTTTCTAAGGTTCCAATGCTCAAACCAAGTGAGTTTGACATGTGGAAGATCAGAATCAGACAATATATTCTTCTCACTGACTACTCAATGTGGGATATCATTGAGAATGGTCCTTCTGAAGCTGGAAGGATAGGACCAGATGGGAAAAGACCTCCACCATAGACAGATGGTGAGAGGAAGATCAGACAGACAGAGATGAAGGCTTTGAGCACTCTGCTCTTGGCCATTCCCAATGAATATCAGCATCAATTTTGCAACTGCACTGATGCTCAGATTCTCTGGAATGCTCTAGAGAAAAGATTTGCTGGAACTAAGAGCATCAAAAGAAATCAGAGAGATGTTCTAAAGCAGCAGTATGAGAACTTCACTTCCACAAAGAATGAGTCTATGACTCAAACTTTTGACAGGTTCAATAAACTCATAGGTGAACTGGCTACTGTAGGGGTGAAGATGGAACAAGATGATATCAACAGAAAGTTCCTCAGATCTCTTGGGGATGAATGGACTATGTACACTGTCTCATATAGACAGAGTGACAATCTGGAAGAGAAAGAACTTGATGATCTATACAATGATCTAAGAGTTTTTGAAACTGAGGTAGAAACCAAGAAGAAGCCCTCTGGTTATATTCACAATGCTGCACTTCTTTCAGCATCCACTGATACTACTGCCAACCCTGAAGAAGTTAGTACTGCCAGTGGAGTAAGTTCAGAAAAAGGCACTGAAACTATCTTTGAAGCCTTTTTGTCCAGTCATAGCATCAATTCTCTGATTAATGATGATCTTGATCAAATTCACCCTGATGATCTGGAGGAGATGGATATTAAATGGCAGATGGCCATGTTATCCATGAGGGTGAAAAAGTTCATTAAAAGAACTGGAAGAAATAACTTCTCTCAAAGAAGAGAAGATGGAGTTGGTTTTGACAAAACCAAGGTGGAATGTTATAAGTGTCACAAGAAAGGACACTTTGCTAGAGAATGCAGGAGTGCTGTTTCAAACAATAACCACCAACAAGCTCAGAATGGAGGATACAATCAGAACAAGAATCCTGCTCAAGCCCTTGTTTCTCAACAAGGAATGGGATTTGACTGGAGTGATCAAGCTGAGGAAGCCATTCAGAACCAAGCTCTTATGGCAGAAGTGTCTGATCTCCCTACTGAGGTAAGTTCTAATCTTTGCACTAAATCTTGCATTGACACTGTTACAAGATACAGGGATCACAATCAAAGTATGTGTGATGACCTCAAAAGATTAGAAAAAGACAGAAGAGATTATGTGTTAATAGTAGAGAGATTTGAAGAGCAAATCAAAGGCTTTCAAGCTAATGAACTTTAACACTCTTATGACACAAACTATTGGAAGTGGGAAAAGAATGAGTTAGAAACCAAACTGTCTAAGTCCTTAGAAGAGAATGATAGACTGAAAGAGGAACTGTCAAAAGTTAAGCTTGACATAGACAAGTTTTCTTATGCTTCAAAAGCAATGGACTCTCTTCTAAAGGCTCAGATTCATGATAAGATGAAGCCTGGTATTGGATACAACAATACACCCCCTCCTTACAATAACAACTATATTTTTCCTACATCAGACTTGTTAGAAACTAAGGAGAAAAAGGAATTGTCTGAAGAAGCTTTTAAGATAGATCCTTTGGATGAGGTAGTAGTTAAGGATTTGACTGAAAAAGGAGCCAGTGAGAACAGGGATAATAATGTGAGTAAAAAGATACCATTAGAAAACAATATTATCACCAATGAGGGATGTGGGAAAATCTGGGTCAAGTCCAAGGAGATAGAGAAGACTAAAGGAAATGATAACAAGGTCCATTGCAAACAAACCACAGTTGTGAATCCTGGATCTTGTAAACAGTGTGATTGCAATAAAGCCAAGAGCCTAAATTCTGGTTTAAAAAGAGGAAATCAAAGAAACTGGAATAATCAATGGGCTCAGAAACAAGGAGTTGATCTGAATAAAATCAATAGACCAAAACCTTGTTTTATATGTGGCAAGTTAAATCATTTGGCTAAGTATTGTTACTTCAACCCAATTAACCAACAGATGAACTTTAAAAGATTTGTGCAAAAACCTGTTGGTTATAGGAAGGCTGGAAAGAAACATGTGATAAAGAAATCTGTTGAAAGTAAAGGCACTTTAAAGAAAAAGATTTTAAAAGAAAGTGTCAAAATGTGGGTACGTAGAAGTACTAACAGTGTTAGTACTGCTAACAATATTAGTACTGCTAACACAGTTACTACTGCTAACAGTGTTAGTACTGCTGAAAATATTAATGCTGCTAATACTGTTAATACCTCTTCAAAAGTTAATACTGCCAACACAGTTACTGCTGCTAACACAGTTACTACTGCTAACAAGGTTAGTACTGCTAAGCATGCAAGTGCTGCCAAGGCAGTTAGTACTTCTAAAACCAGTACTAATTCTAGCAAAAATATTTCCAAGCCTATTATTGTAACAAAGTACTCCAAGAATGAGGAGTTAAAGTTCAAAAATCTTGTCAAGAAAGAATGCAAGTATTTTGATGATAAAGGGGTACCCAAGACCACTTTAGCTTGGGTTCCTAATTCATACTAATTGATTTATCTAATGTGCAGGGCAACCAACAGCTCAAGGGAAAGAGCATTTGGCATGTTGATAGTGGTTGCTCTAGGCACATGACAGGCAACATGTCATGCCTTCAGGATTTCAAGCATATCAATGGAGGACATGTTGCATTTGGAGACAATCTTACTGGTGGTAAGATAAGTGGAAAAGGTAATGTCACCAAAGGTAAGATGACATTTGAGGATGTCTACTATGTTGATCAATTAAAGTACAACCTGTTAAGTGTATCACAGGTTTGTGACAAACAACATAGTATATTATTTACTAATACTGAGTGTATGATTCTTGCTCCAGGGTTCAAGCTAGTTGATGAAAGCATGATACTACTTAGAACTCCAAGAAAGGACAATGTTTACTGTCTTGATATGGACAATGTTGATAGTGATTCATCTCTGAATTGTCTTGTTTCAAAAGCTTCTGTAGATGAATCCTCTCTCTGGCACAGAAGGATGTGTCACATGAATTTCAAGACTATGAACATTCTTGTTAAAAATAACCTTGTAAGAGGTTTACCTTCAAAAGTCTTTTCATGTGATGATCATTGTGTTGCTTGTCTTAAAGGCAAACAACACAAAACTTCTCATAAGACCAAAGAGTTAAATTCTATTTCTTCTTGTCTCCAGTTACTGCATTTGGATCTGTTTGGTCCTACAAATGTTATGAGTATAGGCAAGAAATCTTACTGCTTGGTTATTGTTGATGATTACTCCAGATTTACTTGGGTATATTTTCTAAGGACTAAGGATGAAACAAGTGGTCTTATCAAATCCTTTATTCTAAGAATTGAAAACCAAACTAATCAAAGAGTAAAAGTCATTAGATCAGATAATGGAACTGAGTTTAAAAATCATGATCTAAGCACCTTTTGTGAAGAAAAAGGTGTTGAAAGGCAATATAGTGCTCCTAGGACTCCTCAACAGAATGGTGTTCCTGAAAGGAGAAATAGAACACTAATAGAGGCTGCTAGATCTCTGTTGGCTGATTCAAAATTGCCAATTACCTTCTGGGCTGAAGCAGTTAATACTGCTTGTTATGTCCAAAACAGAGTTCTAGTGGTCAAGCAAAAGAACAAGACCCATTATGAGCTTTTAAATAAAAGAAAACCTTTCATTGGTTTCTTCAAACCTTTTGGGTGTCCTTGTACAATTCTAAATACTAAATCTCACTTAGGTAAGTTTGATAGCAAAGCAGATGATGGATTTCTTGTTGGATATTCATCTCAGAGTAAGGCCTACAGTGTTTTTAACTCTTCTTCTAGAATAATTGAAGAAAGTGACAATGTCAAATGCAATGAGAACACACCAAATCCAGTTGGGTCTGGACCTCAGTGGCTATTTGACATTGATTCACTAACTAACTCTTTTGGTTTCAGTAATGAGTATACAGGAACAGGAAGTGGAGGATCAGGGATCACACAAGTTCAAGAAAGTATATCTAAATCTGTGATTTTTCCCATACCCACAGTAAATTCTGTTGAAGACTGTGAAAAGGAATCATTTACTGGACCAAGTCAGAGTGAAGAAGACACTAGAGACGAGGAGACTCAAGAAAATAATGAAGTGGCATCTGAAAACATTTCAGTTGAGTTGCATGAATCTAATCTTGAGGCTGGACTGAATGAAGAACCTAGTCATAACACCAGAGTTCAAAAGAATCATCCTCCACAGCTAGTAATAGGAGATATCTCTTCTCCTATGATGACTAGACATCAAAGCAGGCTTCAGGAAATGCAAGATCAACAGCATACAGTGCTTTCATGTTTTCTATCACAGCTTGAGCCTAAAAAGGCACATGATGCTATGAAAGAATCTAGCTGGATAGAAGCAATGCAAGAGGAACTGTTACAGTTCAAGCTACAAGATGTATGGGATCTAGTAGACCTTCCTAAAGGTCACAGAGCAATTGGCACAAAGTGGATTTTCAGAAACAAGAGAGATGAAAGAGGTATTGTCATAAGGAACAAAGCATGGCTGGTAGCTCAGGGATATACTCAAGAAGAGGGTATAGATTATGAAGAAGTGTTTGCACCTGTGGCTAGAATAGAAGCAATCAGACTATTCCTAGCCTATGCTTCTTACATGAACTTCAAAGTCTATCAAATGGATGTAAAAAGTGCCTTTCTCTATGGGTCAATTGAAGAAGAAGTATATGTCTGTCAACCACCAGGGTTTGAAAACCCAAGCTATCCAGACAGGGTATACAAATTAAAGAAAGCACTTTATGGACTACATCAAGCCCCAAGAGCATGGTATGACACTCTGTCATCCTATCTCTTGGAAAATGACTTTGAAAGAGGAGTCATTGATAAGACTCTATTTATTAAAAGAAAGAAGAAGGATATTTTGCTGGTCCAAATCTATGTTGATGACATTATCTTTGGATCTACAAGAAACAACATGTGCAAGGAGTTTGAGGATTTAATGCATCAAAGGTTCAAAATGAGTTCCATGGGGGAACTTACTTTCTTCCTTGGACTCCAAGTTCAACAGAAGTCAGATGGAATTTTCATATGTCAATCCAAGTATGTGCAGGATATTCTAACCAAGTTTGGTTTCTCAGAATCAAAACCTGCCAGCACACCTATGGAAACACACAAGCAGATCACAGCAGATCTTGAGGGGGAGGATATGGATGTGCATCATTATAGATCCATGATTGGCTCTCTCATCTATCTCACAGCATCAAGGCCAGATATAATGTTTCCAGTCTGTGTATGTGCAAGATTTCAAGTTAGGCCAAAGCAATCTCACTTTCAAGCTGTTAAGAGGATATTCAGATATCTCAAAGGGCAACCCAGATTGGGACTTTGGTATCCTCATAACTCACCTTTTGACCTAATAGCATACTCAGACAGTGATCTAGGTGGGGCAAACTTGGACAGAAAATCTACTTCTGGAGGATGTCAGTTTTTGGGTGCTAGACTAGTCTCATGGCAGTGCAAGAAACAAACCACAGTATCCACATCTACAACAGAGGCAGAGTACATAGCAGCTGCAAGTTGCTGTTCTCAAGTCTTATGGATTCAGAATCAAATGTTGGATTATGGGGTAACCTTTCTACACACTCCAATCTTTATTGACAACAGCAGTGCTATTAGCATTGTGAACAATCCAGTCAAGCACTCAAAAACAAAGCACATTGAGATCAGGTATCACTTTATAAGAGATTGTAATGAAAAGAAACTTATTCAAGTTGTCAAAGTTCACACTGATAATCAGTTTGCTGATCTATTTACTAAAGCCTTTGATGTGGGTAGATTCACTTTCTTGGTAACAAGTGTGGGAATGATCAACTCTGAATAATCCCCTTCTCAAAAAGTGGTTTTATATCTGTATATTATTCCTGGAGTTACTAATCTTCTGTTTCAGGATATGCATAGCAGTACTCAGTGTTTAGCAAGTTTAAAAGGAGTAAGTTAGTTAATACTGCTAGTGGTTAATACTGCTTTCAGTTAATACTGCTAGTGGTTAATACTGCTTTCAGTTAATACTGCTAGTGGTTAATACTGCTTTCAGTTAATACTGCTAGTGGTTAATACTGCTTTCAGTTAATACTGCTAGTGGTTAATACTGCTTTCAGTTAATACTGCTAGTAGTTAATACTGCTAGTAGTTAATACTGCTAGTTAGTTAATACTGCTAGTAGTTAATACTGCTCTAGGTTAATACTGCTTATATTCTGAATACTATAAATACTCTTTGCCCGCCTAAAAGTTCATAACGACTCTTTGCATACTGTTCTCTTGCGCTCAAAACCTTTTCTCTCTCAAGTTCGAAGTTTTCAGGCAAACTTTTCACTAAGATCTATGGCATCCATGACTTTCATCGACGAGCACAACGAGATTGCGATGCTACAAAAGCCAAAGCAAGCTGCAGGATTTCATCAGATTGTGGATTTCCTCAAGTCAAGCCACATTGCTCATGCTCTTATTGTATCCCCTACAATCTATATTGAGCATCAAAGGCAGTTCTGGGCCAATGCAACCATTGTTGTTGAGAATGGTGTGCAGATGATCAAGACAAGAATCTGTGATCAATCACTAACGGTTACTGAAGAGGTTATTCGCATCAGTCTACGTCTAGACGATGCCTCTGGTATAACCTCTATCCCAAACGATGAACTGTTTTCAAATCTTACAAGAATGGGGTATGGAGGCCCATTGGGAGTTTTCAAATTCTCTAAAGCAAAATTTTCATCCCAATGGCGTTTCTTTGTCCATACTCTTATGCATTGTATCTCCAAAAAGACTACTGGATGGAGTGAGTTCAGCAGCACTATTGCTTATGCTTTAGTGTGCTTGGCCACTGCCAGAAAGTATAATTTTTCTAAAATGATTTTCAGTGATCTTGTCTCAAACATGGGAAACAAAAAGAGCTTCTTTATGTATCCCAGGTTTGTTCAAGAAGTTATTACTCATGAATTGACGGATATACCTCACCCTGTTGGGGTATATGTACCTAAACCCCCCAAAGGCAAGGTTTTCTCAAATATGAGAAGATCTGCTGGGGACTCTGAAGGAGTTGACACCCCATTGTTCTCTACAATGATGGTGGTGTCCCAAACCAATGAAGGTATGGCAGCAGGGTCAAGGCCCCCATTAGACCAACCCACTGCTAGCCAGGCCCAACCTTCCCTCTCAAAATCAATTCCCCAGTCCCTTCTTGAAAAACAAACCTCTCCAATCACCCAAACTTACAAGAGGAAACAGGTAAAGAAGGCTCCTTCCCTTCTTGTACCATTACCCACTAAGCCTATAAGCCCTATAAGGGAGAATTCTCCCCTAGAGAATATCCAAAGGGAAACCACAAGGGTGTCTCCCAACCCAAAGGAGGTGCTCTCTGAGGAGGAGGTAGAGCATATGGGTGATGAGGCTGCCACTACTCCTGCTAGTACAGAGGAGGAAAGTGGTAACATCAATAAGACCTCCCCCATGGCAACTTTGAATGAGCAATCATTTGAAGGTCCCTGGTGCCAAGAAACCACAGGGGTGGATAGTGCTTCTGCAAGGCAGAAGACTTCCACTAATAAAAGATCCAATGATCCATCAAAAGAGGGTAACACTTCTGGAGAAGGTGAGGACAGATATACTTACTATGAATTGATGGAAACAATGGGCAACATCAACCAAGATGTTCTCAAACAAAGGAAAGAAATTGAAGAGATGAAGCTGGTAATCCTGTCACAACAAGTTCAGATTGCCAAATTAAAGAAGATAGTGACAAAGCTTGTACAGAAGAAGAGAAGAAAACAGTTTGTTTTAAAGAAGAGGTCAACTAATAAAGATGCTTCCAACAAAGGGGAGTAAGAGGCTGAAAAAGAGAAAGCAAATCCAGCTGAGAGGGCATTTGAGGTTGAGGGGGAGAAAGAGGCAGAAAAAGAATCAGAATTTACTGAAGCAGCAGAAACTGTTAATACTGCTGAAGCAGCAGTAACAGCAGCAGCAGTAACAGGGCTTTCTGTTGAAGAAATGGAGATTGTAGAAACACTAGTCAAAGCAAAGAATGACACTCCTGAGGCTACTCAAAAGGCCAAGGGAGTAGTCATCAATGAAGGAAAAGTTCAACAAAAGGCAACAGAAAAGGCAAAGGAGACAAAAGGAAAAGGAAAGGAGAAAATGGTTGAAGTTGAACTGCCTGCCAAGAAAAAGAGTCAGATTGAGTTGGATGAAGAAATGGCAAAGCTACTTCAGGCTGAAATGGAAAAAGAAGAACAACTTCAATCAAAGAAGGATAGAGAGCTTGCAAAGATCATGGCTAGAAAGTTGAATGCAGAATATCAGAAAAGCATCAAAGAAGCAGCTCAAGCCAAGAAAAGCTCTGTGAAAGTTTTTAATCAAAGAATGCCATTCAAAAAGCAAAAGAGACAACCCTCCAAGACATTTTTGGCCAATCAGGAAAGAAGAAAAATGATAAACTTCCTGAAAGGTGCAATTGGTGTTAAGGGGGAGATGTTTACTCACATGGCATTCTCTCAGATTGAAGAGTTGTATAACAAGGAAATGGCCAAGCTTCAAGGGGATTCAGCACAAAGGGAGGAGGCTGAGAGAAGGATGAAAGAGAGACATGATCTCAACATTCAACAACCATTCCCTGAGGACACCACACCTTCAAAAGATAAAACTGAAGAGATGAAGGAAGAACATGAAGGTGTTAGTATAGAAGTTACATCTGGGAAGAGGGTGAAGTCAATTGCCTCCAAGAAGCAGAACAAAAGGCCAAGAGTTGAAGAAACAGCAGAAACAGCAGAACCTTCAGTTACTTCTACAACTGAATCTATAAAGAACCTAGAACAATCCAATAAGCAATATAATCTTGATTTTTATATGACTACAACAGCTGATGAACCAGTTTCAGTTGATCCCATCTCTATGAAAGCTCCAGAAGTTATCTTTTGGGATATTTTGGAAGATCAAAGGAAGAAATACTTCAGGCTTAAGAGAATGGGAGATCTATATGAAGTGTACTCTACTTGGGGTAGACTCATAAGAAGTTGTTCAAGATCAGATTTAGAAGAGATGTTTAAAGTTGGGTTGGAGATATATGAAAAGGAACTGAAAGGAGAAGGAATGAGCTTAATCAGATTAGCTATGGAGTACTTATGCATGATGTTTGACCCTAGCAAAGTTCTACATGTGATCAGAGATTTGCATCTACAGAATAAATTCCAAAGAATAGAAAACTGGATGATATTTGAAAGGTGTGGAGTCTATGTCATCACTGTGGACAGAGCTTATCATGAGTACTACTTAGTTGATAAAATCTATGATCACAGCAAGGCCAAATTACAAGCAATGTTGAATGCAAAGCTTACATGTTCAAAAGATTCAGAAATGGCAAAGATTGTGGTTAGCAGAATCATTAATCAAAGTTTGGGTTTGGATCCTAATCTAGGAGTATGAATTGAGGTGTTGAAAGCATCTTGAAGAAGATTTGAAGAACTTGACTTCTTTTCCTAAAAGTCAAGTTAGGGGGAGATTGTTGGGAACTGAAGAATTCTTCAAGTATGGTTAATGCTGCTGGTTCAAAGTTACTACTGCTAGAAGACTTAAAGGTTAATACTGCTGAGTGTTACTACTGCTAGTACTATTAATACTGCTAGTCATAGTTAGTGCTGCTTGAACAAAGTTAGTACTGCTTAGCTAGTTAGTACTGCTAGTGGTTAGTGCTGCTTAGTAGTTAATGCTGCTAGAAGGAAGTTAATGCTGCTGAAGATTAATACTGCTTATATGATGAAGATTCGTATGAAAGGATATACATGGAAGCTTAGAGATATACATGGAAGATATACTGAAGATATTTTATTTATTGTAATTATCTTTGTATTCAGTATATATAGTGTATAGTTTAGAATAATGAGTTAACTTTTGTAATTCATTCTTTTAGAGAGAAAATCAACCTCAAGGCATAGATCCTAATTCTAGAGAAGTAGAATTCGTATTGGTGAGCCTGTTCATCAATATTGAGGTTGAGTGAGTAATCTTGTAACTTCAAAGCATTCAATACAAGTTTACAGTTTGTTAATTATATTCTGTTTTGATTTTCTGTTTGATTAAATATCAAAGTGTCATTCCGCAAACTTCTTTGATATTGTTTCTGAGAATTAATTCTTGTTGAGAATTCGATCCTGACAGAGTCTTCTTGAATCTGCGGTGTATCATGGATCGATTCTGAGTGTAGCACGCAGTCGATACAGCTTCAGCCCACAGAAATAGAGGTAAGTTAAATTGACTTAGCATAGTACGAGCAGCCTCGACTAGCGTATGATTTCTTCTTTCGACCACTCCATTCTGTTGAGGCGTACGAGCAACAGAGTATTGATGTGTAATCCCGACAGATTCGAGATATTCTTCACCCTTTTTGTTCATGAACTCTGTGCCGTTTTCTGTTCTTAGAAGCTTGACTGGTTTCTGCAGATTCACCTAGGTCGTCTTCAGGAATGTAATGAGAACATCTGGTGTCTCATCTTTTGAACGTAGAAACTTGACCCAAGTGTATCGCGAGTAATCGTCCACGATAACTAGTATGTACTTCTTTCCGCCAAGACTTTGCGTTCGCATCGGACCACAGAGATCCATATGCAACAACTCTAACAGAGCGCTTGTACTCGATTCAGGCTTTTGTTTATGTGGAGCCCTCTTCATCTTTCCCTTTTCACATGTTGCACAAAGATGTTCTTTTTCATACTTCAGCTCTGGAAGTCCTTTGACTAGTTTTCCACTGACCAGCTTGTTGATGTATCGAAAGTTGAGATGAGAGAGCCGTCGATGCCATAGCCAGCTTTGTTGCATCGAGGCTTTCATCAGTAGACAAACCTGCTTGTCAGTATGGACACTTGACAATTTAGAGGTCTGACTTTCTTGTGCCGACCAAGAGTTCGTCGCCTTCTTCAGTGCGAACTGAACACCTCTTGGCTTTGAAATTGACCTCTAAGCCTTTGTCAGAGAACTGGCCGATACTGAACAAGTTGTGTCTTAAGCCTTCAACATAGCTAACCTTCTTGATCGTGACCTTGTCATGTACCATATCACCATATCCCATTATTGGTGAAAACAGGTCATTGCTGAATCAAACTGTTCCGCAATACTTCTCTGTAAAGTTGGACAACATCTCTTTTTGTCCAGTCATATGCTTGGAACATCCGTGTTGGGTCTAAAATGTGCTAAGTCCAGTTAGTGCTGCTAAGTGCTGAAAGAATTAATACTGCTGAAGATTTTAATACCGCTACTCAAAGGTATTACTACTTCTTGTAGGATTACTACTGCTAGAGGTATTAATACTTCTTGAAAGTTAATACTGCTAGTAGTTAGTACTGCTTGAAGAATTACTACTGCAAGCATGGTTAGTACTGCTGAGGATGAAGATTAATGCTGCTCATGAAGATAAAGATGGATTGATTGCTTGATGCGAAAGACTAGGAGCTGGAGATAATGTTGAAGATAATTATGGACTGGATGCTGGAGATCAATATTATTTTCATATTTATCTTGTAATTTGTTTTGTATATATAGATACATAGAGATTGATAGAAAAATAGGTAATACACAGATATACGTTTTTGTTCTAGAGAGAATTAGCCTCAAGGTTCTTTGTAGTCCTTTCAATAGAGAAGTATTGAACGTCTGTTGAGCCTGTTCAACAGATTGAGGCTGTGGTTGTAATCATTAAGTTAATTCAATATAACTTGTGATTTGATCCATACACTGTTCTATTGATTTACTGTTAAAGTGTTATTCCGCAAACTTCTTTAACAAAGTTTATGAGTGTTAGTTAAATTCTTGTTTAGAATTTCGATCTTGTCAAGTGGTATCAGAGCAAAGGAACTCAGAAAGCTATAATCATCATGGACGGATCACATGACAGTGTTCTTGTTTCAAAGGTTCCCATGCTCAAACCCAATGAGTTTGACATGTGGAAAATCAGGATCAGGAAATATATCCTTCTTACAAATTACTCAATGTGGGATATCATTGAGAATGGTCCCTCCAATGAAAGAGAGATGGGAGCAGATGGCAAGAGACCTCCACCAAAGACTGATGGAGAAAGAAAGATGAGGCAGACTGAGATGAAAGCCTTAAGTACTCTGCTCTTGGAAACTTCTAACGAATACCAACATCAGTTTTGCAACTGTGCTGATGCTAGAATCCTGTGGAATGCTTTGGAAAAGAGATTTTCAGGCACTAAAAGCACAAAGAGAAATCAAAAAGCAATTCTCAAGCAACAATATGAGAATTTCATGTCTACAAAGAATGAATCTATGACTCAAACCTTTGATAGATTCAACAAGTTGATTGGAGAATTGGCCACTGTTGGTGTCAAGATGGACCAAGATGATGTCAACAGAAAGTTTTTAAGATCTCTTGGTGAAGAATGGGTAATGTATACAGTATCATTCAGACATAATGATAATCTGGAGGATAAAGAACTTGATGATCTCTACAATGATCTTAGGGTGTTTGAAGCAGAAGTTGAATCTAAGAAAAGGCCATCTGGATACTCTCATAATGCTGCTCTCTTATCATCTACTACTGATTCTTCTGCTAATACATAACCAGTTAGTACTGCTTATGGCTCAAAACAGGATGGACTCAATGATTCTGTTTTGGAAGCCTTCCTTGCTAGTCATGTAAAATCTTCTCTTATTAATGATGATCTGGAGCAAATTAATGTTGATGATCTTGAAGAGATGGACATTAAGTGGCAAATGGAAATGCTCACCATGAGAATCAAAAGATTCATTAAAAGAACTGGAAGAAACAACTTTGCCATGAGAAGAGAAGATGGTGCTGGATTTGACAAATCCAAAGTGGAATGCTACAAGTGTCATAAATTTGGGCACTTTGCAAGAGAATGCAGAGGGGGAATCTCTCAACAGCATGTGAGCAACAATCAACAATCAAAGTCCACCAACAACTGGAACCCATCTCAAGCACTTGTCTCACAAGATGGAATGAGATTTGATTGGAGTGATAAGCTGATGATGCAGTTCAGAATCAAGCACTAATGGCTGAAGTTTCAGAGTCTTCAAGCACTGCAATTCCCACTGAGGTAAAATCTAAACTCTGCTCTAAAGCCTGTCTTGAAACTGTTAAGAAGTACAGGGATCACAATCAGAGCATGTGTGATGACCTTAAAAGACTGGAGAAACATAGGAGAGAATCTAATTTGATCATTGTGAATTTTGAAGAACAAATTAAGGCATATCAGGCCAATGAACTTCAACATTCATATGATCAAAATTATTGTAAGTGGGAGAAAAAGGAGTTGGAGATTAAGCTAGAAAAGGCTAGAGAAGAATGTGAGAAAGTCAGAAGTGAATTTGAGAAGGCCAAACTAGACATTGAGAAATTTTCCAATGCCTCTAAAGCAATGGACACTTTACTCAAATCTCAAGTTCATGACAAACTGAAGAGAGATATAGGATATAATAACACTCCTCCACCTTACAACAACAACTATATTCCACCCACTTCAGACCTCTTAGAAAGGCAGGATAAGAATGACTTACCTGAAGGAGCCACATAAGTAGATCCTTTAGAAACTATAGTGATTGAGGCATAATCTGAAGAAGAGAACAAGGTAGACCAGAAAAAAGTTCCCCTAGAAAACCACATTCTTACAAATGAGAGGGGAGGTAAACCATTTGTCAAGAGTGAGAAAGTAGAGAAGTTTAAGACTGGGGAAGAGACTGTCAAGAGTGAGAAAGCTGAGACCTCTAGGAAAGGGAAGGAAAAGGTACAGGGAGATCACTATATGCAAACTACTGTTGTAAATCCCTGTACTTGTCAACATAAAAAGCCCCATCAACATGATAAAATAAGGGGAAATCAGAGAAACAAAAATAACCAGTGGCTCAAAAACAGGGAATTGATCTAAGCAAAGTCAATAGACCAAAGCCTTGTTTTATTTGTGGCAAGTTGAATCATCTAGCCAAACACTGTTATTTCAATCCTATTAACCAAAGATTTACTTTTCAAAGACAACATCAAAATTTTGTTGGTTATAGGAAGCAATCAAGAAGATCAAGGAACCACATGGCTGAGAATGTGAGAACAACACCAGTGAAAACTGGTACTGCAAAATCTCATATTCAGAATAAGTTTGTTAAAGCAAAAGAAAATACTCCAAGCAAATCAAGGAGTAACACAAAGAATAAGAAAGCAAACAAATGTGTCTTAATTTGGGTCCCAAAAGAAACTAAATCTGTTAGTACTGCTACCTCAAATAGTACTGCTAACAGTAATAGTGCTGCTAATAGCAATACTACTGGTGACCAAGTTAGTACTGTTAATAAACTTAGTACTGCCACCAGAGTTAGTACTGCTGACCAAATTAGTACTGCTAATGAGGTTAGTGCTGCTGACCAAGTTAATACTGCTAACAAGGATAGTACTGCTACCAGTGTTAATACTGCCAAGCCTATAATTAAGACAAAGTATTCCAGCCATGAGATTCCTGACTCTGATCAACTCATCAAGACTAAGCTTAATGAATATGAGTATGTTGATGAGAAAGGGCAACCCAAGACCACTTTGGCTTGGGTTCCCTCAAGAAACTAACTGCTTTATTTTATGTGCAGGGTAACCAACAGCTCAAGGGGAAGAGCATTTGGCATGTAGATAGTGGTTGCTCTAGGCACATGACAGGTAACATGTCCTACCTTCAAAATTTCAAAAGGTTTGATGGAGGATGTGTTGCTTTTGGTGACAATCTAGAAGGAGGTAAGATAAGTGGTAAAGGTACTGTATCAAAAGGTAAGATGACTTTTGAAGATGTGTACTATGTTGAGCAATTGAGATACAACCTGTTAAGTGTATCACAGGTTTGTGACAAGAAACATAGTATATTATTTAATGATACTAAATGTATTATCCTTGCTCCAGGATTCAAGGTAGTTGATGAAAATATGATACTACTTAGAACTCCTAGAAAAGACAATGTTTATTGTTTGGACCTAGAGAGTGTTTCATCTAATTCATCACTAAACTGTCTGTTTTCAAAAGCTTCTTTAGATGAATCATCTCTTTGGCACAGAAGGATGTGCCACATGAATTTGAAAACTATGAACAATCTTGTGAAAAACAACCTTGTAAGAGGTTTGCCTCAAAAAGTGTTTTCATGTGATGATCATTGTGTTGCATGTCTTAAAGGCAAGCAATACAAAACTTCTCATAAGTCCAAAGAAATGAACACAATCTCTTCACCTCTTCAGTTATTGCATATGGATCTCTTTGGTCCTACAAATGTGATGAGTATTGGTAAGAAATCCTACTGCTTAGTCATTGTTGATGACTTCTCTAGATTCACTTGGGTATATTTTCTGAGGACTAAGGATGAGACAAGTGGATTGATCAAATCTTTTGTTCTTAGGGTTGAAAACCAAATAAATCTAAGAGTTAAAGTCATCAGATCTGATAATGGAACTGAATTTAAAAACAGTGACTTAAACAACTTTTGTGAGACTAAAGGTATTGAGAGACAATTCAGTGCTCCTATGACTCCTCAACAAAATGGTGTTGCTGAGAGGAGAAATATGACATTGATTGAGGCTGCTAGATCTCTGTTGGCAGATTCAAAATTACCTATTACTTTCTGGGCAGAGGCAGTTAATACTGCTTGTTATGTCCAAAACAGAGTTCTAGTAGTCAAATCCCAAGGAAAAACACCTTATGAACTTTTCAAAAATAAGAAACCTTTTATTGGATTTTTCAAACCTTTTGGGTGTCCTTGTACAATCCTCAATACCAAATCTCATTTAGGCAAGTTTGAAAGCAAAGTTGTGGATGGATTCCTTGTTGGATACTCCTCTCAGAGTAAGTCATATAGAGTTTTCAATAGTTATTCAAGGATTATAGAGGAAAGTGACAATGTCAAATGCAATGAGAACATACCAAATCCAATTGGTACAGGTCCTGATTGGCTGTTTGACATTGACTCACTAACTAACTCTTTGGGTTTTAGTGATGTACAAGTTGCAGGAACAAGTTCAGAAGAGAAACAAGCACATAAACCAGAGTTTGTGATTTTTCCTATACCTACAGTTGATCCTGTTGAATTTTGTCAACAAGAACAGAAGGATGATTCAGAAAAAGAGGAGTCTGAACCAGAACAGAATGAAGAGGATAAATGTGATAAAGAGAATGCTCATCCTTCAGGAAACACAGGTCCTGAGATGCCCATACTGTCAGAAGATGATACTGATGAAGAAAATTCTTCAGTATTTGGTGGAAGCACTCCTGAGAAGAATGACTCTAATCTGGATGCAAATATCAATGAGGAGGCTGCACATCAAACAAGAACTCAGAAAAATCATCCTCCTCAGTTGGTGAT
The DNA here is from genome assembly GCA_954870635.1 of Arctium minus. Classification (NCBI taxonomy): domain Eukaryota; kingdom Viridiplantae; phylum Streptophyta; class Magnoliopsida; order Asterales; family Asteraceae; genus Arctium; species Arctium minus. Next base: position 2,196,878 of record OX941080.1, on the reverse strand, counting down.
TGGTGACATCAATTCTCCTAGGATCACAAGGCATCAAAGTAAGATAGGAGGATTGAAAGACTTGCAGTCAGGGTTGTTATCTTGTTTTCTATCTCAGATTGAACTCAAGAAGGCCTATGATGCAATGAAAGAACCAAGATGGATAGAAGCAATGCAAGAGGAGTGCTGCAGTTTAAGCTGCAAGATGTGTGGGATCTAGTTGACCTTCCACCAGGACAAAGGGCAATTGGTACTAAATAGGTTTTCAGGAACAAGAAAGATGAGAGATGAATTATAATAAAGAATAAAGCCAGGCTTGTGGCACAGGGGTATACACAAGAAGAGGGAATAGATTATGAAGAAGTGTGTTGGGAACTGAAGATTCTACTAAGTGTAGTTACTACTGCTAGTACAAGTGTAGTTACTACTGCCAGAACAAGTTGAAGATTAATACTGCTAAGTGTTACTACTGCTAGTAGAATTAATGCTGCTAGTTAAAGTTAGTACTGCTTGAACAAAGTTAGTACTGCTTAACTAGTTAGTACTGCTAGTAGTTAGTACTGCTTGCAGTTAATGCTGCTAGTTGAAGTTAATGCTGCTGAGCATTATTAGTGCTGCTAAAGAGATACGGATGGAAAGTACTACAGCTGGATATAATGAAGATATACTTAGAAGATATACATGGAAGATATACTGAAGATTTGTTTATTCTTTGTAATTATCTTTTTATCAGTATATGTATAGAATGTGTAGAATAGATAGAAAGAACTTTTAATAATTATTTTTCAAGAAAAAAATCGACCTCAAGGCATAGATCCTAATTCTAGAGAAGTAGAATTCGTATTGGTGAGTCTGTTCATCAATATTGAGGTTGAGAGTGTAATCTTGTAACTTTAAGCATTCAATACAAGCTTACTGTTTGATCATTATATACTGTGTTTGATTACTGTTTTATTAAATATCAAAGTGTTTTTCCGCAACTTCTTTGATATTAGTTTCTGAGTATAAATTCTTGTTAAGAATTCGATCCTGACAAGTGGTATCAGAGCCAAATTCTCTCAGAAACAGTTATTCATCATGGAAAATCTTACAGAATCAAGCAGTACTTTGGTCTCAAAAGTTCCAATGCTCAGATCCAATGAATTTGACATGTGGAAGATCAGAATCAAGCAATATATTCTCCTCACAGATTATTCTATGTGGGACATCATTGAGAATGGCCCATCTGATGGAGGAAAGATTGGTGAAGATGGCAAAAGAACTCCTCCAAAGACAGATGCAGACAGGAAATCAAGACAGACAGAGATGAAAGCCTTGAGCACACTGCTCTTGGCCATTCCAAATGAGTATCAACACCAATTCTGCAATTGTACTGATGCACAGATGCTCTGGAATGCTCTAGAGAAGAGATTCTCAGGTACCAAAAGTACCAAGAGAAATCAAAAGGCAATCTTAAAGCAACAGTATGAAAACTTCATGTCAACTAAGAATGAGTCCATGACTCAAACTTTTGACAGGTTTAATAAACTAATTGGTGAACTAGCTACTATGGGAGTACAGATTGATCAAGATGATGTGAACAGAAAGTTCTTAAGGTCCCTTGGAGATGAATGGACCATGTACACTGTGTCATTCAGACAGAATGATCAGTTGGAAGAAAAAGAACTTGATGATCTGTACAATGATCTTAGAGTTTTTGAAGCTGAGGTGGAGGCAAAGAAGAAGCCCTCTGGATATGTTCATAATGCTGCACTCCTATCAGCATCAATTGATTCTACTGCTAACACTGAATCAGTTAATGCTACTAATGGATCAAATCTAGATAAAGGCACTGATTATGCATTTGAAGCTCTTCTTTCTAATCATGGAAATTCTTCTTTGATCAATGATGACTTAGAACAACTTCATCCTGATGATCTGGAAGAGATGGATATCAAATGGCAGATGGCCATGCTCTCCATGAGGGTTAAGAAGTTTATAAAGAGGACTGGAAGAAACAACTTCTCACAAAGAAGAGAAGATGGAGCAGGGTTTGATAAATCAAAGGTAGAATGCTACAAATGTCATCTTAAGGGACATTTTGCTAGAGAATGCAGAAGTGGAATGTCTCACAACAACAACCATCAACAAGCTCAATCTGGAAGCTTCAATAACAATAGAAACTCTGCTCAAGCCCTTGTTTCTCAACAAGGAATGGGGTTTGATTGGAGTGATCAAGCAGAAGAAGCTATTCAGAATCAAGCTCTTATGGCTAAAGTATCTGATCTCCCATCTGAGGTAAGTTCTAATCTCTGCTCTAAAACTTGCATAGACACTGTTAAAAGGTACAGGGATCACAATCAGAAGATGAGTGATGACCTAAAGAGACTAGAAAAGGATATAAAAGACTATGTGAGGATAGTAGAGAGATTTGAAGATCAAATCAAAGGTTTTCAAGCCAATGAACTACAACACTCATATGACACTAATTACTGGCAGTGGGAGAAAAAGGATTTAGAACTTAAACTGACCAAATCTAAAGAGGAGAGTGAAAAACTGAAAGAGGAGTTAACCAAGGTTAAGCTTGATGTAGAAAAGTTTTCCAATGCTTCTAAAGCAATGGACTCCTTACTGCAAAATCAGATTCATGATAAATTAAGAAGAGGAATTGGGTATAATGCCACACCTCCACCATATAACAACAATTACATTCCTCCTACTTCAGACCTGTTAGACACCAAAGATAGGAAGGACTTGCCTGAGGGAGCCACTGAAATAGATCCCTTAGATGAGGTAATTGTTGAGGATAAGACTGAGAAAGAGGTTGGCAAGAGTAAGAAGAACAAGGTGAGTGGTGAGACTTCTATAGAAAACAACATTATCACCAATGAGGATTGTGGAAGGGCTTGGATCAAATCCAAGAACATAGAGAAGACAGAGGAAAAGTCTGGTAAGGTCCATTATAAACAGACCACAGTTGTGAATCCAGGTCCTTGCAAACAGTGTACTTGTAAGAAGAATGAACCCCAAAAACAGGACAAAAAGAGGGGAAATCAAAGAAACTGGAATAATCAATGGGCACATAAACAAGGGGTTGATCTGAGTAAAATCAATAGACCAAAACCTTGCTTTATCTGTGGCAAATTGAATCATCGTGCAAAAGTCTGTTATTTCAATCCTATGAACCAAAGAATGAATTTCCAAAGATCCATGCAAAAACCCTTTGGTTATAAGAAAATTGAAAAGAACCATGTGGCTAAGAAAAATGTTAAAACTAAAAGCCACATGAAGAAAAAGTATTCTGTTAAAGAAAGTGTCAATATGTGGATTCCTAAAAGCACTAAAACTGTTAGTACTGCTACCACAAATAGTGCTGCTGACAATGATAGTGCTGCTAGAAGTAATACTACTGCTAACAATGTTAATGCTGCTAACAAGGTTAGTACTGCTAAACCTGTTAGTACTGCTACACCTGTTAGTACTGCTAACTCTGTTAGTACTTCTAAGGTTAGTACTGCTTCCAGTATTGATTCTACTAAGCCAATCATATTGACAAAGTACTCTAATAAAGAGTGCTCTGAGTTTAAAAACCTCATTAAAAAGGAATGTAAATACTTTGATGAGAATGGCAGACCCAAGATCACTTTGGCTTGGGTCCCCAATCATACTAATTGATTTATTTAATGTGCAGGGCAACCAACAGCTCAAGGGAAAGAGCATATGGCATGTTGATAGTGGTTGCTCTAGGCACATGACTGGCAACATGTCATGCCTTCAGGATTTCAAGCAAATTAATGGAGGACATGTTGCATTTGGAGACAATCTTACTGGTGGTAAGATAAGTGGAAAAGGTAATGTCACCAAAGGTAAGATGACATTTGAGGATGTCTACTATGTTGATCAATTAAAGTACAACCTGTTAAGTGTATCACAGGTTTGTGACAAACAACATAGTATATTATTTACTAATACTGAGTGTATGATTCTTGCTCCAGGGTTCAAGGTAGTTGATGAAAGCATGATACTACTTAGAACTCCAAGGAAGGACAATGTTTACTGTCTTGATTTGGACAATGTTGACAGTGATTCATCTTTAAATTGTCTTGTTTCAAAAGCTTCTATAGATGAATCCTCCCTTTGGCACAGAAGGATGTGTCACATGAATTACAAGACTATGAACAATCTTGTTAAAAATAACCTTGTAAGAGGTTTACCTTCAAAAGTCTTTTCATGTGATGATCATTGTGTTGCTTGTCTCAAAGGCAAACAACACAAAACTTCTCATAAGACCAAAGAGTTAAATTCTGTTTCTTCTTGTCTCCAGTTATTGCATATGGATCTGTTTGGTCCTACAAATGTTATGAGTATAGGCAAGAAATCTTACTGCTTGGTTATTGTTGATGATTACTCCAGGTTTACTTGGGTATATTTTCTAAGGACTAAGGATGAAACAAGTGATCTTATCAAATCCTTTATTCTAAGAATTGAAAACCAAACTAATCAAAGAGTAAAAGTCATTAGATCAGATAATGGAACTGAATTTAAAAATCATGTTTTAAACACTTTTTGTGAAGGAAAAGGTATTGAGAGACAATATAGTGCTCCTAGAACTCCTCAACAGAATGGTGTTGCTGAAAGGAGAAATAGGACACTAATAGAGGCTGCTAGATCTCTGTTGGCTGATTCAAAATTGCCAATTACATTCTGGGCTGAAGCAGTTAATACTGCTTGTTATGTCCAAAACAGAGTTCTAGTGGTCAAGCAAAAGAACAAGACCCCATATGAGCTTTTAAATCAAAGAAAACCTTTTATTGGTTTCTTCAAATCTTTTGGGTGTCCTTGTACAATTCTAAATACCAAATCTCACTTAGGTAAGTTTGATAGCAAAGCAGATGATGGATTTCTTGTTGGATACTCATCTCAGAGTAAGGCCTACAGAGTTTTTAACTCTTCTTCTAGAATAATTGAAGAAAGTGACAATGTCAAATGCAATGAGAACACACCAAATCCTGTTGGGTCTGGACCTCAATGGCTATTTGACATTGATTCACTTACTAACTCTTTTGGTTTCAGTAATGAGTATACAGGAACAGATGGTGGAGAATCAGAGATCACACAAGTTCAAGAAAGTATATCTAAATCTGTGATTTTTCCCATACCCACAGTAAATGAAGACTGTGAAAAGGAATCATATACTGAACCAAGTCAGAGTGAAGAAGACACTAGAGATGAGGAGACTCAAGAATCAGAAGTGACATCTGAAGACACTTCAGTTGAGTTGCATGACTCTAATCTAGAGGCTGGACTGAATGAAGAATCTAGTCATAACACAAGAGTTCAAAAGAATCATCCTCCACAGTTGGTAATAGGAGATATCTCTTCTCCTATGATGACTAGACATCAAAGCAGGCTTCAAGAAATGAAAGATCAACAGCATACAGTCCTTTCTTGTTTTCTATCCCAGCTTGAGCCTAAAAAGGCACATGATGCTATGAAAGAATCTAGCTGGATAGAAGCAATGCAAGAAGAACTGTTACAATTCAAGCTACAAGATGTATGGGATCTAGTAGACCTTCCTAAAGGTCACAGAGCAATTGGCACAAAGTGGATTTTCAGAAACAAGAGAGATGAAAGAGGTATTGTTATAAGAAACAAAGCAAGGCTGGTAGCTCAAGGCTACACTCAAGAAGAGGGCATAGATTATGAAGAAGTTTTTGCACCTGTAGCTAGGATAGAAGCAATCAGACTATTCCTAGCCTATGCTTCTTACATGAACTTCAAAGTCTACCAAATGGATGTAAAAAGTGCTTTTCTCTATGGGTCAATTGAAGAAGAAGTATATGTCTGCCAACCACCAGGGTTTGAAAACCCAAGCTATCCAGACAGAGTATACAAATTAAAGAAAGCACTTTATGGACTACATCAAGCCCCAAGAGCATGGTATGACACCCTGTCATCCTATCTCTTGGAAAATGACTTTGAAAGGGGAGTCATTGATAAGACTCTATTTATCAAAAGAAAGAAGAAGGATATCTTGCTGGTCCAAATATATGTTGATGACATTATTTTTGGTTCTACAAGAAACAATATGTGCAAGGAGTTTGAGGATTTAATGCATCAAAGGTTCAAAATGAGTTCCATGGGGGAACTTACTTTCTTCCTTGGACTCCAAGTTCAACAGAAGTCAGATGGCATTTTTATATGTCAATCCAAGTATGTGCAGGATATTCTAACCAAGTTTGGTTTCTCAGAATCAAAACCTGCAAGCACACCTATGGAAACACACAAGCAGATCACAGCAGATCTTGAGGGGGAGGATATGGATGTGCATCTTTATAGATCCATGATTGGTTCTCTCATGTATCTCACAGCATCAAGGCCAGATATTATGTTTCCAGTCTGTGTATGTGCAAGATTTCAAGTTAGGCCAAAGCAATCTCACTTTCAAGCTGTTAAGAGGATATTCAGATATCTCAAAGGGCAACCCAGATTGGGACTTTGGTATCCGCATAACTCACCTTTTGACCTAATAGCATACTCAGACAGTGATCTAGGTGGGGAAAACTTGGACAGAAAATCTACTTCTGGAGGATGTCAGTTTTTGGGTGCTAGACTAGTCTCATGGCAGTGCAAGAAACAAACCACCGTATCCACATCTACAACAGAGGCAGAGTACATAGCAGCTGCAAGTTGCTGTTCTCAAGTCTTATGGATTCAGAATCAAATGCTGGATTATGGGGTAACCTTTCTACATACTCCAATCTTTATTGACAACAGCAGTGCTATTAGCATTGTAAATAATCCAGTCAAGCACTCAAAGACAAAGCACATTGAAATCAGGTATCACTTTATAAGAGATTGTAATGAAAAGAAACTTATTCAAGTTGTCAAAGTTCACACTGATAATCAGTTTGCTGATCTATTCACTAAAGCTTTTGATGTGTGTAGATTCACTTTCTTGGTAACAAGTGTGGGAATGATAAACTTTGAATAATCTTCTTCTCAAAAAGTGAGTTTATACCTGTATATTGTTATTATTGGTGTTACTAATCTTCTTTTCAGGATATGCATAGCAGTACTCAGTATTTAGCAAGGTTAAAAGGAGTAAGTTCAGTTAGTACTGCTAGTTTAGTTAACACTGCTAGTTCAGTTCATACTGCTAACAGTTAATACTGCTAGTTCAGTTAATACTGCTCGTGGTTAATACTGCTCGCGGTTAATACTGCCAGTTAGTTAATACTGCTAGTAGTTAATACTGCTTGCAGTTAATACTGCTAGTTCAGTTAATACTGCTCGTGGTTAATACTGCTCGCAGTTAATACTGCTAGTTCAGTTAATACTGCTCGTGGTTAATACTGCTCGCAGTTAATACTGCTAGTTAGTTAATACTGCTAGTAGTTAATACTGCTATTTCAGTTAATACTGCTAGTGGTTAATACTGCTCTAGGTTAATACTGCTTATATTCCGAATACTATAAATACCTTTTGCCCGCCTAAAAGTTCATAACGACTCTTTGCATACTGTTCTCTTGCGCTCAAAACCTTTTCTCTCTCAAGTCCGAAGTTTTCAGGCAAGTTTTCGCTAAGATCAATGGCATCCATGACATTCATCGACGAGCACAACGAGATTGCGATGCTACAAAAGCCAAAACAAGCTGAAGGTTTTCATCAGATAGTCGACTTTCTGAAGTCGAGCCACATTGCTCATGCTCTTACTGTATCACCTACAATCTACATTGAGCACCAAAGGCAGTTCTGGGCTAATGCAACCATTGTTGTGGAAAATGGTGTGCAGATGATCAAGACAAGAATCTGTGATCACTCACTTACAGTTACTGAAGAAGTCATTCGCATCAGTCTACGTCTAGACGATGCCGCTGGTATAATGTCTATCCCTAATGATGAACTGTTTTCTAATCTTTCTAGAATGGGGTATGGAGGCCCATTGGGTGTTTTCAAATTCTCAAAAGCAAAATTTTCACCCCAATGGCGTTTTCTTGTTCATACCCTAATGCATTGTATCTCCAAAAAGACCACTGGATGGAGTGAGTTCAGCAGTCCAATTGCATATGCTTTGGTATGCTTGGCTACATCCAGAAGGTACAATTTCTCAAAGATGATTTTCAATGATCTTGTATCAAATATGGGAAACAAAAAGAGTTTCTTTATGTATCCCAGATTTGTTCAGGAAGTAATTAACCATGAATTGACGGACATACCTCAACCTGTTGGGGTATATGTACCTAAACCCCCAAAAGGCAAGGTTTTCTCAAACATGAGAAGATCTGCTGGGGACTCGGAAGGAGTTGACACCCCATTGTTCTCTACAATGATGGTGGTGTCCCAAACCACTGAAGGTATGGCAGCAGGGTCAAGGCCCTCATTAGACCATCCCACTGCTAGCCAAGCCCAACCTTCTCACTCAAAAACAATTCCCCAGTCCATTCTTACAAAACCAACCTCTCCAATTACCCAAACTTATCAAAGAAAACAGGTAAAGAAGGCTCCTTCCCTTCTTGTACCATCACCCACACAGCCTTTAAGCCCTCTAAGGGAGAATTCTCCCCTAGAGAATATCCAAAGGGAAACCACAAGGGTGTCTCCCAACCCAAAGGAGGTGCTCTCTGAGGAGGAGGTAGAGCATATGGGAGATGAGGCTGCCACTACTCCTGCTAACACAGAGGAGGACAGTGGTAACATCAATAAGACCTCCCCCATGGCAACTTTGAATGAGCAATCATTTGAAGGTCCCTGGTGCCAAGAAACCACAGGGGTGGATAGTGCTTCTGCTAGGCAGAAGACTTCCACTACTAAAAGATCCAATGATCCTTCAATAGGGGGTAACACTCCTGGAGAAGGTGAGGACAGATATAACTATGATGAATTGATGGAGACCATGGGAAACATCAACCAGGATGTCATCAAGCAAGGAAAAGAAATAGAGGAGATGAAGCTGGTGATCCTGTCACAACAAGTCCAGATTGAAAAATTAAAGAAGATGGTGACCAGGCTAGTTCAAAAGAAAAGAAAGAAACAATTTGTGCTCAAAAGGAGGAAACCAGAGACTGATGCTCCCAAAAAGGGGGAGATCAACATGGAAGAAGCATCAAGTGAAAGGGAGTTTGATAAAGAAAGAGTTGAAGTTGAGGGGGAGAAGGAAGCAGAAACTGTTAATGCTGCTGAAACCTCACAAGCAGCAGTAACAGAGTTAACACCAACAGAAATTGAAGTAGCTGAAGTGCTAATAAAAGCTAAGAATGACACTCCCAAAGCAAAGGGAGTGGTCATAAATGAAGGGAGAGACAAGAAATCAGAAAAGAAAGACATGGCTGCAGATATAAAAAGAAAAGGGAAAGAAAAGATGATAGAATCTGATCAACCATCTAAAAAGCAAAAGATGATTGAGTCAGATGAAGCATTAGCAAAGAAAGTGCAAGAAGAGTTAGATCTAGCAGAAAAGGAACAGGTTGAAAAAGACAGAGAAATGGCCAGAGCACTAGCAAATGAGTTAAATGAAGCATTCCAGAAAGGGTTAGAAATAGAGAAAGCCAAGCAAAGAGCAATAACCTTGAGAAAGGCTATGATGGTCAGATCAAGTGCAAAGAAGAGAAGACCTTCACAAACTTACCTTGCTACTCAGGAAAGAAACAAAATGATAACTTTCTTGAAAAGTGCAATTGGGGTAAAGAAAGAAATGTTTGTGAAGATGAATTTTGATCAAGTTAAGGATCTATATGAGAAAGAAATGGAGAAGCTGAAGAGCAATGAAAAGGATAGAGTGGAGTTTGAAAAGAAGGCAAAGGAGAGACATGATATAGATATGAATCAACCATTCCCTGAAAGTGAAGAGGGAACTCCTATAAAAGAAATGGAAAGGGAAAAGGAAGAAAAGGAGAAGGAAGCTACTCTAGTGCAGGTTCAAAAGACTTTGAAAAGAACCAAGATGATGGCCAAAAGAAAGAAAGATAAGAAGTCTAGAACAGAAGAAGAACAAAATGTTGCTGAAGAAGAAGTGGCACATGAGTCATCAAGCCAGCAAGGGTCATCAATCAAAGATGATGTAAGCTTATATATGGTAGTGATGGACAAAGTGCCTGAACCAATTTCTGCAGAACCTGTTGGAGTTAAGCCACCAGAGATCATTCACTGGGATGTTCTGAAAATGGATGGAAAAGATTACATCAGACTAAAGAGGAAAGGTGACAAGTATGAAATATTCAATACTTGGATCAAGGTTGTCAAAACATGCTCTAGATCTGATATAGAAGAGATGTTTGACATAGGAATTAAGCTGTATGCAGACCATCTGAATACTCCAGGAATGTCTCTTACAAAACTGGTGATGGAGTATTTATGCATGATGTTCAAACCTGAAGAAGTGAACCAGGTAATCAAGAGTGTGTTTAAAGAAGTCACAAGTTGGACTCTATATGAAACTAGTGGAGTATATGCAGTGACTTTGGATAGAAATCACACAGAATACTTCCTAGTGGATAGAGTATATAATCACACCAGACTGAAGGTTCATGCCATGCTAAAGAAGAAGTTGGGTTGTGCACCAAATTCAGAAATGGCCAAGTATCTCATTCAGAGGATAATCAATCAGAGTTTGGGACTGAATCCAGACTTAGCAGCGTGATCTTGGAAGTTTTGGGAGCATTAAAAAGAGCATCTGGAAGAATATCTGAAGAACTTGACTTCTCTTCTAAAAGTCAAGTTAGGGGGAGATTGTTGGGAACTGAAGATTCTACTAAGTGTAGTTACTACTGCTAGTACAAGTGTAGTTACTACTGCCAGAACAAGTTGAAGATTAATACTGCTAAGTGTTACTACTGCTAGTAGAATTAATGCTGCTAGTTAAAGTTAGTACTGCTTGAACAAAGTTAGTACTGCTTAACTAGTTAGTACTGCTAGTAGTTAGTACTGCTTGCAGTTAATGCTGCTAGTTGAAGTTAATGCTGCTGAGCATTATTAGTGCTGCTAAAGAGATACGGATGGAAAGTACTACAGCTGGATATAATGAAGATATACTTAGAAGATATACATGGAAGATATACTGAAGATTTGTTTATTCTTTGTAATTATCTTTTTATCAGTATATGTATAGAATGTGTAGAATAGATAGAAAGAACTTTTAATAATTATTTTTCAAGAAAAAAATCGACCTCAAGGCATAGATCCTAATTCTAGAGAAGTAGAATTCGTATTGGTGAGTCTGTTCATCAATATTGAGGTTGAGAGTGTAATCTTGTAACTTTAAGCATTCAATACAAGCTTACTGTTTGATCATTATATACTGTGTTTGATTACTGTTTTATTAAATATCAAAGTGTTTTTCCGCAACTTCTTTGATATTAGTTTCTGAGTATAAATTCTTGTTAAGAATTCGATCCTGACAAAGTGTTTGCACCAGTAGCCAGAATTGAGGCAATTAGGCTGTTTCTAGCTTATGCTTCTTTCATGCAGTTCAGAGTATTTCAGATGGATGTTAAGAATGCATTTCTATATGGGACAATTGATGAAGAAGTGTATGTTTGTTAGCCTCCAGGGTTTGAGAATCCTACCTTTCCTGACAAAGTATAAAAACTAATAAAGGCACTCTATGGGCTACATCAAGCACCAAGAGCATGGTATGACACTCTGTCTACCTATCTCTTGGAAAATGGTTTTGAAAGGGAAATCATTGACAAGACTCTGTTCATTAAAAGGAAGAAGAAAGACATCCTACTTGTTCAAATCTATGTGGATGATATCATCTTTGGATCCACAAAAGATTATATGTGCAAGGAATTTGAGGAGCTGATGCACAAAAGATTCAAGATGAGCTCCATGGGTGAACTTACATTCTTCCTTGGGCTATAGGTTAAACAGAAGAAATATGGTATCTTCATCAGTCAATCCAAGTATGTGCAGGATATCCTTACAAAGTTTGGATTTTCAGATTCAAAGCCTGCAAGCACACCTATGGAAACACACAAACAGATCACTGCAGATTTTGAATGGGAGGATGTGGATGTTCATCATTATAGATCTATGATAGGCTCCCTCATGTATCTAACAACTTCAAGGGCAGATATTATGTTTGCTGTCTATGTGTGTGCCAGATTTCATGTAAGACCTAAGCAATCTAATTTCAAGCAGTCAAGAGGATCTTCAGATATCTCAAAGGACAACCGAGGTTGGGTCTTTGGTATCCTCATGACTCACCATTTGATCTACTTGCATATTCTAATAGTGATTTGGGTGGTGCAAACTTGGATAGAAAATTTACATCAGGAGGATGTCAGTTTTTGGGTGCAAGACTAGTTTCATGGCAGTGTAAAAAGCAAACCACAGTGTCCACCTCTACAACAGAAGCATAGTATATAGCTGCTGCAAGCTGCTGCTCTCAAGAGCTATGGATTCAGAATTAGATGTTGGACTATGGTGTTACTTTTCTTCACACTCCAATCTTCATTGACAACAACAATGTTATAAGCATTGTTAATAATACAGTCAAGCACTCTAAAACTAAGCATATAGAAATCAGGTACCATTTCATTAGAGATTGCAATGAAAAGAAGCTAATTCAGGTTTTGAAGGTACACACAAGTAACCAAATTTTTGATCTATTCACCAAAGCTTTTGATGTGGGTAGATTCACATTCTTGGTCACAAGTGTAGGCATGATAAACACTGAATAATCCTCTTTTGATTTTCTTTATGTACCATTTCTGTATAGATTCCTTCATGCTTACTTTCTCATAATGTATTGTGCATGATGCTGCTAACTATATGTGTTTAAGTGTTTCAGATTACCTTTATGATTAGAAACTTGGTACTTCTAGTTAAGTTAATACTGCTCTCACTATTAATCCTGCTGCCAGTTCAAATATGATTAAGAATGGTTACTACTGCTAGGTGGTTTATACTGCTAGTGCAAAGTTACTACTGCTTACCATATTTCTACTGCCAGACAGTGTTACTACTGCTGGTATGTGTTAATACTGCTAGTCTGTGTTAATGCTGCTGGTATGTGTTACTACTGCTAGTCTGTGTTAATACTGCCAGTCTGGGTTAATGCTGCTGGTATGTGTTACTACTGCTTATATGGGTTAGTACTGCGGGCTTGTTAATGCTGCTAGGGTACTTAGTACTGCTTCTAACTAAAACCCTCCACCTATAAATATCCTCTCTGACCGCCAAAATCCAAACGACTCTTTGAATTTCCTACGAGTGTTCATCCTCTCTCTCTCATGAATTCTTGCTTCCTAGTGCATAAACCCTAGAGTTGTTTCAAACCCAAAAACGATGGCAGGACTGGAATTTATGGATGATCACAATGAACTCGCAATGCTGCAGAAACCCAAACAAGCTGAGGAATTTGAAGAAATTGTGGATTTCCTGAAAGCATCCCACATTGCCTATGCACTCACAGTCAATCCCACCATCTATGTAGAGCACATGCGTCAGTTCTGGGCCAATGCCTCTATACAGATTATTGATGGCAATCAGGTCATCCAATCAAGGGTTTGTGATAAACCTATCACAGTCTCAGAAGGCTGAATTCGCACTCATCTACGTCTAGATGATGCATCAGGTATATCTTCTCTTCCTAAGGATAATCTCTTCCAAGAAATTGGTAGAATGGGGTATGAAGGTCCCACTGAGGTTTACAAGTTCTTCAAGAGAAAATTTCACCTCAGTGGATATTCTTTGTTCATACCCTTCAGCATTGTATTTCTCGCAAAACAACTGGATGGAGTGAGTTCAGCAGTACCATAGATTATGCTCTGGTCTGCTTAGCAACCTCCAGAAAGTTTAATTTTTCACAAATGATTTTGAATGATCTGCTGTCAAACCTGGATACCAAAACCAAAACTAAACGATTTTACATGTATCCAAGGTTTGTACAAGAAGTACTCAACAATGAATTGACGGATTTACACTCTTTTCAAGAGGTGTATGTACCTAAACCTCCCAAAGTGAAGGTGTTCTCTAACATGAAAATGCCTAGTAAGGACTTTTCTGGACAAGACACTCCATTGTTCTCTATAATGATGGGTGTGTCTCATTCCCATGGTGAGGCATCAGGGTCAAAGCCCATATCTGACCAACCCACTGATGACCTACCCACACCATTCATTTCAATTAATCCTCCTCAGAACCCTATTGTGAAGCCAATTTCCCCCATCACCAAAACATATATAAGGAAAAAGGTACATAAGGTTCCTTCCCTTCCTGTATCTTCACCCCAACAGCCTGCAAGCCCTCTAATGGAGCATTCTCCATTAGAGAATATCCAAAGGGAAACCACAGGGGTGTCTCCCAACCCCAAGAAGGCACTATCTAAGGAGAAGGAAGAGCATGTGGGCAGTAAGGCTCACACTACTGATTCTGCACAAGGTGTAGGTCAGGACAGTGTGGACATCTCTAAGACCTTCCCCATGGAAACTTTAGATGAGCAATCATTTAAGGGTCCCAAGTGCCAAGAAACCACGAGGGTAGCAGGTGCTTCTGCTAGGAAGAAGACCTTTACTAAAAGATCCAAGGATCCTTCAAGGGTGGTAAAAACACCTAAAGGAGGTGAGGACAAATATAAGTATGATGAATTGATGGAAACAATTGGAAATGTCAATCTGGATGTCATCAGTCTGGGTAAGGAGATAAAGGAGATGAAACAGGTGATAATCTCTCCACAAGAGCAGATAGCCAAACTCAAGAAGCTAGTGTTCAAATTAGTGCACAAGAAGAAGAGAACCCAGTTTGTCTTGAAGAAAAGGGGAAATGCACACGATGCTTCCAAAAAGGGGGAGAGTTCAGAGGCTATGGAATCTAAGTTTGAGGGGGAGTTTAATGGTGAATCTGAACAGAAGGGTGAGAAGGAAACTGGTAAGGCAGCAGAAAATGAGAAAGAAGCAGAAACTGTTAAAGCAGCAGTAACTCAGTCAGCAGTAGAAACAGTGAAAGCAGCAGTAACAAATGAACAAGAAGTAGTAACTAAACTAGCAGTAGAAACAAAAGAACAAGAAGCAGAAACTGAAATGTCCAGAGAAGAGATAGAGATAGCTGAAACTCTGGTTATGGCAAATCATGATACTCCTAAAGCCACTCAAAAGGCTAAGGGAGTGGTGATCAAAGAAGGAGAAACAGAGAAGACAAAGAAAGAGATAAGCATGTCAGATGCAAAGAAGAAAGGAAAAGAGAAGGTGGTTGAATCTGAGAACCCAGTGAAAAAGCAAAAGCAAATAGATATGGATGCAGAGTTGGCAAAGAAGTTGCAAGAAGAGCTTGAAAAAGAGAATGAGATCCAAACTGCCAAGGATAGAAAGCTTGCCTCAGATTTGGCAAAAAGGCTGAATGAAGAGTATCAGAAAATGTTGAAAACTGCTGTGAAGAGGGTTACTATAAAAGCTCCACGGAAAAGACAGCCCTCAAAAACCTTCTTAGCCAATCAAGAAAGAAGAAAGATGATCAACTTCCTGAAAGGATCCATTGGAGTTCCTGAAGGAATGTTTACAAATATGTCCTTCAGTAGAATTGAGGAATTATACAAGAAGGAAATGGCCAAGATTCAAGGGGACTTCAGTCAGAGGGTTGAGTTTGAAAGAAAAATGAAAGAGAGACATGATCTGAATATTCAACACCCCTTCCCTGACAGTGAAGAAGGCACTCCTACAAAAGAAAGGGCAGAAGTCAAGAAAGAAGAAACACTAGCCTAGAAGATCAGAGCTAAGATCAGAGCTGTTAAAAGAATGAAGTCTATTGATTCAAAGAAACATGCAAAAAGGCCAAGGATTGAGGAAGTGGAGAAAGAAAAGGAAAGTAAAAGAATGAATGCAGAACCATCAGAACCAACTGTTGCACCTCCTACAGAGCATGTTGAAACTGAGCATAGTCAAGAACAGTCAATTCAATCTGATGTGTAGTTTGATTTGTACATGACAGTAACAGATGAAGAACCAGTGAAAGTTGATCCTATCTCAGTGAATGCTCCTGAAATCATTCATTGGGATACACTCTTGGACAAAAGAACAGAATACATCAGAATCAAGAGAATGGGTGATCAGTATGAAGTTTATTCAACTTGGGGAAAGATCATCAGAAGTTGTTCTAGAGCATATTTGGAGGAGATGTATAAGGTTGGTCTGAATCTATATGGTGAAGTGTTGAAAGGGGCTGGGATGAATCTAGTAAAGATGGTCATGGAGTTTTTATGCATGATGTTTGATCCAGATAGAGTGAAGTATCTTATCAAAGACCTGCATCATGAAAATGGTTTTAAAAGAATTGATCATTGGATGTTGTTTGAAAGATGTGGAGTCTATGTCTTAACCATTGATAAAAGCTATCATGAGTATTACGTGGTGGATAAGGTATATGACCACAACAAAGCAAAGTTGTAAGGGATGTTGAGAGCTAAGCTGGTATATGCTAAAGGTTCAGAAATGGATAGAATTGTGATCAAAAGAACAATCAATCAAAGCCTAGGTTTGAATCCTGATCTAGGAATCTGAGCAGATATTTTGAAAGCATCATGAATACCACATCCTGAAGAACTTAACTTCTTGAATTGAAAAGTTAAGTTAGGGGGAGATTGTTGGGTCTAAAATGTGCTAAGTCCAGTTAGTGTTGCTAAGTGCTGAAAGAATTAATACTGCTGAAGATTTTAATACTGCTACTCAAAGGTATTACTACTGCTTGTAGGATTACTACTGCTAGAGGCATTAATACTGCTTGAAGAATTACTACTGCAAGCATGGTTAGTACTGCTTAGGATGAAGATTAATGTTGCTCATGAAGATAAAGATGGATTGATTGCTTGATGCGAAAGACTAGGAGCTGGAGATAATGTTGAAGATAATTATGGACTGGATGCTGGAGATCAATATTATTTTCATATTTATCTTGTAATTTGTTTTGTATATATAAATACATAGAGATTGATAGAAAAATAGGTAATACACAGATATACGTTTTTGTTCTAGAGAGAATTAGCCTCAAGGTTCTTTGTAGTCCTTTCAATAGAGAAGTATTGAACGTCTGTTGAGCCTGTTCAACAGATTGAGGCTGTGGTTGTAATCATTAAGTTAGTTCAATATAACTTGTGATTTGATCCATACACTGTTCTATTGATTTACTGTTAAAGTGTTATTCCGCAAACTTCTTTAACAAAGTTTCTGAGTGTTAATTAAATTCTTGTTTAGAATTTTGATCTTGTCAATCCGCTATCCAAGTACCACATATGACGGATCTGCACAAGAGAAATAACGAAACAAGAGATTTAGATAGTCTTAAAACAAAGTTTGGAGTTAAGACTTTTGAGCATTCAAGTGCGGGTCTTGAACTGTTGTATTCAAGAGCCATTGTTCTTTGAGGTACGAGTCCTAGACTTATTTGTCTAGAAGTCATTTCCATAAGCTCCCTCTTAAACTTTGGGTGCCTGCAACACAGATTTAGCTTTTGGTACCCACTGGAAATTGGGTCCAACTGTGTTAGCACAAGATTTTGGTACCCATTTGAAATTGGGTCCTCTTTTCATTTGAAAGTCATTTGAAGAATTAAAATGATATGAGTGCACATGATAATTTCCAAACCAAACCTCAGAATCTTGACAAGAAGTAGAAACATGTTTATCATAAAAAGAAGACTTCCTAGTAGATAAAGATAACTGGAAGAATTGCTTAAAAGAATATTGCTTGCGAGAAACAACAAGATTTGGTTTCAAAATAGTAGCAACATTCGCTTTCAAAACATCTTTACTAGGTGAAGTCTTATTACAATTAACACTACAAAACGATTTATCAGTCTTGTCAAGCTTCTGTTTCGGTTGCCATTGAGATTTAACTTCTGGCTTTTGCTTGCTCAGATCTGAAACATTTGAAACTCGTGAGTTAGACTTTTGAGCAACAAACGAATGCTTCTTTATCGTCTTATCAGTAGTGATCGGTTTATGTGAATGCTGAGATTTAATCTTACCTTTAGCATTCTTAGCTTTCACAGAGACTGACTTATCAACTTTCGTTGATTTTGCACTGTTTACAGACGTACTGGTTTTTCCCAATGATTTCACAATAAAAGATGAATGGTTAGGAAGTTTCGCATTAAAATCAAATTGTTCAAAACAATTATCCAAACCACCGTCAGAGTTAAGAAAATCAAACCCTCCATTTGTTAAACCAAACATGTCATCAGATTTTGAAGCCTTTGAAATAACAACATTTTTTAGAACAGTTGAAAAAACTTTTTGTTCAATCTCAATCAAAATTCTTTCATCTGTTAAAGAGTTCTCAAGTTCAGAAATTTTACTTTCTAAAACGAGAGGAGGGACATAAAGTTTACCTTTAATAGGCTTCGCCTCCATTTCTTTGACAGAATAACTTTGAAAAAAGTCATTTGAAAGAGATTTCTTGTGATAAATTGGACCATCATTATAACTATTATTCAACTTCGCATAATAAAATGGAAGGTGAACTTTAGATGATTTCCTCCGTTTTTCAGTTTCCTTGGCTTCATCTTCTTTTGATAGTCCAGTATTGAAAACTTGAAGTTTAGGGTATCGGTGAGAAAGATTCATAAAGGTAAAATCATAAAGTGCAGACACTTCAGATATACCCTTTTTAAGGCAATGAGGATTAACATAACCAATTCCCCAATTGTCTTTATTCTCTTTCGGTTTGTTTAGATGAATGGTTTGCTCAGTTTGACCTAATGAGTATAACTTCTTTTCCAAAGCATCTAATTTTGCAATTAAAGTTTTGTTTTCTTCAGTACATGAATAATACATTTTCGTAAGCTCTCTGAAATCAAACTCACTCTTTCTCAGTTTAGACTTGATTTCAGAATTCTCTTTAAGAATTATTGTCTTTTCTTTGGCACTGGTGTCATTGTTTCTATGTAAAACCTCAATCAATACTTTCTTCTCAGCAATTTCATTGCTAAGTTTCTGTATCGATTGGTTTTTGTCAGTAAAAACACCCTTTTCTCGCTTAAGCTTCGACTCTAATTCTTGGAGTTTTATATTCATGGCACGCATTTGATTTAAGAAATCGGAATAAGATAAATCACATACCTCATCTTCCTCATCCTCTGAGTCAGCTTCAGCTTCTGATTCCTGTTTTCTCATCATGCACATGTTGGATGCCTCATTCTTCTCTTCATCCTCATCTTCCTGATCTGAATGATCAAGCCAGTACTCATCTTCAGCCATCAATGCCTTACCCTCCTCCTCTTGCTTTGCAAGAAGCATTTTGTTCTTGTAGTAGTCGGAGTTTCTGACTTTGGGTCTTCGGCAGTCTTTGGCAAAGTGACTTATTTTGCCACAGTTGTAGCACGTTGGTGGTTCTGACTGACTGGATCCTTCAGCTTTAAACCTTTTTTCTTCAGGCTTCCTCTCCTCTATTCTCTTTCCTTCAAACCTTTTCCCTTCAACCCTCTCCTAATGAACATAGTTTTTAGGACCAGAAGAATACCTCTGACTGTTTGAACTTGGCTTCTTGTATAACTTCTTCTGAAAAGCTTTATTCAGCATAAGCATTGCTTACTTCAGTTGTTCACAGTCATTCGAGTCAGAGTTGGCTTCAGCTTCAATTTCTTCTGATTCATACACAATCGTCTTGTTCTTCTTCTTTTTGACAACAAGAGCAACTGTGTCATCAACTGTCTTCACTGTCTGCCTCTTCTCATCTAGAATTTCATCCACCTCTTCTTCATTTTGTTTGAGGGTTTCATACACCTCATGAAGTGGAATCTCATTTAGATCCTTGATCTGTTTCATTTGCCTGGCAAACCTCTTCCATTCAGGCTGTAGAATACTTAGGAATTTGACGTTTAGCTCGATTTGTGATTTGTTGACCTTGTTCTTGCTTAGTTCGTTCAGCAAGGTCACGAATCTGTCATAAGTTCCTTCTAGAGACTCTCCAACCCTGCCTTTAAATTCTTCATAATTGTTTAGGCAGTTGGAAATTTTGAGTTGGTTCCCAACCTTTGAACCCAGCATCATCTTCTGTAGCCGATCCCACATCTGTTTGCTAGAGGCTTTATAGTTGTCTATCTTCACATATATTTCATTTGGAATGCCTTGAAGAATATAAGACTTAGCTAATATGTCTCCTTTAGCTCTCTTCTGGTTATCACCTTCTAGATCCTCACACTTCAGTTCAATTCTTTGCTCATTAGTTCCCTCTACAGGTTCCCTATAAACTGGTGCCATAAGTCCTTATTCTAAGGATTTCCTGATATAATTACCCAAATCTTGTTTTTCAATGAAGTTCAGGAACTGATCTTTCCACTGTTCGTACTCTCCCCTGAAGAGTACTGGTGGTTTGGTGTCAGTTTCGATTGCTAGGGCTTCTCTGGATGTCATTCTGAATAAAAAAAGACCAAGTCTTGTATTGGCGCAAAAGGAGGTTTGCGCGAAAGGTTTTTGGCACAAGAGATATTTGCGCGAGATGTACGTGGCGCGAAGTAATGCTTTGCGCTAGTAGAGGTTGGCGCAAACTATGGTTTGCGCTACAGGGTGTTGGCGCAAATGTACGTGAGCTGCGAATGGTGCGAAGTATTTGCGTGAGACATGGTGGCGCAAGATGAGGTTTGCGTGACACATTGTTGGCGCGAATTGAGGTTTGCGTTACAAGGGGGCCGCGCAAACTGAAGTTTGCGTGAGCTGTTGGTGGCGCAAAGTGGGTGGCACAAAGTAAGACTTGCGTGAGTTCGTCCCTATTTTGCGCGAGTTCGTCCCTGTAACTTATAAACTCGATTGAAATTCACAATAAACCTGTTTCGACTTCGATTAGCAGCACCAAACTCTATCAAAATGACTACAAACACTTCTAGAACAGATTGTTACCACTCGATCACGATAAAACTCACTTTTTGAAAAGCAAATCGATGGCACAACGACTTTAAAGAGTCGACTGTTTTATCACTAATATCACAAATTGGTACTCGATTTCAGTTATATACTGAAATTAAACACTCACAACTCGATCTAGCTCCCTAATCGATCACAACCTGATCGATTTCCACACCTAAAACACACTTAAACTCGAGATCGATTTTGAAATGAAGAACACATAGTCATTTTTCTAAAACTTGATTTGAATCAATTATCAGGCTCTGATACCAATTGTCGGTCCACAATAGTATCAAGTTCTTACAAAACAACAACAATAACAAGATTACCAACCTGTTTGATTAATAACAAACGATTACAAGGTTTGGTGTTCGGTTTTAGCTCTTGATGTTTTCTCTCTTTTACACCGTGAGTGTGTATGTTTGTATGTGATCTGATTTCTAAGTTGTTGTTAACTTCCTCAACACACTAACACTAATATCTAACTTAGATATTATAACTATAATATCTAAAATAGATATTATTACTAAAACTAACTAATATCTAATAACTAGATATTGAAACTAATTTAAACTAAATACTAAATTACAATAACATTAATTAACTTCGACATTTATTACAAAGTAACATTAGACTTAATATCGAGAGTCGACTTTCCGGCTTTAGCTTCAGATTGGATCTTCAGATTGGATGATCTTGAATCCAATGAGACTGTGCTCTAACACTAAATGTGAATTACTTTTCAAGATTCTTCAACAGCTTCAGAGATTAATGAATATCAGAGCTGCAAAGGTCAAAGTTGTCAGAGTTAAATGTTGAAAAATCAAGAGCTGAAGACTAGTGTCAAATTTTTATTAAATCTTGAATACAAAGGGGGAGATTTTTAGTGTATTATTTTATCCAACATTTAAGTGTAGAAAAGTCAAAAGCAATGTAAGTCAAAGAGTGAAAAGTCAACATAAGTCTTAGAGAGTTTCTATTGTGTTAGTGTTTAAGCATGTGAGTTTATCTTAGGTATAAATAACCTTTTGCCTTGTAATAGGAAGAGGTAGAAGTTCACATTGTAATATTCAGTATTGTGAGATATATGACTTGAACGACTCTCTCTCTACTCTCTCTCTCTCTAGTTCTTGAAATTGTCATATCTTGATTGAGATTAATTGTTTGATTGCTTGATTGATTGGGAATACAATTTCATGCAGGATAATGCCGAAGCCGTACAATGGCTAAAACGAAAGAACGTATATCATGCAGTTTATCAATACCCACTCAAATTATGGTTTATTACCAGAAAGCGACCAAGACATTACATGCTTCTCGTTCTAAGGTTCGTTTTGACGGGTCATAGGCTTAAAACGTATCCCCGTAGCAAAAGTTATGGACGTTTAAGTGCGACACCCATTTTTGGCTGATTCGACAAAGGGGGTACCCTTTGTGTTTTCTCGTCCGGACCGACCTCTCCGGATTTCCACGAATCTTTAAATTATACATATACAATGTAAATGATAAGGTTTTCAAGGGAAATAACTTGCAAAAAACCCACTCTCGTGCAGGATATTGCCGAAGCCACGCATTAGCCAAACCGAAAGAACGTACATCATACAGTTTATCGATAGCCACTCAAATCATGGTGTATTGCCAGAAAGCGACCAAGCCATGGCATGATTCTCGTTCTAAGGTTCATTTTAACGGGTCATGGGCTTAAAACGGATCCCCGTAGCAAATGTTGTGGATGTTTAAGCGCGACACCCATTTTTGGCCGATTCAGCAAATGGGGTACCCTTTGTGTTTCCTCGTCCGGACCGACCTCGTCGGATTTCCACGAATCTTTACATTGTTCATCTACAATGTACATTATAAGGTTTTCAAGGGAAATAACTTGCAAAAAACCCACTCTTGTGCATGATATTGCCGAAGCCACGCATTGGCCAAACCGAATGAACGTACATCATGCAATTTATCGATACCCACTCAAATTATGGTTTATTGCCAGAAAGAGACCAAAACATGACGTGCTTTTCGATCTAAGGTTCGTTTTGATGGGTCATGGGATTAAAATGGATCCCCGTAGCAAAAGTTATGGACGTTTAAGTGCGACACCCATTTTTGGTCAATTCAGCAAATGAGTTACCCTTTGTGTTTTCTTGTCCGGACCGACCTCGTCGGATTTCCACGAATCTTTACATTGTCCATCTACAATATAAATGATAAGGTTTACAAGGAAAATAACTTGCAAAAAACCCACTCTCGTGCAGGATATTGCCGAAACAATGCAATGGCCAAACCGAAAGAACGTACACCATGCAGTTTATCAATACCCACTCAAATCATGGTGTATTGCCAGAAAGCGACCAAGCCATGACATGATTCTTGTTCTAAGGTTCTTTTTGACTTGTCTTGGGCTTAAAACGGATCCCCGTAGCAAAATCTATGGACGTTTAAGCTCGACACCCATTTTTGGCCGATTCATCAAATGGGGTACCCTTTGTGTTTTCTCGTCCGGACCGACCTCGTCGGATTTCCACGAATCTTTACATTTTTAATTTACAATGTAAATGATAAGGTTTTCAAGGGAAATAACTTGCAAAAAATCCACTCTCGTGCAGGATATTGCCGAAGCCACGCATTGGCCAAACCGAAAGAACGTACATCATGCAGTTTATCGATACCCACTCAAATCATGGTGTATAGCCAGAAAGCAACCAATAAATGGCATGATTCTCGTTCTAAGGTTCGTTTTGATGGGTCATGGGCTTAAAACAGATCCCCGTAGCAAACGGTATGGACGTTTAAACGCGACACCCGTTTTTTGGCCGATTCAGCAAAGGGTGTCCCCTTTGTGTTTTATCGTCCGGATCGACCTCGTCGGATTTCTAAGAATCTATACATTATCCATCTACAATATAAATTATAAGGTTTTAAATGGAAACAACTAGCAAAATACTCACTCTCGTGTAGGATAATGCCGAAGCCACACAATGGCTAAAACTAAAGAACGTACATCATGCAGTTTATCGATACCCACTCAAATCATGGTTTATTGACAGAAAGCGACCACAACATTACATGCTTCTCGTTCTAAGGTTCGTTTTGATGGGTCATAGGCTTAAAATGTATCCCCGTAGAAAAAGTTGTGGACGTTTAAGTGCGACACCCATTTTTGGCCGATTCGGCAAAGGGTGTACCCTTTGTGTTTTCTCGTCCGGATTGACTTCCCCGGATTTCCACGAATCTTTACATTGTTCATATACAATGTAAATGATAAGTTTTTCAAAGGAAATAACTTGCAAAAAACCCACTCTCGTGCAGGATATTGCCGAAGCCACGCATTGGCCAAACCGAAAGAACGTACATCATACAGTTTATCGATACCCACTCAAATCATGGTGTATTTCCAGAAAGAGACTAAGCCATGGCATGCTTCTCGTTCTAAGGTTCATTTTAACGGGTCATGGGCTTAAAACGTATCCCCGTAGCAAAAGTTATGGACGTTTAAGCGCGACACCCATTTTTGGCTGATTCAGCAAAGGGGGTACCCTTTGTGTTTCCTCGTCCGGACCGACCTCATCGGATTTCCACGAATCTTTACATTGTTCATCTACAATGTAAATGATAAGGTTTTCAAAGGAAATAACTTGCAAAAAACCTAGTGTCTTGCAGGATATTGCCGAAGCCATGCATTGGCCAAACCGAATGAACGTACATCATGCAGTTTATCGATACCACTTAAATCATGGTGCATTGCCAGAAAGCAACCAAGCCATGGATTGCTTCTCGTTCTAAGGTTCGTTTCGACAGGTCATGGGCTTAAAACGGATCCCCGTAGCAAAAGTTATGGACATTTAATTGCGACACCCATTTTTGGCCGATTCAGCAATGGGGGTACCCTTTGTGATTTCTCATCCGGACTGCCCTCGTCGGATTTCCACAAATCTTTACATTGTTCATATACAATGTAAATTATATGGTTTTCAAGACAAATAACTTGCAAAAAATCCACTATCGTGCAGGATATTGTCGAAGCCACGAATTGACCAATCTGAAAGAACGCACATCATGCAGTTTATCGATACGCACTCAAATCATGGTGTATTGCCAGAAAGTGACCAAGCCATGGCTTGATTCTCGTTATAAGGTTCGTTTTGATGGGTCATGGGCTTAAAACAGATCCCCGTAGCCAAAGTTATGGATGTTAAACCGCGACACCAATATTTGGCCGATTCAGCAAAAGGGGTACCCTTTGTGTTTTCTCGTCCTGACTGACCTCCTCGGATTTCCACGAATCTTTACATTTTTCATCTACAATGTAAATGATATGGTTTTCAAGGGAAATAAGTTGCAAAAAACCCACTCTCTTGCAGGATATTGTCGAAGCAACGCATTGGCTAAACCGAAAGAACGTACATCATGCAGTTTATCGATACCCACTCAAATCATGGTGTATTTCCATAAATAGACCAATACATGGCGTGATTCTCATTCTAAGGTTCGTTTTGAAGGGTCATGGGCTTAAAATGGATCCCCGTAGCAAAAGTTATGGACGTTTATGTGCGACACCCATTTTTGGCCGATTCAACAATGGGGGTACGCTTTGTGTTTTCTCGTCCGGACCAACCTCGCTGGATTTCCAAGAATCTTTAGATTGTTCATCTATAATGTATATGATAAGGTTTTCAAAGGAAAGTAACTTGCAAAAAACCCAGTCTCGTACAGGATATTGACGAAGCCACGCATTGGCCAAACGAAAAGAACGTACATCATGCAGTTTATCGATACCCACTGAAATCATGGTGTATTGCCAGAAAGAGACCAAGCCATGGCATGATTTTCGTTCTATGGTTCGTTTTGATGGGTCATGGGCTTAAAACGTATCCCCGTAGCAAAAGTTATGGACATTTAAGTGCGACACCCATTTTTGGTCGATTCAACAAAGGGGTATCCTTTGTGTTTTCTCGTCCGGACCGACCTCGTCGGATTTCCACGAATCTTTACATTGTACATATACAATATAAATTATAAGGTTTTCAAGGTAAATAACTTTCAAAAAACCCACTCTCGTGCAGGATATTGCCGAAGCCACGCATTGGCCAAACCGAATGAAAATACAACATGCAGTTTATCGATACCAACTCAAATCATGGTGTATTTCCAGAATGAGAAAAATCCATGACATGCTTCTCATTCTATTGTTCGTTTTGACGGGTCATGGGCTTAAAACGGATCCTCGTAGCAAAAGTTATGGACGTTTAAGCACGACACCCATTTTTGGACGATTCGGAAAAGGGGGTACCCTTTGTGTTTTCTCGTCCGGACCGACCTCGTCGGATTTCCATGAATCTTTACATTGTACATCTAAAATGAAAATAATAAGGTTTTCAAGGGAAATAATTTGCAAAAAACCCACTCTCGTGCAGGATATTGCCGAAGCCACACATTGGCCAAACAGAATGAACGTACATCATGCAGTTTATCGATACCTACTCAAATCATGGTAAATTGCCAGAAAGAGACCAAGACATGGCGTGCTTCTCGTTCTAAGGTTCTTTTTGATGGGTCATGGGTTTAAAACGGATCCCCGTAGCAAAAGTTATGGACGTTTAAGTGCCACACCCATTTTTGGTCGATTCAGCAAAGGGGGTACCCTTTGTGTTTTCTTGTCCGGATTGACCTCATCGTATTTCCACTAATATTTACATTGTTCATCTACATTGTAAATGAAAAGGTTTTCAATGGAAATAACTTGTAAGAAACCCACTCTCGTGTAGGATAATGCCGAAGCCACGCATTAACCAAACTGAAAGAATGTACATCATGCAGTTTATCGATACCCACTCAAATCATGGTTTATTGCCAGAAATAGATTAAACCATGGCGTGTTTCTCGTTCTAAGGTTCATTTTGACGGGTCATGGGCTTAAAACGGATCACCGTAGCAAAAGTTATGGACGTTTAAGTGCGACACCCATACTTTGGCCGATTCAGCAAACGGGGTACCCTTTGTGTTTTCTCGTCCGGACCGACCTCGTCGGATTTCCACGAATCTTTACAATGTCCATCTAAAATATATATGATAAGGTTTTGTAAAGGAAATAATTTGCAAAAAAACCCACTCTCGTGAAGGATAATACCGAAGCCACACGATGGCCAAACCGAAAGAGCGTACATCATGCAGTTTATCGATACCTGATAAACCATAAAATCCCAATCACAATAAGCAATTACTCAAGATATCATCATTAAGATCAAGAACTAGAGAGAGAAAGTCTAGAGAGAGAAAGTAGATCTCATATTCATAAGTCTCTAGCTATTACAAACAATGCATTCTCTAGAACTCTACTACAAAATTACAAACACAAACCATATATATACTACCTAACTAATACAAAGCCTTAACGGCTAAGGAAACAAAACTTACTTTGACTAACTATTACAAGGTCAATGTTGACTTTTACACATTTGACTTTCCTATTAAATCTTGGATACAATATTTAGACTTAACAATCTCCCCCTTTGTATTCAAGATTTAATAAAAATTTGATGCAGATCTTCAGCTCTTGATCCTTAATCTTTCATCTCTTGAAGCTTTCAAAAACTTTGCTCTTTTGCAGCTTTTGAAGAATCTTGGAAAGTCTTTTTAATCTTTGACGCTTTGGAAAGTCAACATGCCTTCAACAAAACAGGAAATTCTTGAAACTTCTTTGAAACTTGAAACTTCATTTCTGAAAAATCTTTCGTCTTCAATCAAAATTGTATCTTCATCACTTTGATCACTGAATCGTCTTTGGAAGAACAAACCTTCTTGAAACTTGATATTCTTTATCAGAAACTTTGGACTTTGAATCAGTCTTTGAAACAGTGGAAGCAAATTGAACTTTAGGCTTGAACTTTGAACTTGGACTCTGAAATTGAATCTTTATAATTCTCCCCCTTTTTGATGTTGTGAGCATCATTATCATCAAAATATCATCAATTTCAGCATAAGCTTTGATTTCCCCCTTTATGAACAACAAACTATCTCCCCTTGATATTGCCGTACTTTTGATCTGAAGAGCCGAATCATGAACAATATATATCCGAATCTTTTCAAATTCAGATATAATGAGCGTGTAACCCTGATTCAACAAATGAAACAGTTATGAAAGCCTGTCAGTAACACAAAGTTACTGTGTACAACGAATGTACATTTTAAGGATCTGGCTTGATGATGACTCCCCAGGACTTCGATTCAATCATTGAAAAACACAAGGTTTATCTATGAATGTTCTGACAGAAAAACAGATTTTCGGTGTGCTCGTGCTTGTGTTTTGAAAGAATTATCACAATGATTGTATTTCATAAGGCTCAAAGTATGTAAATCACTGAGACAACAATGATTGTGTGCAATGATTGTACATGGACTCAATGTGCATGAGAAAGGGTCAAAGGTGGGGCAACTTTCCTTCTTTTTCAATATCAGTATCTTCCAAGTGAAGATCCGATAGATTATATACTGCTTCCCCAGAAAATGTGAAACATTCTCTTTTTAAGAAAAGAATGAGTAGCTGGTGGGGTTGTATACAAGAGATGGCATGGGCTATTTGCCTATTTCAATGATGGTCACCAAAGAAATGTGAACCAATCAGTAATGTGGCTGCCCGACTCAGAAAGTGTTAGGTGCAGAGTTCTGATATTCTTTTAACTCTGATCTCACACCCTCTTTCTTTTTATCATTATACTCACATCTAACCAATCTCTCATTTCCATTTTACCTCTGCCCACTCCCACACTCTATTCTTTTAGACCCCTCTCCCCTTAATCACTCAAAGGATTTCTTCCGGGGTAGGAAACACTGGTTATCGTGAATCCATGGAAGATCTATTAAGCACTCACACTGAATCCCATGTTCCTAAAAGTACATGCTGGTCAATGATTTTTCTTGACATGTAAAGCACAAGAAATCATATGTCAGAGTATGTATGCTCATTGAAAAATATGAATGAAATTTGAGCATTTGTTCTTTAAAGATTTCTCAAAACAAGGATATTGAATGAATGAATATGAAGTTAAGAGAATTGTTTTGAGAATCTGACAATGAATCAATCAGATCAAATCAAATGGTTAGGGTATCAAAGAATTGGTAATTTTGTTTATATGAACGAATATAAACAATTTATCAAAGAAAGCACAAATATGAAAAAGATGAAAGATGCTCAATAACTGTGAAATTCAAATGGGAGTATTACCATCGAAAAATTGATTCGAATTTGAGACATGGTAATAACAATTTTAAAGAAAATACTGAACCGGTGTGTACGAATACTTGACAGTATATGGACAAGATAATACACAAGTATTGATCTTTGGAAACACACGGTCAGTTAAACAATTAAGCGCAAAAAAAATGAAAAACATTTTAAAAATCACACTTTTATATTCGTGAAATCGTTTGAGAATAAGAAGTGGTTTGAACATTTAAGAAAAGGTTTTTTCATGTTCGAAATTTGTCCTTCTTTCAAACAATCTGAGATCTAGGATCAAAAGATTTTTACCTTTTCGGCTCCCCCTCAAATCATGATCAAATGATTTATATCTTTTGAGCTCCCCCTGGATATTAGCATAATATCCTTCTTTGATTGTTGAAAAACGGGTCTTGATCTGTCATTTGATCAGAAGCCACTTTATTCACTTTATTTAAAAAATAAAAAGACAGAAAGCAGTAAAACAATTTATAGATTGAGTTCTGATCTGAAGTAATCAGAAGTCATCACCTTTACTCCCCCTTAAATTAAGCATCTGAAATATGTCAGTTAAAACAGGATAGATATCAAACAATCCCTTTGAATTGTTAGACCATCAATATCAGGAAAATTTAGCAAAGAAAAAATATAGGATAGAGATCAGATCAATTCACTCGGGATTAAGACCATCAATATCCATCGGATGCAAAAACACAGGAGTAAGGTCTTTTTAATCGCTGCGGTCCGAGTCCTAAACTGTTGTGTTTAGAAGTCAAACTCCTTTGAAGAACGGGTCCTAAGCTGATGTGCTTAGAAGCCATAGTCTTTCAGCATTGAAGTCCGGGTTTTGAACTGCTGTGTTCAAAAGCCATTGTTCTCTTACTTCCCCTTGGCTTGAGATGCCTGCAACACAGAATCGATTTTCTTCTTTGGTACCCACTGGTATTTGGGTCCAGAAATGTGAGTTGCAGTTCGTGTGGGGGTTATGGAGTAAGAACCATACCAGTAATGATCATTTGATTTGTGAAAATGATCATGTGTACAACAAATAGAACAATAAAATTTCTTACCGTTAGATGCTTTGTTCTTCTTTGCTTTAAGTACAGGTACACATGATTTCTTCTCTTTAAGTTCATTTTCCTTCTCATCTTTGACTGGTTTCTTTTTCCACACCAGTTTCTCTTTCTTGAAACTTGTTCTCCTTGGATAAGTATCTGAACCATCTAAATAATCATCATAGAACAGGTTAGTATGACGAATTTGATTAAATGATTTGACTGACCTGTTTGAAGAGATGAATTTCTGATTTGAACTTGAAATAGATTTCTCAAGTTCTTTGATCTTTGAGGCGAAGTTGTCTCTTTCTTTCACAAGATGGTCAATCTTTGTCTTGAATTCAGACTTCGTCTTTTGTTCATTCAGCGCAGCTGCAGACAGTTCAGACAACTTAGAAGTTAGCTTCTTGATTTCAGATTCAAAAATGGATCTTTCTTCCTCAAATCCTTTTTCTGACTCTGTTCTCTGGCCGGATAATTCTTTAAAGAACCCTACATTCTTTTGTTCTATGGCCTTCTTCTCTTTTTCAAACTTCTCCCTTTCTAAAATCAGTACTTTCTCAAAATCAGAGATTTGTTGAGAAAGCTTGATGCATTTAAGCTCTACTGACTTCTTCTCTTCATAACACTTCTTTGAGAAATCTGAGAACTTCTTTGAAAAATTTTTCTTTTCTCTTTCAAAATCCGCTTGATTTGCAACAAGCTGTTTTTCCAAATTAGATAAATTCTTTTTAAGCTCAGCGTTTTCAGATTCCAAAACAGATATATTCTCTTCGAAAGCCTTCAACTTGTTTTGAAGCTCAACTGATTCTGCTTGTAGCTCAGGTGATTTCTGTTCAGTTGTCTTTAGAGAAAAGAGGTTTGCGTGTGTTGACCGAAACGCAAAGCTAGGTGTGCGGGTCCTTGGTGAAACGCACTTGATGCTATGCGTGTGCAGAATGACACGCACTTGGTGCTTTGCGGGTTCATTAAGACACGCACAATATGCTATGCGGGTTCAACAGGGCATGCACTTGATGTTGTGCGTGTTCAACGGGGCACGCACTTGATGTTGTGCGGATTCATTAGGATACGCACTTGATGATATGCGTGTCCAAGAGAACCAATAACTTCTTGAATAACCCGCATACTTCAAAACCTATGAATAACATGCAAACTAAGATGAATGACTCGCACAATCATATGAATGACACGCAAAGTAAGATGAATGACCCGCAAAGTTTTATGAAGGACACGCAAACCGTGTTCTTTTCTGATTCTATCTCAAAACGATTCAAACCTGCAAAATTGATCTCAAAAACTTATTAGCAACATCGACAAACAATTTTAAACACACAAACACAATCAATTTTCGATTAAAACAACAAATCAAAGGAATTCGATCAAGAACAGAGGTCGAACTCGTTTTCAAGAAAAACTCAAAAAATCGAAAATTGACATCGAATTAGAATTACGAAATGGAATCAGAACAAGATTCAATCCTACATATAAAACGAATCCAATGAATCCATTTTCTTGCATCAAAAACGATTTTTTCACATGAAATTCGGATGAACAGTACCCAAACTCGTGTTCTTGAAAATTTTCAATTTTAAAACTTCAGATTTCAATTCAAATCATGATCAAATCTTTTCTGAAAAGTTTGGTACGGCTCTGATACCAATTGATAAACCATAAAATCCCAATCACAATAAGCAATTACTCAAGATATCATCATTAAGATCAAGAACTAGAGAGAGAAAGTCTAGAGAGAGAAAGTAGATCTCATATTCATAAGTCTCTAGCTATTACAAACAATGCATTCTCTAGAACTCTACTACAAAATTACAAAGACAAACCTATATATACTACCAAACTAAAACAAAGCCTTAATGGCTAAGGAAACTAAACTTACTTTGACAAACTATTACAAGGTCAATGTTGACTTTTACACATTTGACTTTCCTATTAAATCTTGGATACAATATTTAGACTTAACAATACCGACTCAGATCCTGGTGTATTGCCAGAAAGTGACCAGGCCATGACGTGCTTCCCGTTCTTAGGTTCGTTTTGAAGGGTCATGGGCTTAAAACGGATCCCCATTGCAAAAGTTATGAACGTTTAAACGCGACACCCATTTTTGGCCGATTCAGCAAAGGGGGTACCCTTTGCGTTTTCTCGTCCGGACTAACCTAGTCGGATTTCCACGAATATTTACATTGTTCATCTACAATGTAAATTCTAGGGTTTACAAGGTAAATAACTTGCAAAAAACCCACTCTCATGCAGGATATTGCCGAAGCCACGCATTGGCCAAACCGAATGAACGAACATCATGCAGTTTATCGATACCCACTCAAATCATGGTGTATTGCCAGAAATAAACAAAGACATGGCATGCTTCTCATTCTAAGGTTCATTTTGATGGGTCATGGGTTTAAAACGGATCCCCGTAGGAAAAGTTATGTACGTTTAAGTGCGACACCAATTTTTGGTCGATTCAGCAAATGGGGTACCTTTTGTGTTTTCTCGTCCGGACCGACCTCGTCGGATTTCCACGAATATTTACATTGTTCATCAAAAATGTAAATGATAAGGTTTTCAAAGGAAATAACTTGCAAAAAACCCACTCTCGTGCAGGATATTGGCGAAGCCACTCATTGGTCAAACCGAAAGAACGTACACCATGCAGTTTATCGATACCCACTCAAATCATGGTGTATTGCCAGAAAGTGACCAAGCCATGGCATGCTTCTCGTCCTAAGGTTATATTTGACGGGTCATGGGGTTTAAAACGGATCCTCGTAGCAAAAGTTATGGACGTTTAAGCGCGATACCCATTTTTGGCTGATTCAGCAAAGGGGGTACCATTTGTGTTTTCTCGTCTGGACTGACCTCGTCGGATTTCCACGAATCTTTACATTGTTCATCTAAAATGTAAATTATAAGGTTTTCAAGGGAAATAACTTGCAAAAAACCCACTCTCGTGCAGGATATTTCCGAAGCCACGCATTGGCCAAACCGAATGAACGTACATCATGTAGTTTATCGATATTGATAACCCAAGATCGGTCTAAATATTTAGATAGAGAAAGTAAAACGTAAAAGCTTCATATGTATACAGAAAGTAGCGCAGAGTTCTTCCAACACATATTACCAGACTTATTACAAGACACACTTCTTTCAAGACAAAGACACAAAGGGCGTTATATACACATGGCCAAAACAGACATAAAAGGCAGGCTAAACTACAGTTAAAGCCACAAGTAATAATTACATTGATTACTACGAAATCAGACTTAACAATCTCCCCCTTAGTAATCAATGGCGCTGAGGTCTTCTTTGATGTATGTTTAACCCGATCAGGACCTTTAAGCGACTTTAAGTAGCACGAAAATTTAATCTTTCTTCCAATCTCTGTTGCCTTTGCTGTCTAGACAAGGAAGGACCTGATTGTAACACGCTTGGAGAAATATTCACATTAGATTCTGAAACGGGAACCTCAACTTGTGCTCTTTACAACACACCTCTTTCAAATGTTCAAGATAGATCGGCGGTGGTCGGAGCTAAGACAACAAAAAGGCTTGATGTGATTGGAGAAGCATTATCTCGATCTGATTTATCTCCCCAAGTCTGATATAAGCTTTTTCATCTGAAATTGAACTTTGATACATCTCCCCCTTTGATAAAAATTTTAATCATCTGAACCTGAACTTTGATACATATCCCCTTTTTTGATGAATTGGGAGAATCAAAATCATCAAAACTTTTCAAAATTAGATCTGTCTTTGTAACATCTCCACCAAATAAACAAGTAAGCACTGTCTTCATGATCTGAATGAGCCATCAATTCATGAATGTATTCATATGAATCTTTTCAAATTCAAACAAATTTTGAATGGTAAACCTGAATCAACAAATGAAACAGTTAGGAATGCCTGTCAGTAGCACAAAGCCACTATGTACAACGAATGTACAATTTAAGGAGCTGGTTTTATGATGACTCCCCAGGACTTCCATTTAATCATTGAAAAAACACAAGGTATTTTCTATGAATGTTCTGACAGAAAAACACATTTTCTGTGTGCTCGTGCTTGTGATATGAAAGAATTAGCACAATAATTGTGTTTCATAAGGCTCAAAATATGTAAACCATTGAGACAGCAATGATTATACATAGACTCAATTGTGCATGATGAAGGGTCGAAGGTGGGACAACTTTCCTTCTTTTCAATATCAGTATCTTCCAAGTGAAGAACCAATAGCATATGTGTTGCTTCCCCATAAAATGTGAAACATTCTCTTTTTAAGAAAAGAATGAGTAGCTGGTGGGGTTGTATGCAAGAGATGGCATGGGCTCACTGCCTATTTCAATGATGGTTACCAAAGAAATATGAACCAATCAGTAAGGTGGTTGCCCGACTCAGAAAGAAGTTTGGTGCAAAGTTTATATTCTTTTACTCTGTTCTCTCACCCTCTTTCTTTTAATCATATAAGCTCACATCTAACCAATCTCTCATTTTCATTTTACCTCTTCACACACCAACACTCAATATTTTTACCCCTCTCCCATCAATCACTCAGGGAATACTTCCTAGGTAGGAAACACTGGTTATCGTGAATCCATGGAAGTTCTGTTAAGCTAACACAATGAATCCCATGTCCTAAAAATAATGTAATGCCTCAATGATTTTCTTGTTATGAAAGCACACGAAATCAATGTCAGTGAATGTATGCTCATTAAAGAATCAGAATGAAATTTGAGCATATTAAGCATTGAAGATTTCTCAAAACTTTATATGAATGAACATTTATGAAAGAATATAAATGTTTTGAGAATCTGACAATGATTAAGATCAGATGAAAATATCATGAAGAATAATAATTGGGAAATCAAAGACGAATGTTGTTTATATGAACAATATATAAACATTTTAACAATGAAAGCACATGTAATAATAAAATGACGTTTGATTCAAACAACATTGAATACAATCGGGAGTATTACCATAGAAAGATTAAACTTTTGATACATGGTAATAACAAAGTTCAAGAAAAATGTACTGAACCGTTATGTATAAATACTTGACAAATATATGAAAAGAAAATACACAAGTGTTTTTCTTTAAAGAACACACAGTCAGTTATACAATTAAGTATCCAGAAACAAAACCATTTAAAATCACACTTCACAATTCATGAAAATCTTTGAAGAATAGAAAGTGGTTTGAACATTTAAAAACATTTTTCACAAGTGAAAGTTGTTCATCTTTCAACAAGTGATAGAGTGTAAGGATTAGAAAGATATACCTGTAAATCAGAATCCTTAACTCCCCCTGGAATGAATATTTTCATTTAAGAGTTCTTTCCCTTTAAATCTGTAAAACAACAATATATCAGAAAAATATAACAATGAAAATATAAAGCAAAAACTTCTAACTCCCCCTCAAATCAAAAACTTCTAGAAAAGATAGTAGCTGATTAGCATCCTCCAGAAGAAAATATTTGAGTACGGGTTCTGATATGATATAATCAGAAGCCAACACCTTTACCCCCCCCCCCCCCCCCCTTAAATTAAGCATCTAAAATGTGTCAGTGAAAAAGCACATGATAGAGATCTACAAATCTATTTAGAAATGTAGTTCATCATATATATCAGATGCAAAATATTTCAGACAAGTATGTACTCCCCCTTGACGGTTGATTTCATCATTCAAGTACTGGAGTATAATCTCTTATCAGTACAGGAGTAAGGTCTTTTGATCACTGAAGTACGAGTTCTAAACTGTTGTGTTTAGAAGTCAAACT
Source organism: Arctium minus (assembly GCA_954870635.1). Taxonomy (NCBI): domain Eukaryota; kingdom Viridiplantae; phylum Streptophyta; class Magnoliopsida; order Asterales; family Asteraceae; genus Arctium; species Arctium minus. Next base: position 2,161,027 of record OX941080.1, on the reverse strand, counting down.
CCGTTGAAGTACGGGTCCTAAGCTGATTTGCTTAGAAGCCTTTATTCTCCTACTCCCCCTTGACAGTAGGTGCCTGCAGCACATAATCAATTTTAGGCTTTGGTACCCACTGGTATTTGGGTCCATGAATGTTAGTTGCAGTTCGAATGGGAGTAATTGAATAAGAACCATACCAGAAATGATCACTGGTCTTGTGAATAGGTTCATGTGTACGACAATAAGAACAACAATATTTCTTACCTGACAACCTGATTAATTGATCTCTCGAGTAGATATGATCACGTTTACCTTCACCCGCATTGTTCTTCTTGACATTAGATGCATGTACTAATTTCAACAAACCAAATTTCAAGAAAAAAGAATCAAATTTCAGTAAAAATTTGTAAAAAATTCAGAAAATGAGATTTTCTTGATCGAGATCAAGAAAATCGATCAAATTCTCTGAATTATTAACAAATTCAGATTGAAAAACGTTTCTCTCAAATCTCTCAGATTCAGATTAGGCTCTGATACCAATTGATAATCCAAGATCGGTCTAAATCTTTAGAGAGAGAAAGTAGAGAGAGAAAGTACAACGCAAAAGCTTCATATGTATACAGAAAGTAGCATAAAGTTCTTACAACACATATTACCACACTTATTACAAGACACACTTCTTTCAAGACAAAGACACAAAGGGCCTTATATACACATGGCCAAAACAGACATAAAAGGCAAGCTAAACTACAGATAAAGCCACAAGTAATAATTACATTGCTTACTACAAAATCAGACTTAACAGATACCCACTCAAATCATGGTGTATTGCCAGAAAGAGACAAAGACATGGCGTGCTTATCGTTCTAAGGTTCGTTTTGATGAGTCATAAGCTTAAAACGGATCCTATCCTCGTAGCAAAAGTTATGGACGCTGAAGTGCGACACCCATTTTTGGTCGATTCAGCAAAGGGGTACCCTTTGTGTTTTCTCGTCTGGACTGACCTCGTCGGATTTCCATGAATTGTTACCTTGTCCATCTGCAATATAAATGATAGGGTTTTCAAGGGAAATAACTTGCAAAAAACTCACTCTCGTGCAGGATATTGCCGAAACCACGCAATGGCCAAACCGAAAGAACGTACATCATGCAGTTTATCGATACACACTCAAATCATGGTGTATTTCTAGAAAGAGACAAATCCATGACATGCTTCTCGTTATAAGGATCTTTTTGATGGGTCATGGGCTTAAAACAGATCCCCATAGCAAAAGCTATGAACGTTTAAGCGTGACACCCATTTTTGGCCGATTCGGCAAAGGGGTACCCTTTGTGTTTTCTCGTCCGGACCGACGTCGTCGGATTTCCACAAATCTTTACATTGTTCATATACAATGTAAATGATAGGATTTTAAAGGGAAATAACTTGCAAAAAACCCACTCTCGTGCAGGATATTGTCGAAGCCACGAATCGGCCAAACCGAAAGAATGTACATCATGCAGTTTATCGATACCTACTCAACGCATAGTGTATTGCCAGAAAAAGACCAAAGCATGGCGTGCTTCTCATTCTAAGGTTCGTTTTGATGGATCATGGGCTCAAAACGGATCTCTGTAGCATAAGTTATGGACGTTTAAAAGCAACACCCATTATTGGTCGATTCAGCAAAGGGGGTACCCTTCGTGTTTTCTCGTCCGGACCGACCTCGTCGGATTTCCACGAATCTTTACATTTTCCATATACAATATAAATGATATGGTTTTCAAGGGAAATAACTTGCAAAAAGCCCACTCTCGTGCAAGATATTGTCGAAACTACGCAATGGCAAACCGAAAGAACGTACATCATGCATTTTATCGATACCCACTCAAATCATGGTGTATTGCCAGAAAGAGACCCAGCCATGACGTGCTTCTCGTTCTAAGGTTAATTTTGATGTGTCATGGGCTTAAAATGGATCCCCGTAGCAAAAGTTATGGACGTTTAAGCGCGACACCCATTTTTGGCCGATTCGGAAAAGGGGCTACCCTTTGTGTTTTCTCGTCCGGACCAACCTCGTCGATTTCCACGAATCTTTACATTGTTCATCTACAATGTAAAGGATTAGGTTTTCAATGGAAATAACTTGCAAAAAACTTAGTGTCGTATAGGATATTGCCGAAGCCATGCACTGGTCAAATTGAAAGAACGTACATCATGCAGTTTATCGATACCCACTCAAATCATGGTGTATTTCCAGAAAGCGAACAATCCATGACTTGATTCTCGTTCTAAGGTTCTTTTTGACATGTCATGGGCTTAAAACGAATCCCCGTAGCAAAAGTTATGGACGTTTAAGCGCGCACCCATTTTTGGACGATTCGGAAAAGGGGGTACCATTTGTGTTTTCTCGTCCGGACCGACCTCGTCGGATTTCCACGAATCCTTACAATGTTCATGTACAATGTAAATGATATGGTTTTCAAGGGAAATAACTTGCAAAAAACCCAGTCTCGTGCAGGATATTGCCGAAGCCACGCATTGGCCAAACCGAATGAACGCACATCATGCAGTTTATCGATACCCACTCAAATCATGGTGTATTGCCAGAAAGAGACCAAGACATGGAGTGCTTATCGTTCTAAGGTTCGTTTTGACGGATCATGGGCTTAAAACGTGTTATTCCAGTTTAATCTAGTTGATAATTAAACAATCACACAACACAATAAAGATCAAGAGATAATAAGATCAGAAGAACATACCACAATCCCTTGAATAATCATTGAAAACCTTGTGTGTGTTCTTGATACCTTGAATGCGATTACAGAGAAAATAGGGTTTCCTCTAATTAATAATTATGAGTGTAATTCTAAGAGGTTAACCTAAAAACCTAATAACTAAATCCTATAAATACTTAGGCCATATGGGCTTTAAGCTTAATGGACTTCCTAATGGGCTTGAGTCCCATTTACAAACTAACCCATATTAACTATCAAATAAATACATTTTAGACCCTCTAATTTAACTTTAATATAATTACAGTTTAAACCCTTAACTTTAACTTTAATCTTAAATACAATTTATGATCCAACAATCTCCCCCTTTGGATTCAAGATTAAAAAAAATTTGCAATTGTCTTCGGGTCTTCACTTTTCTTGAAAACTTCAGAAATAGTCTTCATCTTTATCTTTGAAACTTCGAAGTCTTCAGCAACCTTTATTTCAAAATTCTTGAAATCTTCTTTTTATTCTCCTTCTTTGATTATTCTCCCCCTTTTTGTATCTTCTCCCCCTTTTTGATGAGTGGTGAGAATCATCATCATCAAAACTTTGCAAAACAATCTCCCCCTTTGAATATGGTCATCAATTTAGCACTGTCTTCATGTAACGAGCCCTGTGTGAAATAAGAGCAGTCTTCTCAGATGGAAAGAGTGACTATTTCAATCTTTTCAGATTCAAATAATTAAAAATGTGGTAACCCTGAATCAACAAATGACTCAGTTTGGAATGCCTGTCAATGACACAAAGTCACCGAGTAACACAAAGTTACTATATAAGGAGCTGGTTTGATGTTGGCTTCCCAGGTCTTCCATTCAATCATCGAATAACACATGGTTATCTATGAACGTTCTGACAAAAAACAAATTTCTATGTGCTCGTGCATGTGTATGAAAGAATTAAGCACAAATGATTGCTTTTTTTAATGTTGGCTCAAAGTATGTAAACTTTTTGAGACAACAACAAATTATACAAAGACTCAATGTGCATGAGAAAGGATTCGAAGGTGGGGCAACTTTCCTTCTTTTTCAATATTAGTATCTTCCAAATGAAGAACCAATAGCATATGTGCTGCTTCCCCAGAAAATGTGAAACATTCTCTTTTTGAGAAAAGAATGAGTAGCTGGTGGGGTTGTATGCAAGAGATGGCATGGGCTAGATGCCTATTTCAATGATGGTCACTAAAGAATGTGAACCAATCAGATTATGTGGCTGCTCGGCTCAGAAAGTGGTTTAGTGCAGAGTCTAATATTCTTTTACTCTGTTCTCTCACCCTCTTTCTTTTGATCATTAAATCTCACTTCTAACCAATCTCTCTTTTCCATTTTACCTCTTCACACACCAACACTCAAATCTTTTGACCCCTCTCCCCTCAATCACTCAGGGAATACTTCCTGGGTATGATACACTGGTTATCGTGAATCCATGGAAGTTCTGTTAAACTCACACTGAATCCCATGTATTTTCCTAAAAGAACGTGTTGTTCAACAGGCTATTGTACATGAAAGCACAAATAAGCACAGAGTTACATGAAGAATAAATTTTTTTGAAGAAGTCAAAACAGTTGTGTTTGATGATGCAATTCTCCCCCTCAAACTAAAAGAGGTTGCCATTTAAGCTCAAAAATCATTTAAAATCACACTTCACAATTCATGAAAATCTTTGAAGAATAGGAAGTGGTTTGAACATTTTAAGAAACCATTTTTCATAAGTGAAAGTTGTTCATCTTTCAACAAGTGATAGAGTGTAAGGATTAGAAATATATACCTGTAAATCAGAATCCTTAACTCCCCCTGAAATTAATATTTTCAATGAAGTATCTTTGACAAAACTCAGATATCCTCCCCCTTGACACTTGTAAAAAGTCAGTTAAATCAGAAAAATATATCAGTATAAATATTAAGCATATAAGCTCCCCCTTAATATCTGTATTCAAATATCAAACGCTTTGTCATTGACGTCTGAGTCCTAAGTTGTTATACTTAGAAGTCATCGTTTTGACAATGAGGCAAGAGTCCTGATCTAGTAATCAGAAGTCGTTGTTCTTTCTCCCCCTTAAACCTTGGGTGCCTGCAACACAGATTTAGCTTTTCGTACCCACTGGTATTTGGGTCCTAATGGTTTAGTTGCAATTCTAGTGGGAGATATGTGTTGGATAAAATAATTGTATTTAAGATTAAAGGGTTAAACTGTATTTATTTGATAGTTAAAGTTAGAGGGTCTAATTAGTATTTATTCAATAGTTATTAAGCTATTGGGCCTCAAGCCCATTAAACATTAGGAAGCCCATATGGCCTAGGTATTTAAAGTTGTGTTTAATTAGTTTTTAGGTTAACTCTAATAATATTCTAGTTTATAGCCGTACGTATTCTCTGTATTCAAAGGGAATCAAGAACACTCAAGGGTTTCATTGTTTATTCAAGGGATTGGTATGTTACTTTGATTTATATATCTCTTGATTATTATTGTGTTGCTTGATTACTTGATTGATTATTTACCAACTAGATTAAATCTGGGATAACAATGGGTATCAGAGCCAAAAGAATCAAAAATTTTTACTTTTCACGAAAATCACTGTTCATCGATTTTTTTTTTGTTTTCATCTGATTTCATGAATCTGTGAGTTTTTATGATTAAGATTGATCTGATTAAGTGAGGTTTATTCTATTGAAAAGTATCTAATTGATTAATTGCTTCAGAAAGTATCAAGTGATTAAATTTGTGATTTTGAGTTTTCTGGGTTCAAAGAGAGTCGACACTGTGTTCTTCATAATCGATGCATGAAAGTTGAAATTAATCTTTGATTTTGATTGAATACTGATCGATACTTGTTTCTGGGCACAAAGGTGTAATTTTTGCATTCAATTTCTGGGTTAAAGTGATTTTTGTGTTGAGTATTGCTTCTGTTTATCGACTTCTGGGTTGGGTTAAGAACATACCGGTCTATCACATTCTATCGGTCGAACACCATATAGGTCGAACAACCTATCGGTCTTAGAGAATATCGGTTAAAGCATACTATCGGTCTTATCTCTTTACCGGTTATAACATCTTACCGGTCGAACATAGAGTATCGGTCGAAGAATCACTATACCGGTCGAACACTATATCGGTCATATCACGATACCGGTCGAAATGAATATCGGTCCTGTAGGTTCCGGTCTTAGTCTTTTACCGATCGAACAAGTTCCCGGTCGAACATAATACTGGTCTAAGTAAGTTCCCGGTCGAACTCTCTACCGGTCTTTACAAGTTCCCAGTCGAACTTTCTACCGTGCTAAGTCTGCGAGGGGGACAAAGTTCTGTTCGAGATCAACATTTTCTTTTTGTTTAGTATTATTTGAAGCTTTATACTAATTGAAAGGATTGCATTTAATCATTTTCGGGAATTTATTTTTCTGAAAATTTTTGAGTGTGGTTTTCATTTTGATTCTAACGATCTCATCTAGTTGGTTGTCTTGGTACAGATAAGTTTAATTACTAACAAGTGGTACAACTAAGATGTCGAATCAGCTTCTCTCAATGGGTTCTCAAGTCAAACCTCCTGTCCTCATGGCTAATGAGTATCAGCAATGGAAGATCACAATGATCCGGTTTCTGAATCACAAGAACAGAGACTTCATGAAAGCAATCATTGAAGGTCCACAAACTCTAATGATCACAGTAAAGGGTCAACCTGCTACAGATTCCTCTCCAGAAATCCCTGACAGAGAGATTCCTAAACCTTATCAGTTCTTCAATGAAAAACAGAAAGAACAGTATAAGACAGATGAAGAGGCTCTAATCTATCTGACAATGGCAATTCCAAACGACATCTACAATCGTGTCGACAGTCAGAGCACTGCTAAAGGCATTTGGGATGAACTAGCAAGGCAGTTTGAAGGAAGTGAAGCCTCTATCCAAGCTAAGCAAAATCTATGCATAAATGCTTACGAGGGATTTCATGCAAAAGAAGGAGAGCTACTACTAGATACCTACAACAGGTATAACATCATTCTCAATGACTTGCGGAGGAACAATATCGCTAAATCTGCTTCTGAGATAAATTACAAGTTCATCAAGAATCTGAATCCAGAGTGGAAGAACTTTGCCATCAACCTCCAGATGTCCAAAAATATGGCTCGATAAAATGTCACTGATATCTTCTCTACTCTTGCTCAACATGAGGATGAGGTGAGATCTATCAATAACGAGTCTAATAATCTGAAGGACTCTGTGGCTCTCATAGCAGGAAAAGGTTCTGTATCTTCTGCAAGGTCAAAGAAAAAGGTGTCTAAAGCTCTAGTTACCGAATTTACTGACTCAGACTCTGCCTCAAGTGAAGAAGAACTGGAGATTGATTATGATCTAGATATTCAGAAGTTCTCTGAGGTCTTGGCTTTAATCACTCGCCGATTCAAGAAGAGCTTTGGCAAGAAAAGATTCTACTCAAAGCCAAAGTATGATGGATACAAGAAAGAGAAGTCTGAGATGCGATACAAGCCGAGGCATGGAAGGAGAGAGGAAGGACGAGAAGACAGGAAGGAAGATAGAAGAGAAGGAAATATAGAGGAGAAGCGAGAAGAACGAAAGGATGAACCAGGAAGATGCTACAACTGTGGCAAATTTGGGCACTTCTCAAGAGACTGCAAGTTCAAGAAGGTAAATAACTCAGAGTACTACGCAAGAAAGTCACTTATTGCCAAGAAAGCTGAAGAAGGAAAAGTGCTGATGGTTGAAGAAGAAAATTGGCTGTTCCAAAGTTCCGATGACGAGGAGCAAGCTCACTTCACCCAAGTATCTTATATGGCAAAGCTGGATGGTGACGATGAAGACTCTGAGACACAATCCGAAGATGCAAACTCTGAGGTAAGTGACAATTCTAAACTTATTGAATCTTTAATGGCCCAAATACATGGTATGAAAGATGAATTTGCTTTACTGAAAGGTAAACTTAGCTCTGCACATCAATCTGTCTTAGGCTTTCGTGATGAAAATGCTATATTAAAAGTTGTCGTGGAAGAAAAAGAAAAGGAAAAGGATGATTTAAAAACTGAAAAAGCGTCTTTAAAAGAAAAAAATATCTGGTTTAGAAACGGATCTTGTGAATCTTAATGCTGAAAAGGGTGAGTTTCAAATCAAATTTGAAGTTTGTTATAAAGAAAGAAATGAAGCTTACACCAAAATCAAGCAACTGGAGGACATTAATATGAAACGAGGTCAGACTGAGCAAACATTAAATCTGTTGACCAATAAACTCCAAGACGAAAGGTTTTATAAACTAAAACCAGGTTTGGGGGTGCCAACTAATGAAATTTTGAAAAAGGCACCGGAGCATCTATATAATTTTGATAAATTCGGCTCCGCAATCAGACCCATTCCTGACATTCGTGCAACTTTTGTTGAAGCAAGTACTCCTAAACCTTCTAAAGAGACCAAAGGTCGAGAAGAAATGGGAAAGAACAAGTCTGGTGACACTGATTCTCAAAATCTTTTTAAATCAGTTGGTTTTACATATGGTGATTTGAATAAAAGCTATGAGACTCGAAAGATCGAATTTACTGCATTTGAATCACTATTTACCAGACCTTCCAAAGAATCAGTAAGCACCAATACAGTTCCACCTGAGACTGCATGCAAATATGATGAGTATGAATCGGATGTTGATCCATCTACTATACCATCAGTCTCAAATCCCATTGCTTCTAAACCTTTACTTGTTGAAGAGGTTGAAGAAGAAACTGCTATCACGAATGAATCTTGTGTTCAAAATGATAAAACGGAGTTTACTGAGTCCATGACAGAAGAATTATTTTCTGAAATGATGAATGCTTCAGACTCTGATCCTGTTTCTAATCCAAAGGAGTCAAATTCTGTGAATGATAATACATCTGAATTGATTAAGCAAATTGATATGTTGCAACAGTCTCTTGATGAGGTTGAAGATGAAAACTTTGATCTCAAACATAAACTTGAAAAGTCTTTAAAAGTAAATCAAGAGCTTTGCACTGAGATCAATGATTTGAAAATTACTATGTTTAAAAATGCTTCAAGTGATAAACAGATGTTCAATGATCCAAGCTGGAAGGTAAGAACCAATCCAGAATTTGATGCTCCTGCAAAACCTACAGTTGTTTACTCTGATTGTCCTGAATATCCACCGATTATTTTTGAGAAGGTAGAAACTTCATCCAGCACTAGAAAAGAACCACCTTCTAAGTTAGAGACTAAGAAGGTTCCTGTTTCTGTTTCAGATATAAAAAGAAATGGAGTTGGGAGGAGTAAGAAGAATAAAGACAATAGTTTGAATAAGAATGATAGGCTATCTAGTGAACCTTTTATTCCGAATAGTTGTACTTCTGACAGTGTTATTTTGAAAAGTAATTCTTTTGATAAACATGGATGTACGGTTTGTTCTGATAAATCTAAGTTTATGAATTTTTCTCGAAAGAATCTATATTGCAAACACTGTTGGGATAACTCATTCACATACTACTCCCCTCCAAAGTCCAAACAGAATAAGATAAAAGCTAAACTGAACTTTAAGTCTAATTCTATTTCTAATTCTTTCGCACAACCGAAAGTGTATCGAGCTAAGGTTGCCAATCCTACTTCTAAAAAGCACTTTCAGGAAATAAATGTTAAGATGGTTTGGAAATGGGTTCCAAAACCGCGTTATGAATGGAGAGTAAGAGTAAAACCAGATGATATTCTTGAGTTGCTTGATGCTAACCGCGAAGGACCCATCCTGATATGGGTGCCTAAGCAAAACTAATTGTCTCTTTTGCAGGCCTGTCGATTGTGGGTAATAGATTCCGGATGTTCACGCCACATGACAGGATTCAAGCACCTCTTGCATAACTATGTGGAGGAGCCTGCCGGAGCAGTTAGATTTGCCAATTCTGAAGCCGAAGGCCACGTCAGGGGATATGGAATGCTCGATAATCGTGTTGTGAAGATTCAAAAAGTGCTATATGTTGAAGGACTTGATCACAACCTGTTCAGTACCAGTCACTTATGTGACATGAAATATCAAGTCCGCTTCACAACCACTTATTGCTATCTAGAGGATCCCGATGGTTACGAAGTCTTCAAAGCTGAGCGCCATGGAAATCTATACTATGTAGATTTTCCTACATTGTCTGCCACACGTCCAGTATGCCTACTAGCCAAAGATTCCAAAGCACAATCGTGGACGTGACATCGACGCTGGTCTCATCAAAATTTCAGATCTATAGCGAAGCTACGGAGACAAGGTCTGGTCAAAGGTCTACCAGAAATGAGGTTCGAAAAAGACTCACTATGTCTCGCATGTGAGTTGGGCAAAATGAAGCGAAGCTCCTTCAAGTCCAAAGCTGAATCATCGACCTCATCTGCACTGGAACTTCTTCATATGGACATTTGTGGCCCAATGCGCACAACATCTATCAACGGAAAGAAATATGTGTTGGTAATGATAGATGACTACTCAAGGTATACATGGCTCGAGTTTCTTCGCAACAAGTCAGATGCGCCAGAGTTGATTATCGCTTTTATCAAGCGCATTAAAGTACGTCTTCAACTTCCAGTCAGAACCATTCACAGTGACAATGGCACGGAGTTCAAGAATGACACCCTGAAGAGTTATCTTACTTCCGTGGGTATTTCACACAATTTCTCCGCAACCTACACTCCACAGCAAAACGACATTGTTGAATGGAAGAACCGTACTCTGGTTGAAGCAGCTCGTACTATGCTTGCTTACTCGAATCTACCCATGTACCTTTGGGCTGAGGCAGTCGCTACAGTATGTTTTACTCAGAACCGTACCATTGTGGTCAAGCGATTTAATAAAATAGCATATGAGTTAATCAACAATCGTACACCTAATATCAAATTTCTTGGTGTCTTTAGTTGCAGGTGCTACATTCTTAAAGAGCGTCAAGGATTATCAAAATTTGATAAGAAAGCGGATGAAGTATATCTCGTTGGATACTCTCTGACATCCAAAGCTTATCGAATTTACATTATTCGAACTAAGACGGTTGTTGAGGGCATGAATGTCTCATTTGATGAGAATTATACAAGGACTTCTGGACACAACATTTCAGAACTCGTAATTAAGGACAAAGCTTCTATTCAATCCAGAATAGAACAAGCTACTAAAGGATCCACTTCTTCAAACTCTAACTCTACTTCATCTGAGTTAGATTTATTGTTTATTGATGCCTTTGATGATATATGTGCAGATTTTGAAAAAGGCATATCAACATCAATAACAAGTGGTACAGGCTCGGAGGTCCCTACTATATCTGAAGACATGTCTGGACCTTCCGAAGAAGTCACTGACACTTCATCTCCATCAGGTACGAGTACAAAGTTAGTTTCTGACTCTACTAATGCTGAATCTGTCTCTACAGATAGTTCTTCTGGAAACGAAGTCCCGAGTACTTCAACTGCTAGTCCGGAAGCTTCAGTATCATAAACACCAATACAAGATGTCCCGAGTACATCTATGGAGCAACCTGCCGTGCAAGATGACAACGATGTGTCAAATACGCAACAAACAATTGAAGCATTACCAAGCACACATCGTTGGACTAAGGATCATCCCCTGTAAAACGTGATAGGTGACGTACAATCTGGTGTCACAACAAGATCTGCAACAGCCAACTTCTGCATGTTTTCAAGCTTCCTTAATTCCCTAGAATCGAAGAAAGCGTCTGAAGCTCTACGTGATCGCTTCTGGATTTCTGCTATGCAAGATGAGCTTCTCCAATTCGAAAGGAACAAGGTATGGCGCTTGATCCCACTACCTAAAGGTAAATCCGTTATTGGAACAAAGTGGGTGTTCAGAAATAAGAAAGACGAAGCTGGAGTAGTCGTGAGAAACAAAGCTCGATTGGTCGCAAAAGGGTATTGTCAACAAGAGGGCATTGACTATGATGAAACATTCCCCCCGGTTGCAAGGATCGAAGCCATCAGAATCTTCCTAACCTATGCAGCGCACAAAAACTTTACAGTCTATCAAATGGATGTAAAGTCGGCTTTCCTGAACGGCGTTCTGCATGAGGAGGTCTACGTGGCTCAACCTGAAGGTTTCGTTGATCCTCATCACCCCGATCATGTCTACGTCCTAGACAAAGCACTGTATGGTCTTAAACAAGCACCGCGAGCCTGGTATGAAACTCTCACTAAATTCCTCTTAGTTTCTGGTTTCAGGAAAGGTACAGTTGATACTACCTTATTTCTTAAAAGGCAAGGTGAGGACTTGATTCTCATTCAGATTTATGTTGACGACATAATATTTGGGTCGACAAATCCGAAATTTTGTAAGAACTTTTCAAAGATAATGGAAACAAAGTTTGAAATGTCGATGATGGGTGAATTGAATTTCTTTCTTGGTTTACAAGTAAAGCAATTACCCGACGGCATATTTATTAATCAAGCTAAATATATAAAAGATATTTTGAAAAAGTTCAATATGTCAGACAGTTCAGTCATGAAAACACCAATGGCTACTGGTACACTCTTAGACGCAGATCCCTCCGGGAAATCTGTTGATCAAAAGGTGTATCGCAGCATGATTGGTTCTTTACTTTATCTGACCGCCAGTCGCCCGGATATAATGTTTGCCACATGTTTTTGTGTGAGATATCAGTCTAATCCTAAAGAGTCGCACTTATCTGCTGTTAAGCGAATCCTTAGATATCTCAAAGGTTATCCTAACCTAGGCCTTTGGTATCCAAAGGATTCTCGTTTTGAACTAACTTCCTTTACAGATGTTGATCATGCAGGATGTAAGCTAGACCGAAAGAGCACCTCTGGATCATGTCAATTCATAGGTGACAAACTTGTGAGTTGGACTTCAAAGAAACAAAATTGTGTTTCAACATCCACTGCCGAGACTGAGTATGTAGCTGCTGCTAGCTGCTGTTCTCAAGTCCTCTGGATGACAACACAGTTAAGGGACTTTGGATACAACTACAAGCGTGTTTCTATTTATTGTGATTCCAAGAGCGCAATATCTATAACTGCTAACCCGGTACAACATTCAAAGACAAAGCATATCGATGTACGTTATCACTTCATTAAGGATCATGTAGAAAAAGGTAATATTGAAATGCACTTTGTTTAAACTGACTTCCAGTTAGCTGATCTTTTCACCAAGCCATTGGATGAAAAGCGATTTCAATTTCTCATCAGCAAACTTGGTATGTTGAACATGTCTTAGACCTTACTCATGATTCTAGGGGGAGTATTCTACGTTTTTATCTTGTGTGTTATTTTTCACCTGTTGCTAATGAAAGAGGAATCATTTTCATAAACGATTACCCTTATTTTTTTTATGCAGGTTTGGTCAAGTGACAATGGCTTCTAATCACATCAGATTAGAACCCGCACTTCAGTGCTTTATTTATTTTTTCTGCTTTATTAAAAAAAATGTATCAAAAGTTAAGGGGGAGAATATATGTGATATTAACAGATTTTTGGATACTTAAATGCTTATCTGACCGTGTGTTCTTAAAGATAAATACTTGCGTTTTATCTTGTCAATATACTTTGTCAAGTATTCATACACATAATGGTTCAGAACATTATATTTGACTTTGTTATTACCATGTATCAAAAGTTAAATCTTTCTATGGTAATACTCACGTTCTTTGTATTCACTGTTGATTGAATCAAACGTCATTTCATGTGCTTTCATTGAAAATATGTTTATATATTGTTCATATAAAGAACATCCGTTTTTTGATTCTCCAAAATATTATTCTTCTTCATGACAAATCGTCTATAAGCTTAATTGAAAAACTCCTTAAGAGCTTAAATTGTCAAACTATTTTAGTTTGAGGGGGAGAATTGCATCGTCAAATACAACTGTTTTGACTTCTCCATATTTTATTCTTCATGTAACAAGTGGTATTTGTGCTTACATGTACAATAGCCTGTTGAACAACATGTACTTTTAGGATAATACATGGGATTAAGTGTGAGTACTTAACAGAACTTCCATGGATTCACGATAACCAGTGTTTCCTACCCAGGAAGTATTCCCTGAGTGATTGAGGGTAGAGGGGTAAAAAGATTTGAGTGTTGGTGTGTGAAGAGGTAAAATAAAAAAGAGAGATTGGTTAGAAGTGAGCATTAAAAGAAAGAGGGTGAGAGAATAGAGTAAAAGAATATTAAACTCTGCACCAAATTCTTTCTGAGCCGGGCAGCCACACATTCTGATTGGTTTACATTCTTTGGTGACCATAATTGAAATAGACAACTAGCCCATGCCATCTCTTGCATACAACCCCACCAGCTACTCATTCTTTTCTCAAAAAGAGAATGTTTCACATTTTCTGGGGAAGCAGCACACACGCTATTGGTTCTTCATTTGGAAGATACTAATATTGAAATAGAAGGAAAGTTGCCCCACCTTCGAACCTTTCTCATGCACATTGAGTCTTTGTATAATTTGTTGTTGTCTCAACAAGTTTACATACTTTGAGCCTATATTGAAAAACAATCATCTATGCTTATTTCTTTCATACACATGCACGAGCACACAGAACGTTCATAGATAACCATGTGTTATTCGATGATTGAATGGAAGACCTGGGGAGCCAACATCAAAACCAGCTCCTTATATAGTAACTTTGTGTTACTCGGTGACTTTGTGTCATTGACAGGCATTCTAACTGAGTCATTTGTTGATTCAGGGTTACACCTATTAACTGTTTGAATTTGAAAAGATTCGAATGGTTACTATTTTCTATTTTAATCTGAAAAGATTGAAATAATCACTTTCTCCATTTGGAGAGACTGCTCTTATTTCACACAGGGCTCGATACATGAAGACAGTGCTAAATTGAAGTTTATAAAGACAAAGGGGGAGATTTTTCCATAAAGGGGGAGATTGTTTTGACAAGTTTTGATGATGATGATTCTCACCACTCATCAAAAAGGGGGAGAATATCTTAAGGGGGAGAACATAATCTGAAGACTGCAGAAGATTTTCAATGTTTTTGAAGATTTGAAGATTATTTAAAGATATCAAGTTTTGAAGCTATCAACGTCATATCTGAAGAAAAAAGAAGAAAAGTGAAGACCTGAAGATTATTGTCAATTTTTTTTAATCTTGAATCCAAAGGGGGAGATTGTTGGATCAAATAATTGTATTCAAGATTAAAGGGTTTAAACTGTATTTATTTGATAGTTAAAGTTAGAGGGTCTAATTAGTATTTATTCAATAGTTATTAAGCTATTGGGCCTCAAGCCCATTAAACATTAGGAAGCCCATATGGCCTAGGTATTTAAAGTTGTGTTTAATTAGTTTTTAGGTTTACTCTGATAATATTCTAGTTTATAGCCATACGTATTATCTGTATTCAAAGGGTATCAAGAACACTCAAGGGTTTCATTGTTTATTCAAGGGATTGGTATGTTACTTTGATTTATATATCTCTTGATTATTATTGTCTTGCTTGATTACTTGATTGATTATTTACCTACTAGATTAAATCTGGGATAACAATATGAAATAAGCACCATACCAGTTATTTACATAATCTTTTCTTCAAAATCATTTGAGCCACAGTAGGAACAACTAATTTTCTTTTGTGCTAACCTGATCAATTGATTGATTGTGTAAACCAGATCAGGTTTGCCAAAAGTTTTACCTTTTGAGGCATAGTTCCATTTTGCATTTGATGTATGCACAAATAATTTGTCTGTCTTCTTTTCCTCTGAAGATCCTTTAACTTTCCAAATCCAATTTCCTCTATCTCTATCATTATCTCTTCTCCAGAAGCTTTTCTTTTGAGACTTGGTCTTCTTGAAGTTACCTGAACCATCAACATTTTTGTCATAGAAAATGTTAGAAGGACGAATCTGATCAGTAGATTTAGAAGTAAGACTATCATCTGAATCACAGAAAGGATTATAGAAAACATTTGAAACATGTAAACTTGAAGCCTTTTTGAGTGAGCAATCTGAATCAGTTTGATCATCTCTCGGTGATTGAGCTATTGACTCTAGCGTCTTGTGCTCAGTCAACTTCACCTTTAATACGATCTCTTTAAGTTCCTTTATCTTTGAAGACAAACTATTTCTTTCCTTTGTAATCAGATCAAACTTCACATGCAACTCAGATTTTGCATTCTTCTCCTTCAAGATGTTTGTTGACAACTCAGATAGCATTCTTGTTAGCTTAGTTATCTCAGTCTCTAGATCTTTCTTTTCTTTAGAAAAGTCTTTATTTACATCCTTCAGCTCAGCTGTCTTCTTCTCTTTCTCAGCCTTTTCTCTTTCCATAATGATAACCTTCTCAAAGTCTGAAACTTGTTGAGAAAGCTTAACACATCTAAGCTCTAATGATTTCTTCTCTTTAAAGGCTTTAATGGAGAAATCAGAGAATTTCTTAGCAAATTCTTTTCTTTCTTTCTCAATCTTCAACATTTCATCTTGAACTTTTGTATTGTCTTTGTCTTGGGTTGCCTTTTCTTTCAGCATATCAATCTCAACCTCAAGACTGAAGACTTTATCTTTCAAAGAATTCCTTTCAGGAAAAATTCGAGTGTTTGTCTCTCTAAGCCCTTCAGATGTCTGAATAGCAATGTTTGCTCTTCTTCTAAGCTCATCTAGCTCTCTTTGCATTTGCTCCTTCTTTGACCATGTAGAGCTTGAATTAAGACTTTTTACTTTAGCTTGAAGATTTAAAATCTCTTTCTCTTTCGACTCAATAATTCCTGCAAAATTAATTTTAGAATCATTAATGCATTCTGAGCAAACAAAATCTTTCTTTAAACATCTATCATCTTTCAACTCATTAATTTGATCAAGAAGAGATGAGTTCTGAATCTTCAGATTTTCATTCTCAACTTCTAGTGCTGGAATCTCTGGCATATATGTTAAAGCACAATCTCTCTTGGTTAGCACTGTATTTCCCTTCAAGTCTATGTACGGCATGACGAAATTTGTACCACTTAAATAAACTAGATGAGATCGTTAGAATCAAGTATAGGATAAATAGTACACTAAAAAATTTTCAGAAAAATAAATTTCCAAAAATAATTAAATGCAGTACTCGCAAACAGTATAAAACTTCAAATAATACTGAAAAATCAAACTGTGAAAATCTGACGAAAAGTGAACAGTAACTTGCACGAACTGGCACTGGCGCAAAGCTGAGGTTTGCGTGAGTTGTGGGTCGCGCAAAGTGAGGTTTGCGCGAGCCTCGCGTGGCGCAAAGTAAGGTTTGCGCGAGTAGGCACTGGCGCAAAATGAGGTTCTCGTGAGGCGTGGATCGCGCAAAATAAGGTTTGCACGAGCCCCGGGTGGCGCAAAGGTGGTCGACCGGGGTCTTGCTTGGACTAGTACCTTGTTCGACATGGAACTTGTCCGACCGGTAAGTTGCACGACCGGTAGGGTCGTCCGGTAAAGTCTTCGACCGGTAAAGTTTCGACCGGTAATGTGTCGATCGATATGCTTCCTTCGACCGATATAGACTAAGGTAATTCGACCGGTAAGCGACTGAGACCGGAATCGATATGGACCGGTAGTGGGTATTCGACCGGGAATGAGTTTAGACCAGTAACAGTCTTCGACCGGTAAGGACCTATATCCTACTACGACCAGTATGCTACTTGGATCGGTATAGGCTGTGAGTTCACCGAATGACAGGTAAGGTGTATTCGACCGATACAATGTATTCGACCGATAAGATGAGGTCGACCGGACAAGTGTAATGAAGTAACGACCGATGTGTTCTTGAATGTTCGACCGGTATGTTCTTACAGGTCGACCCAGAACGATGATTAACAACCCAAAAAACACTTTAACCACATAAATTAAATGCAAAAATTATATCTTTGTGCTTAGAAACATATATCGATCACAATTCAAGCACAAGCAAAGATTAATTTCAACTTTCATGCATTAATTTGAAGAACACAGTGTCGACCGGTTTATAACTTTTGTCGAACCCAGATTAAAGAAAATCATAAAGAGCTAATCGATTGAAGGTTTAGAGTGCAATTAACCTATCAGATCACTTTCAATACCATAAACTCATCTAATTATATCAATTTCAAGCATAAAAACACCTTAAAACTAGAAATCGATTTTCACTCGATAACCCAGATGAGTCGATGAACAGTAAAACTTGATTCTTTTGGCTCTGATACCACTTGTTATCCTAGTTTAATCTAGTTGATAATTAAACAATCACACAACACAATAAAGATCAAGAGATAATAAGATCAGAATAACATACCACAATCCCTTGAATAATCAATGAAAACCTTGTGTGTGTTCTTGATACCTTGAATGCGATTACAGAGAAAATAGGGTTGTCTCTAATCAATAATTATGAGTGTAATTCTAAGAGGTTAACCTAAAAACCTAATAACTAAATCCTATAAATACTTAGGCCATATGGTCTTTAAGCTTAATGGGCTTCCTAATAGGCTTGAGTCCCATTTACAAACTAACCCATATTAACTATCAAATAAATACATTTTAGACCCTCTAATTTAACTTTGATATAATTACAGTTTAAACCCTTAACTTTAACTTTAATCTTGAATACAATTTATGATCCAACAAAATGGATCCCCGTAGCAAAATTTATGGACATTTAAGTGCCACACCCATTTTTGGTCGATTCAGCAAATGGGGTACCCTTTGTGTTTTTTTTTCCAGATCGACCTCGTCGGATTTCCACGAATCTTTATATTGTCCATATACAATATAAATTATAAGGTTTTCAAGAGAAATAACTTGCAAAAAACCCACTCTCGTTCAGGATATTTCCGAAACCACGCAATGGCCAAACCGAAATAACGTACATCATTCAGTTTATCGATACCCACTCAAATCATGGTGTATTGCCAGAAAGAGAACAAGACATGACGTGCTTCTCGTTCTAAGGTTCGTTTTGATGGGTCATGGGCTTAAAACGGATCCCCGTAGCAAAAGTTATGGATGTTTAAGTGCGACATCCATTTTTGGCCGATTCGAAAAAGGGGTACCATTTGTGTTTTCTCGTCCGGACCGACCTCTTTGGATTTCCACGAATCCTTATATGTTCATGTACAATGTAAATGATAAGGTTTTCAAGGGAAATAACTTGCAAAAAACTCAGTCTCGTGCAGGATATTGCCGAAGCCACGCATTGGACAAACCGAAAGAAGGTACATCATACAGTTTATCGATACCCACTCAAATCATGGTGTATTGCCAGAAAGCGACCAAACCATGGCGTGCTACTCTTCTTAAGGTTCGTTTTGACGGGTCATGGGCTTAAAACGGATCCCCGTAGCAAAAGTTATGGACGTTTAAACGTGACACCCATTTTTGGCCGATTCAGCAAAGGGGGTACCATTTGTGTTTTCTCGTCCGGACCAACCTCGTCGGATTTCCATGAATCTATACATTTTTCATCTACAATGTAAATTATATGGTTTTCAAGGGAAATAACTTGCAAAAAACCCACTCTCGTGCAAGATATTGCCGAAGCCACGCATTGGCCAAATCGAACGAACGTACATCATGCAGTTTATCGATACCCACTCAAATCATGGTATATTTCCAGAGAGAAACCAAAGCATGGAGTGCTTCTGATTCAAAGGTTCGTTTTGATGGGTCATGGGCTCAAAACGGATCCCCGTAGCATAAGTTATGGACGTTTAAGTGCGACACCTATTATTGGTCGATTCTGCAAAGGGGGTACCCTTTGTGTTTTCTCGTTCGGACCGACCTCGTCGGATTTCCACGAATCTATACATTATTCATCTACAATGTAAACTATATGGTTTTCAAGGGAAATAACTTGCAAAAAACCCACCCTCATGCAGGATATTGCTGAAGCCACGCATTGGCCAAACCGAATGAACGTACATAATGCAGTTTATCGATACCCACTCAAATAATGGTGTATTGCCAGAAAGAGACCAAAGCATGGCGTTCTTATCATTCTAAGGTTTGTTTTCACGGGTCATGGGCTCAAAACGGATCCCTGTAGCATAAGTTATGGACGTTTAAGTGCGACACCCATTATTGGTCGATTCTGCAAAGGGGGTACCCTTTGTGTTTTCTCGTTCGGACCGACCTCGTCGGATGTCCACGAATCTTTACATTGTCCATCTACAATATAAATGATAAGGTTTTCAAGGGAAATAACTTGCAAAAACCTACTCTCGTGCAAGATATTGCCGATACCACACAATGGCCAAACCGAAAGAACGTACATCATGCATATTAGCGATACCCACTCAAATCATGGTGTATTTCCAGAAAGCGACCAAGACACGACATGATTCTCGTTCTAAGGTTCGTTTTGACGGGTCATGGGCTTAAAACGGATCCCGTAGAAAAATTTATGGATGTTTAAGTGCCACACCCATTTTTGGTCGATTCAGCAAAGGGCTACCCTTTGTGTTTTCTCGTCCAGACCGACCTCATCGGATTTCCACGAATATTTGCATTTTCCATCTACAATATAAATGATAAGGTTTTCAAAGGAAATAACTTGCAAAAAACCCACTCTCGTGCAGGATATAGCCGAAACCACGCAATGGCCAAATTGAAATAACGTACATCATGCAGTTTATCGATACCCACTCAAATCATGGTGTATTGCCAGAAAGAGAACAATCTATGACGTGCCTCTCGTTCTAAGGTTCGGTTTTACGGGTCATGGGCTTAAAACGGATCCCCGTAGCAAAAGTTATGGACGTTTAAGTGCGACACCCATTTTTGGCCGATTCGGAAAAGGGGGTATCATTTGTGTTTTCTCGTCTGGACCGACCTCGTCGGATTTCCACGTATCCTTACACTGTTCATGTACAATGTAAATAATAAGGTTATCAAGGGAAATAACTTGCAAAAAACCCAGTCTCGTGCAGGATATTGCCGAAGCCCGCATTGGCCAAATCGAAAGAACGTACATCATGCAGTTTATCGATACTCACTCAAATCATGGTGATTTGCCAGGAATAAACCAATACATGGCGTGCTTCTAGTTCTAAGGTTCATTTTGACTGGTCATGGGCTTAAAACGGATCCCCGTAGCAAAAGTTATGGACGTTTAAATGCGACACCATATTTGGCCGATTCAGCAAAGGGGGTACCCTTTGTGTTTTCTCGTCCGGACGGACCTCGTCGGATTTCCACGAATCTTTACAATGTCCAACTACAATATAAATAATATGGTTTTCAAGGGAAATAAGTTGCAAAAAAACCCACTCTTGTGCAGGATATTGCCGAAGCCACGCATTGGCCAAACCGAATGAACGTACATCATGCAGTTTATCGATACCCACTCAAATCATCGTGTATTGCCAGAAAGAGACTAAGACATGGCATGATTCTCATTCTAAGGTTCATTTTGATTGGTCATGGGCTTAAAACGGATCCCCGTAGCAAAATTTATGGTCGTTTAAGCGCGACACCCATTTTTGGCCGATTCAGCAATGTGGGTACCCTTTGTGTTTTCTCATCCGGACTGACCTCGTCGGATTTCAACGAATCTTTACATTGTTCATCTAAAATGTAAATGATAGGGTTTTCAAGGGAAATAGCTTGCGAGAAACCCACTCTGTTAGGACTGAAAGTCCTGACTGTTGAAAGTGTAATAAAGTATTTATATGGGTTTGATTTGTAATTAATTGAAAGTTATTTTGTTAAATGGGCCCAATCCCATAAGCCCATTAGGACTATGCGCCTAAGTATTTAAAGTTATTATTTAGTTCATTTGTTAGGTTAGAAGAGTTACACAAGTCTCATAATTTCGGATTACTAGTCAATAGGTTTACTTTCTCTGATCAGAAATCCTTTCTGTAAACCTGTAACCCTTTGATTTCATATTAATCATATGACTATTAGTTGTGGCTTAAATCTTATTCATCTTTGATATTATTTGTTGTTGATTGCACTGTACTGGGATCTACAATTGGTATCAGAGCAAAGAGACTAAAGGTTTGATCCAGAAAAAGGTTTGTCTAAAACCCTATAATCAATTATTTGTGTTAATCGCTTTTATGTGCTTTAATTGATTATCTGTGTATGAGTTTTACCGGTCGATCTGTTTTTTTTTCTGGAACAGTGATTATCAGTCTGGGTCAATTGATTATTGTTTATGTGTTTTTATCGATCGATTTTATCGGTCTTCTGTGTTTCTGAAAAAATCAGATTATCGGTCTAAGTTATCTATCAATCTGTTTGGTTTCTGTATCGGTCTGGGTTTATGTTTGATATTTTTATCGGTCTATTTGTGCCTTTGAAAATCGATTTTGTGGTTTATCGATCTGTATGGTTTATATGCACAATTGATTGACTCTGCTTAGTTGCTCATCGAATTTGATTTATGGGTTTGATTACGATCAAATTCCAGAATTCATCGTGTTCTTCGGTGTTCTTCGTATTTTTCGATCGGTTTATCTGTTCGATTTTATCGGTCATTAGCCTGATTTTATCGGTCTTTGTGCTCGACCGGGACATTGTAGTTCCCCGGTCCTTTTGTTCGACCGAGACTTTGTCACTATCAGTCCTTTGGTCGACCGACACATTGCTTCGATCGGTACCTTGCATTACCGGTCAATCCGTTCGACCGATACCACTTGACCTATATTAGTTCGACCGGTACCCTGCTTACCGGTCATTCCTTTCGGCCTATACCTTATTCGACCGGTACTTTGTCTTTACCAGTCCTTTGCTTGACTGGTACCCTGCTCGATCGGGCTTAAAAAAAAAGGAAAAAAGGGTCAATTTTTTTTATCTCACGATCATTTTGCAGTGCATTTCTTTTAGCCCCCGTACTTCAAGGTTTCAGTAGTTTGTCATTTGTGACCCTAAACTTTCAAGTTTCACATTTTGTCAATTTTGGTCCTTACACTTTCAAATTTCATCTATTGTCAAGTTTTTCAAAAGCTTGAATTAGATAAGTCGAAATGGGATATTTTTCTGAAGTTCAAGACCTCAAATTGGAGAACACAAATCTCCAATTATCTTTAACTTTTTACGTAAAGAGGGCAAACCAATATGCTGATGAGAACAACATACTGAAAGAGGAAGTAAGTGCATTAAAGACAATTAATGAAGATCTTCTGACAAAGACTTCTGGACTGAATGATGAGAAAATACTGAGACTGGAATCTGAGAACTCTGAGCTAAAAGGAAAGATCTCTGATTTGGAGCAAAAGATTGCAAAAGACAAATTCGATTTTGAGAATAAAGAGAAATCTTTTGCAAATAAGTTCTCAGTTTTTTCCAGAAAATGTGCTGATGAGAAGAAAGAAGTTGAGCTGAAATGCATAAAAATTTCTCAGCAAGTTTTTGATTTTCAGAAAGTAATCATCCTTGAAAGAGAAAAGTTTGCCAAAGAGAAGAAGGCCATTGAACAAAAGAATGTTGATTTCTTCAAAGAAATATCCGGCCAGAGAAACAATGATGAGAAGGGATTTGAAGAAGAAAGATGCACGTTTGAGGCTGAGATCAAAAAGCTTACTGAGAAGCTAACTGAACTATCTGCAAATGCACTAAAAGAGCAGAAAACGAAGTCTGAGTTCACAAAGAAGATTGACTTGCTTGTTCAAGAAAGAGACAACTTCGCTTCAACGATTAAAGTACTTGAAAAGTCTGTATCAAGTTCAAATCAGAAACCTGTCTCTTCACAAAGGTCAGTTAAATCTTTTGATCAGATTCGTAAGACTAACCTTTTCTATGATAGAAATATAGATGGTTCAGGTACACATCCTATGTTGGGAAATTCAGAAATGCTTAAGTATGGTTAATGCTGCTACAACAGAATTACTACTTCCAGTACATCATGATTACTACTGCTAGTAGATTTTAATACTTCTTGACAAGTTAGTACTGCTACTTAAATAGTTAGTACTGCGTGAAGAGTTAGTACTGCTAGTAGTTAGTACTGCTGGAGTTAGTACTGCTTAAGAATTAATGCTGCTGGATCAACTTAATGCTGCTGAATGTTATTAGTACTGCTCTTGAACTTAGTGCTGCTTATGAGATGATGAAGACTTCGCATGGCAAGGATGACAGCTGGATTATTTGAAGATAATATGGAAAGCTTGAAGATAAATATGGAAGACTATTTTGAAGATCTTTTATTATTTGTAATTATCTTTTATCTTCAGTATATATAGAATTAGTCAGAATAGTTTAGAAAATTAACTTTAGAATTCTGAGTTTTTGTTTTCATAGAGAGAATCAACCTCAAGGTTTGTAATCCTAATTCTAGAGAAGTAGAATTCGTATTGGTGAGCCTGTTCATCAATATTGAGGTTGAGTGTTGAATCTTGTAGCTTTATACTTATTCAATAAAGTTTACAAGTTGTTCTTATGATTCACTGTTCCTATAATTATTGAATATCAAAGTGTTATTTCGCAAACTCCTTTGATATTGTTTTTGAGTGTTTATTCTTGTTTAAAATTAAGATCCTGACAAGTGGTATCAGAGCTAGTATTCTCAGAAATCTTATTCATCATGGAAAACACAGCTGAATCAAATAGTACTCTGGTCTCAAAGGTTCCAATGCTCAGATCCAATGAATTTGACATGTGGAAGATCAGAATCAAGCAATACATTCTCCTCACAGATTACTCTATGTGGGACATCATTGAGATTGGCCCATCTGATGCAGGAAAGATTGGTGAAGATGGTAAAAGAACCCCTCCAAAGACGGATGTTGAAATAAAGACAAGGCAGACAGAGATGAAAGCCTTGAGCATACTGCTCTTGGCCATTCCCAATGAATATCAGCACCAATTCTGCAATTGTACTGATGCACAGATGCTCTGGAATGCTCTTGAGAAGAGATTCTCTGGTACCAAAAGTACCAAGAGAAATCAAAAGGCAACCTTGAATCAACAGTATGAAAACTTCATGTCAACTAAGAATGAGTCCATGACTCAAACTTTTGACAGGTTTAATAAACTAATTGGTGAACTAGCTACTATGGGAGTACAAATTGATCAAGATGATGTAAACAGAAAGTTCTTAAGGTCCCTTGGAGATGAATGTACCATGTACACTGTTTCATTCAGACAGAATGATCAGTTGGAAGAGAAAGAACTTGATGATCTGTACAATGATCTTAGAGTATTTGAAGCTGAGGTGGAGGCAAAGAAAAAGCCTTCTGGATATATTCATAATGTTGCACTCCTATCAGCATCAATTGATTCTACTGCTAACCCTGAATCAGTTAATGCTGCTAATGGAGAAAATCAAGATAAAGGCACTGATTCTGTGTTTGAAGCCTTTCTTGCCAGTCATGGGAATTCCTCCTTAATTAATGATGATCTGGAACAACTTCATCCTGATGATTTGGAAGAGATGGATATTAAATGGCAGATGGCCATGCTTTCCATGAGGGTGAAGAAGTTTATAAAGAGGACTGGGAGGAACAACTTCTCCCAAAGAAGAGAAGATGGAGCAGGGTTTGATAAATCAAAGGTGCAGTGCTACAAATGCCATCTAAAGGGACACTTTGCCAGGGAATGCAGAAGTGGAGTGTCTCACAACAACAACCACCAACAAGCACAGTCTGGAAACCTCAATCATAACAGAAACTCTGCTCAAGCCCTTGTTTCTCAACAAGGAATGAGGTTTGATTGGAGTGATCAAGCAGAAGAAGCTATTCAGAATCAAGCTCTTATGGCTGAAGTATCTGATCTCCCATCTGAGGTAAGTTCTAATCTCTGTTCTAAAACTTGCATAAACACTGTTAAAAGGTACAGGGATCACAATCAGAAGATGAGTGATGACCTTAAGAGATTAGAAAAGGATATAAAAGACTATGTGAGGATTGTAGAGAGGTTTGAAGATCAGATCAAAGGTTTTCAAGCCAATGAACTCCAACACTCATATGACACAAATTACTGGAAGTGGGAGAAAAAGGATCTAGAACTTAAACTGACCAAATCTAAAGAGGATAGTGAAAAACTGAGAGAGGAGCTAACCAAGGTTAAGCTTGATGTAGAAAAGTTTTCCAATGCTTCTAAAGCAATGGACTCTTTACTACAAAATCAGATTCATGATAAGCTGAGAAGAGGAATTGGGTATAATGCCACACCACCTCCATATAACAACAATTACATCCCTCCTACCTCAGACTTGCTAGAAACCAAAGATAGGAAGGACTTGCCTGAGGGAGCCACTGAGATAGATCCCTTAGAAGAGGTAGTTGTTGAGGATAAGACTGAGAAAGAAGTCAGTAAGAGTAAGGAGAACAAAGTGAGTGGTGAGATTCCTCTAGAGAATAACATTATCACTAATGAGGACTGTGGAAGGGCTTGGATCAAATCCAAGGACATAGAGAAGACAGAGGGAAAGTCTGGTAAGGTCCATTACAAACAGACCACAGTTGTGAATCCAGGTCCTTGCAAACAGTGTGCATGTAAGAAGAATGAGCCCCAAAAAGAGGATAAAAAGAGGGGAAATCAAAGAAACTGGAATAATCAGTGGGCACAAAAACAAGGGGTTGATCTGAGTAAAATCAATAGACCAAAACCTTGTTTTATCTGTGGCAAATTGAATCATCTTGCCAAATACTGTTATCTCAATCCTATAAACCAAAGGATGAATTTTCAAAGACCTATGCAAAAACCCTTGGGTTATAGGAAAATTGAAAAGAACCATGTGGCTAAGAAATCTGTTAAATCTAAAAGCCACATGAAGAAAAAGTCTGTTAAAGAAAGTGTCAATATATGGGTTCCTAAAAGTACTAAAACTGTTAGTATTGCTACCACAAATAGTGTTGCTGACAATGATAGTGCTGCTAGAAGTAATACTACTGCTAACAATGTTAGTGCTGCTGACATTGTTAGTACTTCTTCAAAAGTTAGTACTGCTAAACCTGTTAGTACTGCTAACTCTGTTAGTACTTCTAAGGTTAGTACTGCTTCTAGTGTTGATTCTGCTAAGCCAATCATATTAACAAAGTACTCTAATAAAGAGTGCTCTGAGTTTAAAAACCTCATCAAAAAGGAATGTAAATACTTTGATGAGAAAGGGAGACCCAAGACCACTTTGGCTTGGGTCCCCAATCAATACTAATTGTTTAATCTTATGTGCAGGGCAACCAGCAGCTCAAGGGGAAGAGCATCTGGCATGTTGATAGTGGTTGCTCTAGGCACATGACAGGGAACATGTCATGCCTCAAGAATTTCAAGAAAATTGATGGTGGACATGTTGCCTTTTGCAATACTCCAGATGGAGGTAAGATAAGTAGTAAGGGGGATGTAACCAAAGGTAAAATGACCTATGAATATGTATTCTATGTTGAGCAGTTAAGATACAACCTGTTAAGTGTATCCCAGGTTTGTGACAAACAACATAGTATATTATTTACAGATTCTGAATGCATTATCCTTACTCCTGGATTCAAGGTAGTTGATGAAAAGATGATACTACTAAGAACTCCCAGAAAGGATAATGTATATTGCTTAGATATGGAAAGTGTTTCAACTGATTCATCCCTAAACTGTCTTGTTTCAAAAGCTTCCTTAGATGAATCATCACTTTGGCACAGAAGGATGTGTCACATGAACTTTAAAACAATGAATAAACTTGTGAAAAACAACCTTGTAAGAGGGTTACCTTCCAAAGTCTTTTCATGTGATGGTCATTGTGTTGCCTGACTCAAAGGCAAACAACACAAAACTTCTCATAAGACCAAAGAGTTGAACACAATCTCTAATTCTCTTCAGTTGTTGCATATGGATCTGTTTGGTCCTACAAATGTTATGAGTATTGGTAAGAAATCATACTTCCTAGTTATTGTTGATGATTACTCTAGATTTACTTGGGTATACTTTCTAAGGACTAAGGATGAGACAAGTGGACTGATCAAATCCTTTATTCTAAGAATTGAAAACCAAACTAATCAAAAGGTAAAAGTCATTAGGTCAGACAATGGTACTGAATTTAAAAATCATGACCTAAACACCTTTTGTGAGGAAAAAGGAATTAAGAGGCAATACAGTGCTCCTAGGACTCCACAACAAAATGGTGTTGCTGAGAGAAGGAATAGGACATTGATTGAGGCTGCTAGATCTCTGTTAGCTGATTCAAAACTTCCAATTACTTTCTGGGTTGAAGCAGTTAATACTACTTGCTATGTCCAAAACAGAGTTCTAGTAGTCAAGCCTAAAAACAAGACACCATATGAGCTTTTAAATAAAAGAAAACCTTTTATAGGATTTTTCAAACCTTTTGGGTGTCCTTGTACCATTCTCAATACAAAATCTCACTTAGGAAAGTTTTATAGCAAGGCTGATGATGGTTTTCTTGTTGGTTACTCATCTCAGAGTAAGGCTTACAGAGTTTTTAATACTTCTTCTAGAATAATTGAGGAAAGTGACAATGTCAAATGCAATGAGAACACACCAAATCCTATTGGGTCTGGTCCTCAGTGGTTATTTGACATTGATTCACTAACTAACTCTTTGGGTTTCAGTAGTGATTATAATGCAGGTTCAGGAAGTGGAGGATCAGGGGATGAACAAGTACAAGTACAAGACATCATTCCTCAGTCTGTGATCTTTCCTATATCTACAATAGAGCCTGTTGAGTTTTGTGAAAAAGAGACAGCTGCTGAACCAAGTCAGAGTGAAGAAGAAAGAAGAGATAAAGATAATCAAGTGAATGAAGTACAAGAAGTAGCTGATGAGATCCCCTCAGCTGACTTAAATGATTCCAATCTAGAGGTGGGAATCAATGAAGAACCTAGTCATCAGACTAGAACTCAAAAGAATCATCCTCCAGAGCTAGTCATAGGAGACATCTCTTCTCCTATGATAACAAGGAATCAAAGCAGACTTCAAGAGCTGCAGGATCAGCAACACACAGTACTCTCCTGCTTTCTATCTCAGATTGAGCCTAAGAAGGTTTATGATGCTATGAAAGATTCCAGTTGGATAGAAGCTATGCAAGAAGAGTTACTGCAGTTCAAGTTGCAAGAAGTCTGGGACTTGGTGGATCTTCCAAAAGGCCATAGAGCTATAGGCACCAAGTGGATTTTCAGGAACAAAAAGGATGAGAGAGGCATTGTGATAAGAAACAAAGCAAGGCTGGTGGCACAAGAGTACACTCAAGAAGAAGGCATTAACTATGAAGAAGTGTTTGCTCCAGTGGCAAGGGTAGAGGCCATTAGACTATTTCTAGCCTATGCCTCATACATGAAGTTCAAGGTATATCAAATGGATATGAAGAGTGCCTTTCTGTATGGTACAATTGATGAAGAAGTATATGTCTGTCAGCCCCCTGAATTTGAAAATCCATCATATCCTGACAGAGTATACAAACTGAAGAAAGCACTTTATGGTCTGCATCAAGCCCCAAGAGCATGGTATGATACTCTATCTACCTATCTCTTGGAGAATGGGTTTGAAAGAGGAATTATAGACAAGACCCTCTTCATTAAAAGAAGTAAGAAGGACATCCTATTGGTTCAGATTTATGTGGATGATATCATCTTTGGATCCACAAAAGATCATATGTACAGAGACTTTGAAAAGTTGATGCACAAGAGCTTTAAAATGAGTTCAATGGGTGAACTTAAATTCTTCCTTGGGCTTCAAGTAAAACAGAAGACAGATGGGATCTTCATAAGCCAATCAAAATATGTGAAAGACATCCTGGACAAATATGGATTAACAGACTCAAAGCCAACAAGCACACCTATGGAGACTCATAAACAGATCACTGCTGATCTTGAGGGGGAGGATGTTGATGTCCATCTATACATATCAATGATTGGATCTCTCATGTATCTCACAGCCTCAAGACCAGACATCATGTTTCCAGTGTGTTTGTGTGCCAGATTCCAAGTCAATCCAAAGCAATCACATCTTCAAGCTGTTAAAAGGATTTTCAGATACTTAAGAGGACAACCTAGATTAGGTCTTTGGTATCCTTATGAATCCAACTTTGACTTGATTGCTTATTCAGATAGTGACTTGGGAGGTGCTAACATGGACAGAAAGTCTACTACAGGTGGATGTCAACTTTTGGGTGCAAGACTATTATCTTGGCAGTGTAAGGAACAAACCACAGTGTCCTTATCAACAACAGAAGCTGAGTATATTACTGTTGCAAGTTATTGCTATCAGGTTCTATGGATTCAGAATCAGATGCTGGACTATGGGGTAACCTTTCTTCACACACCAATCTTCATTGACAATAGCAGTGCTATAAGCATTGTTAACAATCCAGTCAAGCACTCCAAAACCAAACACATTGAGATCAGGTATCACTTTATCAGAGATTGTAATGAAAAGAAGCTAATTCAAGTTGCTAAGGTTCATACTGACAACCAGTTTGCTGATCTATTCACTAAAGCTTTTGATGTGGGTAAATTCACTTTCTTGGTCACAAGTGTGGGCATGATCAACTCTGAATGAGCTCATATGAAGTGATTTCATACCTGTTATTGGTTTATTCTTTGGTATTACTAACATCTTTTTCAGGAAGTTATTACCTTGCTCAGAGTTCCTCAAGCTTCAAGAAGTGTAAGTATAGTTAATGCTGCTAGTGCAGTTTTAATACTGCCAGTGCACAGTTAATACTGCTAGTGGTTAATACTGCTCTCAGTTAATACTGCTAGTGGTTAATACTACTCTCAGTTAATACTGCTTTCAGTTAATACTGCTCTCAGTTAATACTGCTAGTTAGTTAATACTGCTAGGTGTTAATATTGCTTATGTCCCGAATCGTATAAATACCCTTTTTGCCCGCCCAAAAGTTCATAACGACTCTTTGCTTTCTATTCATCTGCTCTCTAACCTTTTCTCTCAAGAACCAAGTGTTCCAGTACAGATTATTCAAGCTCAATGGCGTCTATGGCATTTATTGACGAGCATAATGAAATCGCGATGCTACAAAAGCCAAAGCAAGCTGCAGGATTTCATCAGATAGTGGATTTTCTGAAATCTAGCCATATCGCCTATGCTCTGACAGTGTCTCCATCAATCTATATCGAGCACCAACAACAATTTTAGGTTAATGCCACCATTGTTACTGAGAATGGTGTGCAAGTGATCAAGACAAGGGTGTGTAGCAAACCCTTGACAGTTATTGAAGAGGTACTTCACATCAGTCTAAGTCTAGACGATGCCTCTGGTATCTCATCTATCTCTAATGATGAACTGTTTTCCACTCTTACTAGAATGGGGCATGGAGGCCCATTGGGTGTTTTCAAGTTCTCAAAAGCTAAATTTTCATCCCAATGGCGTTTCTTTGTCCATACCCTTATGCACTGCATTTCCAAAAAGACTACTGGATGGAGTGAGTTTAGCAGTACCATTGCTTATGCTTTGGTCTGCTTGGCCACTGCCAGAACGTACAATTTTTCAAGAATGATTTTCAGTGATCTTCTATCAAACTTGGGAAGCAAAAAGAGTTTTTATATGTACCCAAGATTTGTACAAGAAGTTATAACCCACGAATTGACGGATATGCCTCACTTTGATGAGGTATATGTACCAAAAATCCCCAAAGGTAAGGTCTTTTCAAACATGAAAAGATCTCCATTGCACTCGGAAGGAGTTGACACCCCATTGTTCTCTACAATGATGGTGGTGTCCCAAACTGAAGAAGGTATGGCAGTAGGGTCAAGGCCCTCATTAGACCATCCCACTGCTAGCCAATCCCAACCTTCACCCTCTATATCAATCCCTCAGTCCCTACATCATAATCCAACTTCACCAATCACCCAAACTTATACAAGGAAAAAGGTAAAGAAGGCTCCTTCCCTTCTTGTACCATCACCCACTGAGCCTTTAAGCCCTCTAATGGAGAATTATCCATTAAAGAATATCCACAGGGAAACCACAGGGGTGTCTCCCAACCCCAAGGAGGTGCTCACTGAGGAGATGTTTGAGCATATGGGTGCTAAGCCTGCCACTACTCCTGCTAGCACAAGGGAGGTCAGTGGTAACATAAATAAGACCTTCCCCATGGAAACTTTGGGTGAGCAATCATCCAAAGGTCCTTGGTGCCAAGAACCCACGGGGGTGGAGAGTGCTTCTGTTAGGCAGAAGGCTCCCACTACAAAAAGATCCTATGATCCTTCAAAAGAGGGTAACACTTCTGGAGAAGGTGAGGACAGATATAACTATCAAGAATTGATGGATGTTATGGGTAACATAAACATGGATGTCATCAAGAAAGGGAAATATATTAAAGAGATGAAAATGGTGATTCTGTCTCAACAAGTACAGATTACCAAACTGAAGAAATTGGTGACAAGATTAGTACAGAAAAGGAGAAGAAAGCAATTTGTGTTAAAGAGGAAGGACAGTGTTAAAGATGCTTCCAACAAGGGGGAGAATAAAGAAGCAGAAACAGAGAAGGAAAGCAAATCTGAGATGAGACTTGATGTTGAGGAGGAGAAAGAACCAAAAATCGAGAAAGAAACAGAATCTCAAGTAGCAGCAGTAACAGAAGAGAAAGCAGCAGAAACTGTTAATTCTGCTGAAGCAGCAGAAACAGTTAATATTGCTGAAGTAAAAGAAGCAGCAGTAACAGGGATCTCTGTAGAAGAATTGGAGATTGCGGAGACATTGATAAAAGCCAAGAATGACACTCCTAAGGCTTGTCAAAAGGCCAAGGGAGTGGTCATCAATGAAAGAGGACTCTCAAAGAAAAGAAAAGAACCAAGTAAGGCAAGTTTGAAGGATGCTAAGGGAAAAGCAAAGTTGGTTGAAACTGAACAACCCTTAAAGAAGAAAAGTCAGATTGAGCTAGATGAAGAGGTGGCAATGCAGCTTCAAGAACAGATGGAAAAAGAGGAACAACTCCAAACTGAAACAGATAGAGAACTTGCACTGATAATGGCCAGAAAGCTAAATGAAGAATATCAGAAGAGCATGAAAGCTGCAGCACAACAGGCCAAGAAATTACCAGTCACAAGAATGCCACTCAAAAAGAAGAAGAGACAACCCTCCAAGACCTTTTTGGCCAATCAGGAAAGAAGAAAAATGATAAATTTCCTGAAAGGTTCAATTGGTTTCAAAGGGGAAATGTTTACTAATATGGCATACAGTCAAGTAGAGGAGCTGTATAAGAAAGAAATGGCTAAGCTGCAAGGGGACTCCTCACAAAGGGAAGAGGCTGAAAGAAGAATGAAAGAGAGGCATGATCTCAACATTCAACAACCATTTCCTGAGGAAGTCACACCTACAAAAGAAAAGAAGGAAGAGCCAGAAAATGTTGACATGGAAGTTAAATCTGCAAAAAGGGTGAAGACTATAGCTTCCAAAAGGCAGTCCAAAAGGCCAAGAGTTGAAGAAAGAGCAGAAACTGAAGCAGAACCTCATGTGACTCCTTCAGCAGAACCAAATCAAAATCCAGAATCATCCAACAAGCAATCAAATGAGCAGGTTGAATTGTTCATGACATTAACAAATGATGATCCAGTACAAGCAGACCCTATCTCTATTCATGCTCCTGAAATCATCTTTTGGGATATCTTGGAAGATCAAAGAAAGAAATTCTTTAGGATTAAGAGACTAGGGGACATTTATGAGGTGTATCCTACTTGGGGAAGTTTCATCAGAAATTGTACAAGATCAGATCTAGAAGAGATGTTTCAAGTTGGAATGAGACTGTATGAAAAGGAGCTGACAGGAGAAGAAAGGAGCTTAATCATATTAGCCATGGAGTACTTGTGCATGATGTTTGATCCAAGAAAATTTCAACATGTGATCAGGGATTTGCATCTGGAGAATAAATTCCTAAGAATAGAAAACTGGAGGATATTTGAAAGATGTGGAGTCTATGTTATCACTGTGAATGGAGCTTATCATGAGTACTACTTGGTGGACAAGATATATGAGCACAGCAAGGGTAAACTACAAGCAATGTTGAATGCCAAGCTTATTTGTTCAAAAGATTCAGCAATGGCAAAGGTTGTGGTTAGCAGAATCATAAATCAAAGCTTGGGTTTGGATCCTAATCTAGGGGTGTAAACTGAAGTGTTGAAAGCATCTTGAAGACTAACTGAAGAACTTGACTTCTCTTCCTAAAAGTCAAGTTAGGGGGAGATTGTTGGGAAATTCAGAAATGCTTAAGTATGGTTAATGCTGCTACAACAGAATTACTACTGCCAGTACATCATGATTACTACTGCTAGTAGATTTTAATACTGCTTGACAAGTTAGTAATGCTACTTAAATAGTTAGTACTGCTTGAAGAGTTAGTACTGCTAGTAGTTAGTACTGCTGGAGTTAGTACTGCTAAAGAATTAATGTTGCTGGATCAACTTAATGTTGTTGAATGTTATTAGTACTGCTCTTGAACTTAGTGCTGCTTATGAGATGATGAAGACTTCGCATGGCAAGGATGACAGCTGGATTATTTGAAGATAATATGGAAAGCTTGAAGATAAATATGGAAGACTATTTTGAAGATCTTTTATTATTTGTAATTATCTTTTATCTTCAGTATATATAGAATTAGTCAGAATAGTTTAGAAAATTAACTTTAGAATTCTGAGTTTTTGTTTTCATAGAGAGAATCAACCTCAAGGTTTGTAATCCTAATTCTAGAGAAGTAGAATTCGTATTGGTGAGCCTGTTCATCAATATTGAGGTTGAGTGTTGAATCTTGTAGCTTTATACTTATTCAATAAAGTTTACAAGTTGTTCTTATGATTCACTGTTCCATTAATTATTGAATATCAAAGTGTTATTCCGCAAACTCCTTTGATATTGTTTCTGAGTGTTTATTCTTGTTTAAAATTAAGATCCTGACATCCTAGAAGAAGGAGATACAAAGAAGAGGAACTGGTCTGGAAGAAGAAACCAGTTAAAGATGAGCTGAAAGAAAGAGAATCATGTGTGCATGCGTCTAATGCCAAAAGAAACAATTTGAGTAAAAGTAAACCTGATCATATCTACTCGAGAGATCAATAACTCAGGTTGTCAGGTAAAAAATACCATTGTTCTTATTGTCGTACACATGATCACATTCACAAAAAACAGTGATCATTTCTGGTATGTTTCTTATTTTATTACCCCCACAAAAACTGCAACTAACATTCGAGGACCCAAATACCAGTGGGTACCAAAGCCTAAAATTGATTTTGTGTTGCAGGCACCAACTGTCAAGGGGGAGTAGAAGAACTATGGCTTCTAAGTAAATCATCTTAGAACCCGGACTTCAACAAAGTTAGGTTTCTAATCACATGACGGATCGGGACCCGTTCTTCAACGTTCAGACTTGGATATTTTGCAAATATTCAGGGGGAGCTTAAAAGACCTAAATCATTCTATCATGATTTGAGGGGGAGCTTAAAAGGTAAATATCTTCTGATCTAGATCTCTGATTGTTTGAAAGAAGAACAACTTTCAAGCATGAAAAACGTTTTCTAAAATGTTCAAACCACTTTTGGTTCTCAAAAGGTTTTATGAATTTAGAAGTGTGTCTTTTAAATGTTTTTCAAATTTTGAGCTTTAATGTTTAACTGACCGTGTGTTTCCAAAGATCAATACTTGCATATTATCTTGTCCATATACTGTCCAGTATTCATACACACCGGGTCAATATTTTATTTGAATTTGTTATTACCATGTCTCATAACGAAACAATTTTTCGATGGTAATACCCTCGTTTGAAATTCAATATTGTCGAGCATCAATCATCGTTTCCAAATTTGTACTTTCATTGCAAAATTGTTTATATTTATTCATATAAACAAAATATCCAGTGCTTTGATACCCTAACCATTTTATTTGATCTGATTGATACATTGTCAGATTCTCAAAACAATTCTCTTGATTTCATATCATTCATTCAATATTCTTGTTTTGAGAAATCTTCAAAGTTCAGATGCTCAAATTTCATTCATATTTTTAAATGAGCATACATTTTGACAGTGTTATCTTATATGTGCTTAACTGGTCAAGTTAAACTGTTGAGCATACATTCTTTATAGGAATTACATGGGATTTGTGAGTGATCTTAAACAGAACTTCCATGGATTCACGTAAACCAGTGTTTCCTACCCCGGAAGTTATCCTAGAGTGATTGAGGGGTGAGGGGTCTTAAATCAAAGAGTGGGGGAGATAACTTATCGGATTGAGTTTTTCTCATTGTGCTGAGCGGTAAAATGAAAAAGAGAGTTTGGTTAGAAGTGAGATTTAATGTTAAAAAGAAAGAGGGTATGAGAACAGAGTTAAAAGAATATTAGAACTCTGCACCAACCACTTTCTGAGCCGGGATTTAAGAATCCATCATATCCTGACAGAGTATACAAACTGAAGAAAGCTCTCTACGGTCTACATCAAGCCCCAAGAGCATGGTATAATACTCTGTCTACCTATCTCTTGGAAAAGGGGTTTGAAAGAGGAATAATTGACAAGACCCTTTTCATTAGAAGAAGTAAGAAGGACATCCTACTTGTTCAGATCTATGTGGATGACATCATCTTTGGATCCACAAAAGATCAGATGTGTAGAGACTTTGAAGAGTTGATGCACAAGAGCTTCAAAATGAGTTCAATGGGTGAACTTACTTTCTTCCTTGGGCTTCAAGTGAAACAAGAGAAAGATGGGATTTTCATAAGTCAATCAAAGTATGTGAAAGACATCCTAGATAAGTATGGTCTATCAGACTCAAAGCCAGCAAGCACACCAATGGAAACACACAAACAGATCACTGCTGATCTTGAGTGGGAGGATGTTGATGTCCATCTTTATAGATCAATGATTGGATCTCTCATGTATCTCACAGCCTCAAGACCAGATATCATGTTTCCAGTGTGTGTGTATGCCAGATTCCAAGTCAAGCCAAAGCAGTCACATCTTCAAGCTGTTAAGAGGATTTTCAGATACTTAAGAGGACAACCTATATTAGGTCTTTGGTATCCTTATGAATCTTCTTTTGACTTGATTGCATATTCAGACAGTGACTTGGGAGTGCTAATATGGATAGAAAGTCTACTTCAGGAGGATGTCAACTTTTGGGTGCAAGACTAGTATCTTGGCAGTGTAAGAAGCAAACCACAGTGTCCTTATCCACAACAGAAGCTGAGTACATAGCTGCTGCAAGTTGCTGTTCTCAGGTTTTATGGATTCAGAATCAAATGTTGGACTATGGGGTAACCTTTCTTCACACTCTAATCTTCATTGACAATAGCAGTGCTATTAGCATGGTTAACAATCCAGTCAAGCACTCCAAAACAAAGCACATTGAAATCAGGTATTACTTTATTAGAGACTGCAATGAAAAGAAGCTTATTCAAGTTGCTAAAGTTCATACTGATAATCAGTTTGCTGATCTATTCACTAAATCTTTTGATGTGGGAAGATTCACTTTCTTGGTCACAAGTGTGGGCATGATCAACTCTGAATAATCTCATGTTTAAAAAGTGTGGGAAATTTATTGCCCTGCTCAGACTAACACAAGCTTCAACAGTGTAAGTATAGTTAATGCTGCCAGTGCAGTTTTAATCCTACCAATGCAAAGTTACTACTGCAGGTTCATTATTACTACTGCTAGTCTGAGTTACTACTTCAGGTATGTGTTAATACTGCTAGTTCGTTAATACTGCTAGTAGTTAATACTGCTAGTTCGTTAATACTGCTAGTAGTTAATATTGCTAGTTAGTTAATACTGCTAGTAGTTAATACTGCTAGTTCGTTAATACTTCTAGTCAGTTACTACTGCTCTCAATTAATACTGCGAGTGGTTAGTACTGCTTTAACGAAAAATAGGGTTAATACTGCTTCTTTCCCGAATCATATAAATACCCTCTTTGCCCACCTAAAAGCTCACAACGACTCTTTGCATACTGTTCATCTTCTCTCTCACTCTTTTCTCTCAAGCAACAAGTGTGTTTCAGTTCAGTATCCTCAAGAACGATGGTATCCATGGTGTTTATTGATGAATACAATGAGATCGCAATGCTTCAAAAGCCGAAGCAGGCTGATGGATTCCATCAAATAGTCGATTTTCTCAAGACCAGTCACATAGCATATGATCTTACTGTGTCACCACCAATTTTGGGCCAATGCCACCGTTGTTACTGAAAACGGTGTGCAGATCATCAAGACAAGGGTGTGTGACAAACCCTTGATAGTCACTGAAGAGGTCATTCGCATCAGTCTACGACTAGACGATGCCTCAGGTATTACTTCTATCCCTAATGAGGACTTGTTTTCCAATCTAACAAGAATGGGGTATGAAGGCCAACAGGGTGTTTTCAAATTTTACAAAGCAAACTTTTCTTCCCAATGGCGGTTCTTTGTTCATACCCTTATGCACTGTATCTCTAGAAAAACTACTGGATGGAGTCAGTTCAGCAGTACCATTGCTTATACTTTGGTCTGCTTGTCTACTGTCAGAAAGTATAATTTCTCAAAAATGATTTTCAATGACCTTGTGTCAAACTTGGGAAATAAAAAGAGTTTCTATATGTACCCAAGATTTGTCCAGGCAGTTATAACCTCTGAATTGACGGATATACCTCAGTTTAATGAGGTATATTTACCTAAAATCCTTAAGGGTAAGGTCTTTTCAAATATGAAAAGATCTGCCAAGGACTCGGAAGGAGTTGACACCCCATTGTACTCTACAATGATGGTGGTGTCCCACAACCAAGAAGGTATGACATCAGGGTCAAGGCCCTCACTAGACCATCCCACTGAGAGCCAAACCCAACCTTCAACCACTATATCACTTCCTCAGTCCCTTGTTCATAAGCCAACTCCTGTTTTAACCAAAACTTATACTAAGAGAAAGGTACACAAGGTTCCTTCCCTTGTTGTACCTCCTACAAACCCAGAACCTCAAAGCCCTCTAATGGAGCATTCTCCATTAGAAAATATCAATAGGGAAACCACTGGGGTGTCTCCCAACCCCAAGGAGGTGCTCACTGAGGAGATGTATGAGCATATGGGTGAGAAGGCTGCCACTACTCCTGCTAGCACAGAGGAGGTCAGTGGTAACATCACTAAGACCTTCCCCATGGCAACTTTGGGTGAGCAATCATCCAAAGGTCCCAGGTGCCAAGAAAACAAGGGGGTGGATGGTGCTTCTGCTAGGTAGAAGACCTCCACTACTGAATGTTCCAATGATCCATCAAAAGGGGTTAACACTCCTGGAGAAGGTGAGGATAGATATGACTATCATGAATTGATTTCTGCCATGTCCAAAATGGCAACTGAACTTGATTCTCAAAAGCAGGTTGTAAATGAGCTCAAGAAAGTCATCATCAACCAACAAGCAGAGATCAACAACTTAAAGAAGTTGGTTCAGAAGGTGGTCCAAAAGAAGAAGAAACAAAGGTTTGTGCTAAGAAGAAGGAATCCAGTGACTGATGCTCCCAAAAAGGGGGAGTCAGAAGTTGAGGTCAACTTGGAGAGGGAGATACATGAAGTTAAGGGGGAGTTTGATGTACAAACAGAAACAGGGCATGTGTTTGAAGAAGCAGCAGTAACAGATAGAGCAGCAGAAACAGTTAATGCTGCTGAAGCAAGCAAAGCAGCAGAAACAGTTAATGCTGCTGAAATAAATGAAGCAGCAGAAATTGTTAAAGAGGTATTATCTGACCTCATTAGCAGAAATCTGGAAGAAATTGAGATAGCTGAAGCTCTAATCAAGGCTAAACATGATACTCCCAAGGTCACTTCAAAGGCCAAAGGAGTTGTCACCAAAGAAAAGGGTGAGGTTATCAAGAAAGCAAGTGTTGAGAAGGCAGTAAGCAAGGATAAAGGCAAAGCCAAGATAGTGGAATCTGACCAACCACTTAAAAAGCAAAAGTTGATTGAGTCAGATGAAGCTTTGGCTAAGAAGATTCAAGTAGAACTTGAGCAAGCAGAATCAGTTCAAGTGGAGAAAGATAGAGAGATGGCAAGAGCTCTAGCTACAGAGCTTAATGAAGTATATCAACAGAGCTTGGAAACAGAGATAGCACAGAAGAAATCTGCAACTCTAAAGAAGCCTGTGATGATCAAAATGGCTGCTAAGAAGAGGCAACCTTCAAAGACCTACCTTGGCACTCAAGAGAGAAAGAAGATGATCACTTTCCTCAAGGGTGCTGTGGGAGTCAAAAAGGAGATGTTCTCAAAGATGTCATTTGAACAGATCAAAGGGTTGTATGATGCAGAGATGACTAAGCTTCAAGGGAATGACAAATCCAGAGTTGAAATGGAAAAGAGGATGAAAGAGAGTAATGACTTTCTAATAGAAAAACCTTTTCCTGATGATTAAGAAACTCCAAAGAAGGAAGCTACTCTAGGTGAAAGTTTGAAGACTCTGAAAAGAACTAAAATGATGGCAAGAAGAAAAGTTGTTAAGAAACCTAGAGTGGATGAGGAAGTAGCTGAACAAAAGGTAGTTGAAGAAGAAGGGGAACATAAGTCTGAAGAAAAGAAAGCTCAATCTCAGGAAGAACCATCAAGTACTTATGATGTAAATATGTACATGGTGGTGATGGAAAAAGTGCCTGAGCCTATAACTGCTGAACCAGTTGGTGTCAAGCCTCCTGAGATTATTCACTGGGATACCATGGAAGTAGATGGTAAGGAATATATCAGGCTGAAAAGGAAGGATGAAAAGTTTGAAGTGTATCCTACTCTGATGGTTTCCTTAGCCTGGACAGCAAGGTTTCCACCCACATTCGTTTCTCATCATCAGATTCTGACTCTGATGATCAGAGATCAATCGGAACCATTATAGGGAAATCCTTGAAAAAGGGTCCCCAAGGATTAATGGGAAGTCCTTCCGGAGTCAATATCAAGCTAACTCCGAAAGAAGGCCTCTCTGAACTCGAGGGAAACTTAGAATCATGTGTTGATCCTAAGGTCACCCCCTCTGTTTACGTTACCAAAGAGGAGTTCAACATCTTCGGTGATGAAATCAGAGAATCTCTGAAGGAGATTTAACTTCAAATAGAGAAGACCTCAGAGGCCTCTGCCTCTCACTCTGAAGTTGCAAAGCTCACTTCAGAGGTCTCTGAGCTGCGCACGACCATTATCTCTCAGAACGATAAACTGGATGTTCTGGAAAGCCTGGTCATCAAAAATGACTCTGTTCTATCCAGAGAAATTCAGAACTCCACCACAAAGCTCCTCAAGGAGATTCCACCTCCCTCTGCCCCCACTCCAACACATGCAGACTTTTCGCAATTCAAAGAGGAAGTCTTGCGTTCTTTGGTAGAGGTGTTTGCAAAGATCTCTACCTCCTCTGCTGCTGCTCCTGATACATCCGAATTTGCTACAAAGGCTGACCTCACCAACTTCTCTAAGAAGATCACCAGCAATGTAATGAATATCTCCAGCAAGTTCGTCTCCAAGACCACTTAGTAGAACAAAAAGATTGAAGACCTTATGCAGAATGTCAAATATTCAGAGGGATCATTGAAGCGGAAGGAACCAGAGGTCACATGCTCTGAGGAATCCATAAACAAGGCCAGGTATGAAGACTCTGATGACCATGATGACCAACCTCAGGGGTCATCCGATCTTCATAAGGGGGAGAAGACTCCTATACCAAAAACTGTTGAAACACAAAAGGAGTCCACTCCCTCTAACTCAAACCAAAGCAAGGAAAAAGGAACAGAGAGACGTTCAACCTCAACCTCTGCTGAAGATAACTAGGCCACTCTAAAGTCGCCAGAGATAAGGGTTGACCTTCTTATATCTAGCTAGTCTGATAACAACCCTACATTGATGACCGAAGGGAGATCAATGAGATGTTTACCTTTTATAAATAAAAGTTGAGTACCTGTTATCTTTCTAGCACCATCTACTTCGAGTGCTCCAATAGTTCCAATAATAGTTGCAACTCCAGAAACTATTGTAGCTCTGGAAGAAGATGAAGATGAACAACTAGTAGAATTCTCTACATCAGAAGATGCATTCTCATCACCAGAAAGACCAACTTATGTGATGAGAGATGCTTTCGAATCAGAGGCTGAAAGAGCAAAACCAGAATCTGAAAAAAAAAAAGAAAAATCAGATTCTGAAAAAGAAGGTGCTGAAAAACAGATTGAAGTAATTGATGTTGAAGAATATGTATTCAAGAATGCTCAACCACATCATACTTCAACAGCAACAGAGCTGAGGGATTCACTAGAGATAGATGACTACATCTCTGAACCTACAACAGAAGATCCTCCACTTGTCAGGATCGAATTCTCAACAAGAATTAATTCTCAGAAACAATATCAAAGAAGTTTGCGGAATAACACTTTGATATTCAATGAAACAGTAAATCAATACAGAAAATATGAAGAACAAACTGTAAGCTTGTATTGAATGCTTTGAAGTTACAAGATTACACACTCAACCTCAATATTGATGAACAGGCTCACCAATACGAATTCTACTTCTCTAGAATTAGGATCTATGCCTTGAGGTTAATTTTTTTTTTCTCTAAAAGAATGAATTAAGTTCCGTATCTTAAACTATTCTAAACTATACAATATATATACTGAATACAAAAGATAAATACAATAAAATATCTTCAGTATATCTTCCATGTATATCTCTAAGCTTCCATGTATATCCTTTCATACGAATCTTCATCATGTAAGCAGTATTAATCTTCAGCAGCATTAACTACTAAGTAGTACTAACTACTAGCAGTACTAACTAGCTAAGCAGTACTAACTTTGTTCAAGCAGCACTAACTTTGACTAGCAGTATTAATAGTACTAGCAGTAGTAACACTCAGCAGTATTAACCTTTAAGTCTTCTAGAAGCAGTAACATTGAACCAGCAGCATTAACCATACTTGATGAATTCTTCAGTTCCCAACAATCTCCCCCTAACTTGACTTTTAGGAAGAGAAGTCAAGTTCTTCAAATTTTCTTCAAGATGCTCCCAAAACTCTATTATGGTCTAAATTCCCGTGTTTGCATCCAATCCCAAACTCTGATTGATGGTTCTTTGAATCAAGTATTTAGCCATTTCTGAATCTGGAACACACCTTAACTTTTTCTTCAGCATGGCATGTAGCTTCAATCTGCTATGATTATACACTCTATCCACTAGGAAGTATTCAGTGTGATTTAAATCCAAAGTCACTGTATATACTCCACTAATTTCATATAGAGTCCAACTGTTTACTGATTTGAAGACATCCTTGATCAAGTGCTTTACTTCTTCAGGTTTGAACATCATACACAGATACTCCATTACCAGTTTTGTAATTGAAATCCCTGAAGCCTTTAGAAGATCTGCATACAACTTCATTCCTATCTCAAACATCTCTTCAATATCTGATCTAGAGCATGTTCTGACAATTTTAGCCCATGTGTTAAACACTTCATACTTTTCATCCTTTCTTTTCAGCCTTATGTATTCCTTTCCATCCACTGTCAATGTATCCCAGAGAATCACCTCAGGAGGCTTAACTCCTACAGGCTCTGCTGAAATTGGTTCAGGCACTTTGTCCATCACTACCATATACAAATTAACATCATCAGTGTTAGATGGCTCTGTCTGTTTAGATAACTCAGGTGCCCCTTCTTCTTCAGCAACCTTATCAGCTTCTTCTTCAGATACTCTAGGCTTTTTAATTGGCTTTCTCCTTGCCATCATTTTTGTTCTCTTTAAAGTCCTTAGACTTTCTCCCAAGATGGACTCTTTCTTAGGAGGTGTTTCTTGCTCATCTGGAAATGGCTTTTGACAATCAAAGTCATTACTTTCTTTCATTTTTTCACTCTCCTCTTTAGATTTGGTCAGTTTAAGTTCTAAATCCTTTTTCTCCCACTGCCAGTAATTGGTGTCATATGAGTGTTGGAGTTCATTGGCTTGAAAACCTTTGATCTGATCTTCAAATCTCTCTACAATCCTTACATAGTCTTTTATATCTTTTTCTAATCTCTTAAGGTCATCACTCATCTTCTGATTGTGATCCCTGTACCTTTTAACAGTGTCTATGCAAGTTTTAGAACAGAGATTAGAACTTACCTCAGATGGGAGATCAGATACTTTAGCCATAAGAGCTTGATTCTGAATAGTTTCTTCTGCTTGATCACTCCAATCAAACCCCATTCCTTGTTGAGAAACAAGGGCTTGAGCAGAGTTTCTGTTGTTATTGAAGCTTCCAGATTGAGCTTGTTGATGGTTGTTGTTGTGAGACATTCCACTTCTGCATTCTCTAGCAAAATGTCCCTTCAGATGGCATTTGTAGCATTCTACCTTTGATTTATCAAACCCTGCTCCATCTTCTCTTCTTTGGGAGAAGTTGTTTCTCCCAGTCCTCTTTATAAACTTCTTAACTCTCATGGAGAGCATGGCCATCTGCCATTTAATATCCATCTCTTCCAGATCATCGGGATGGAGTTGTTCTAAGTCATCATTAATCAAAGAGGAATTTCCATGATTAGAAAGAAAAGCTTCAAACACAGAATCAGTGCCTTTATCTTGATTTGTTCCATTAGCAGCATTAACTGATTCAGGGTTAGCAGTAGAATCAATTGATGCTGATAGGAGTGCAACATTATGAATATATCCAGAAGGCTTCTTCTTTGCCTCCACCTCAGCTTCAAATACTCTAAGATCATTGTACAGATCATCAAGTTCTTTTTCTTCCAACTGATCATTCTGTCTGAATGACACAGTGTACATGGTCCATTCATCTCCAAGGGACCTTAAGAACTTTCTGTTCATATCATCTTGATCAATCTGTACTCCCATAGTAGCTAGTTCACCAATTAGTTTATTAAACCTGTCAAAAGTTTGAGTCATGGACTCATTCTTAGTTGAGATGAAGTTTTCATACTGTTGCTTTAAGATTGCCTTTTGATTTCTCTTGGTACTTTTGGTACCTGAGAATCTCTTCTCTAGAGCATTCCAAAGCATCTGTGCATCAGTGCAATTGCAGAATTGGTGTTGATACTCATTTGGAATGGCCAAGAGCAGTGTGCTCAAGGCTTTCATCTCTGTCTGCCTTGTCTTCCTGTCTGCATCTGTCTTTGGAGGGGTTCTTTTGCCATCTTCACCAATCTTTCCTTCATCAGATGGGCCATTCTCAATGATGTCCCACATAGAGTAATCTGTGAGGAGAATGTATTGCTTGATTCTGATCTTCCACATGTCAAATTCATTGGATCTGAGCATTGGAACTTTTGAGACCACAGTACTGCTTGATTCTGTAA
This sequence comes from Arctium minus, assembly GCA_954870635.1. Classification (NCBI taxonomy): domain Eukaryota; kingdom Viridiplantae; phylum Streptophyta; class Magnoliopsida; order Asterales; family Asteraceae; genus Arctium; species Arctium minus. The sequence goes on along the minus strand of OX941080.1, from coordinate 2,116,214 downwards.
GATTTTCCATGATGAATAACTGTTTCTGAGAGAGTTTGGCTCTGATACCACTTGTCAGGATCGAATTCTCAACAAGAATTAATTCTCAGAAACAATATCAAAGAAGTTTGCGGAATAACACTTTGATATTCAATGAAACAGTAAATCAATACAGAAAATATGAAGAACAAACTGTAAGCTTGTATTGAATGCTTTGAAGTTACAAGATTACACACTCAACCTCAATATTGATGAACAGGCTCACCAATATGAATTCTACTTCTCTAGAATTAGGATCTATGCCTTGAGGTTAATTTTTTTTTCTCTAAAAGAATGAATTAAGTTCCGTATCTTAAACTATTCTAAACTATACAATATATATACTGAATACAAAAGATAAATACAATAAAATATCTTCAGTATATCTTCCATGTATATCTCTAAGCTTCCATGTATATCCTTTCATACGAATCTTCATCATGTAAGCAGTATTAATCTTCAGCAGCATTAACTACTAAGCAGTACTAACTACTAGCAGTACTAACTAGCTAAGCAGTACTAACTTTGTTCAAGCAACACTAACTTTGACTAGCAGTATTAATAGTACTAGCAGTAGTAACACTCAGCAGTATTAACCTTTAAGTCTTCTAGCAGTAGTAACATTGAACCAGCAGCATTAACCATACTTGATGAATTCTTCAGTTCCCAACACTCCACAGACAAAGGAACCAGAGACCATGGTTGCTGATGAACAGGCTCCTTTAGAGAATCCTGTTCAGAAGGCAAGCATTGGTTTACCAGCCAAAGTGTTTACTCAACCTCCTACATTCCTTGCATCTAATCCCGAAGCTTCCATAGAAGACCACTTCAGATACATCTACTGTGAGTTCAATATGGCAGACACTCTAGTCATTCCTCTGAATCCAAGGATCAAAGAGAACATGCCGGACTATGAGCGAAGATTTGTCAGAGATAAAACCTCACCCAGAGTACAAGTCCTCTTTGATGATCCAATCATCAAAATCAACAAAATCTCAGAGAAGGCCTTTGCTTACAACAATATCATCTATAGGCATTATGTGGTAACTCGATCTGATAAGAAGATTTACGAGTTCAATGATAATGATCTCGTAAATATAAATCCATATGATTTACCTCATTTGTATGCCTATTGCTCTACCATATATGATCAGGGAAGAAGGGAAATCAGGATGGGCATGGTTGAAGTCAGATGGGCAATGGAGGCCTATGTCAAACACAGAGCAAAAAGTGAATTCCAAATTGCTCTGAACCTGGGGGAAGAAAAGTTGGAGGTAACTGAACCTGTGGAGTCGATCGTTAATCTTGAGGCAAAGAAGACTGGATCAATCATTGCAGAACCTCTGGGTTTCGTCTACAGAGTAAACCAAGTAAAGAAGATCTTTCTCGCTTCGGAAGTTTCGAAGTACTCTGATGAAACCTTGAGAGGTATAAAGAAAATGATACATGTGAAGTAAGAAAGGCACAGAGCAGATTTACTTGCAAAGCTTGACTTAGAGATTGACTCGATGATCAACTTCAGAGCTCTGATCATGAAGTTCCATGGAATCTGTTCAAGTGACAAATTTTAGTTTGTTTCTTTATTTTTGAATATTACTTTCTCTGTATTAAACTTCAAAATGTTTAAGAAGTAATATTTAAGAGGATGATTTTCTCCTCTACGCTTTCTAGTTTAAATCTTCTATTCTCTGCTATTATTGTATCTTTTATTTTCAACACTTAGGGGGAGATTGTTAGCCCCAAATCTTCTATTTGTTAAAGTGTTGAAAATACCCAAGTCCTATTTCAGAGGACTTCCAAAGATAGACCTCAGAGGGCATAGACTTCAGAGGACGAAGACTTCAGAGGACAAACCTGCCTCTGAAGTACTTATCAGAGATTGCAACTTTCAGCCGAAGACATCAGAGATGGCTTCATCAGAGGCTCTGAAGACAACGTCAGAGCTTTGAAGACATTCTCTCTGAAGATGGCGCTGAAGACTTTCCTGAAGTATCAGAATAGATAACCAATCACTTAGTGATAAGATTTACTTTATCAAGTAGGTTACTGTTCAAGCATGTCTTGAGCTTACCTATTAGGTATGACACTGTTCAAGCATGCTTCTATTTTTCAGAATAGTACACTGTTTACTTTATGATCTTATAAATAGGACCATCACTCCTTTAACAAAAGTGTGCTTTTTGATATCTTGTACAAGAAGAATCAATTGAATATATCTCACGAAGATCTTATTCTTTCTACTTGCTTTATATATGAACTGTGATATTTGAATTTGCTTTTGATATTAAACTATATTGCTTCCGCTGTTTATACTCTTGTTGTTTATATCATTATTGTTATAAGATTAAATCTGGGATCCAACAACTTCAGCTCAGAACCCGTGCTTCAATAGGCTTCGACTTCTAGACATGTCAGTCTAGGACTCGTTCATCAATGCTTGTTAGCTTCTGACTAATGAGAAACTGTGAGTACATCTACTTTATTCCGCTGCATTTATCTTTGATAATGATGTTGTTCCAGTTTTCTCATATTTTTTAAAAGAATCTGAGCAATTTTATTCAAACTCCTGAATTTGTTCACCCCAAAATTTTCAAATGAGTCACAATTTTTTTTATACTTTATGTGGAAGTTGATATTCTTGAATTCTATTTTGTTTCAACTGAATATAAATTTGCCGATCAAATGTTTCTATTTTTCAAATCTCGGCATGTTGAATTTAAAATTTTAAACATTCACAAATTTTATTCTATAAAGTAAAAGTTTTACAATTTTTCTTTCTTTTGAATAAAATGTGTGTCTAGGATTAATTTTCAAGTTGCTTTGTTTATATTAAAGTTTTTATATGTTCAAATTTCAAGTCTAACAAAAGTCGAAAAGTCAGCAACATGTTTGTAACTTTTGATATTGCTTTAAAGTTGTGTGATTCGGAATATTTATAGTTTACAATGCTTAGAAAACCAAAAAAGTCGAAATTTTGGATCATAATGAAAATATGGGCTAAGCACTTAGACGTAAAACCTTGTGTTTGAGATGATTATTAAATTCTTATAAATCAGAAATCTCTAAGTTTAAAAGTTTGTACCTGTGACCTTTCTGGTTTGGGAAAGTAAGTTCCGTGGGATGCTTGTCATCTGGTCCCCTAAGGTCAATTGATCTGGGAGTGATCGAACCCAAATCCTTCAATAGAATCAGATCGAAAGTCATGTTCTACTGGTATGAATGGGTTTAGGATGTGTCGATGTAGCCTTTCTGATCTGGGAAAGTAAGTTCCAAGGGGTGCTTGACACCTAGTCCCCTAAGGCCAACTGGTCTGGGAGCGGCTGATCCAAATCCTGCAATAGGATCAGATAGAAAGTTACGTTTACGACATGTTCTTTACTTAATAAACTTGTTGATTAAAAAGATGCCAAAGTGCACAAGCTTAAAAGATGCCAAAGAGCACACTAATGTGAAGATGCCAATGTGAACAATGCTAAAAGATGCCAATGAGCATACATCTCATGATTCTTGGTGATATGTTTGAGTTGCAATAAACCTGTAAATTTGTGAAAGTCTGAATTCTTGATGGATTAGTGTGATTACATGCAAAGTACTCTATTATATTTTTTTAGAATTGCATTTTCTTGAAGCTAATTGAAGTTCCCACGCGAGCACACTGAATAGATTGATGAAAGTTTTTGAAACTGAATATGTCTTAACTTGATATGCAATAAAACTTCTTTCTATATCCAAAAGCATACATTTGATTTCAACTGATTGATAAATTTGTGATATTTTTACTGATTAGAATTTTATTTGTTTATGTTTAAATTTTTATATGTTTAGTCGTTTCAAAATGCATATTCAGTATATTTTTCTCTCTACATTGATGTTTACATTTTTGTGTTCTCATATTCTTTTAAATGGGTTTGTTCATTATTCAAGGGGGAGTGAATAAGAAGATTTTTCTGAAAAGATAATATCTGTTTTCGAGGGGGAGTATCTGATTTTCTATATGAATGCTAACTTGAATTGTCAAATTTAGTGCATTTGTGTAGGGGGAGTCAAAGAGCTTAACAGGTAAAAATTTTCTGTGTTCAAGTCAGATTTGCGCCAACAGTTGGTAGCGCAAACCTTACTTTGCGCCACCTTCGGCTAGCGCAAACCTCACTTTGCGCCACCAACATGTAGCGCAAACCTCTTCTTTTCTCCTTTACTTTGATTTTGCAGATCTTAAGTTGTCTCGTCTTCAAAATTTGTATGACCAAGTTGATCCCGATCATCAAGGTCATGAGGGGGAGAAGTTAAGGAGATGTTAAAGAGACAAAGAGCTCCAAAGTTTCTCTGCTGATCAAAATTCGCTCAAGATTCAAATTTCTTCATCTAAACTTGTCTATTTGTTGTTCAAGCTCCGACCACTAAAATTCATTCAAGTATATTTGAAAGAGGTGTGTCGTTTAAAGCACAAGCTGATGAACCAATGGTTCCTTCAAGATAATTACAAACTGGTCCAGTCTTGTCAAGACAGCAAAGACAACTCAATCTGAAAAATGCTGAGAAGAAATTTTTTTTAATTCAGAAAGTTGCTACGCAAAGTCGTTTAGATGGTCCGTGCTGATTTAGAAGATTGTTTTTGAAGACCACAACGCCAATGATTACTAAGGGGGAGATTGTTAAGTCTGATTTTATAGTAATCATTGTATTTATAGGCTTGGTCTTATACAGTGTTTAGAGTCGTATATTGTGTTGTTTTGACCAAGGGTACTTAAGTTCCTTTGGTCCTTGTGTCTTGTAAGGAATTCATGCTAATTCAATACACCTTCTACTTTACGCTTTCAACTGTTTCTCTCTCTAGAGTCTCTCTCTAAGATTTAGAGATCTTTGGATTATCAACCATGATTTGAGTGGGTATCGATAAACTACATGATGTACGTTCTTTCGATTTGGCCAATGCGTGGCTTCGACAATATCCTACACGAGAGTGGGTTTTTTGCAAGTTATTTCCCTTGAAAACCTTATCATTTACATTATAGATGAACAATTTAAAGATTCGTGGAAATTCAACGAGGTCAGTTCGGATGAGAAAACACAAATGGTACCCCCATTGCAAAATCGGCCAAAAATGGGTGTCGCGCTTAAATGTCCATAACTTTTGCTAAGGGGATCCGTTTTAAGCCCATGACCCGTCAAAATGAACCTTAGAACGAGAAGAAAGCCATGGATTGTTCTCTTTCTGGCAATACACCATGATTTGAGTGGGTATCGATAAACTGCATGATGTCCGTTCTTTCGGTTTGGCCAATGCGTAGCTTCGGCAATATCATACACGACACTGGGTTTTTTGCAAGTTATTTCCCTTGAAAACCTTATCATTTACATTGTATATGAACAATCTAAAGACTCGTGGAAATCCGACGAGGTCGGTCCGGACGAGAAAACACAAAGGGTACCCCCTTTTGAATCGGCCAAAAATGGGTGTCGCGCTTAAACGTCCAAACTTGTGCTATTGAGATCCGTTTTAAGCCCATGACCAATCAAAATGAACCTTAGAACGAGAAGCACGTCATGGCTAGGTCGCTTTCTGGCAATACACCATGATTTGAGTGGGTATCGATAAAATGCATGATGTACGTTCTTTCGGTTTGGCCATTGCGTGGTATCGGCAATATATTACACGAGAGTGGGTTTTTTGCAAGTTATTTCCCTTGAAAACCATATCATTTACATTGTAGATGAACAATGTAAAGATTCAAGGAAATCCGACGACGTCGGTCCGGACGAGAAAACACAAATGGTACCCCCTTTGCCGAATCGTGGGTGTCGCATTTAAACGTCCATAACTTTTGCTATGGGGATCCGTTTTAAGCCCATGACCCATAAAAACTAACCTTAGAACGAGAAGCACGTCATGGATTTGTCGCTTTCTGGCAATACACCATGATTTGAGTGGGAATCGATAAACTGCAAGATGTAGTACGTTCTTTCGGTTGGCCATTGCGTGGTTTCGGCAATATCCAGCACGAGAGTGGGTTTTTTGCAAGTTATTTCCCTTGAAAACCATATCATTTACATTGTAGATGAACAATGTAAAGATTCGTGGAAATCCGACGACGTCGGTCCGGACGAGAAAACACAAAGGGTACCCCCTTTGCCGAATCGGCCAAAAATGGGTGTCGCACTTAAACGTCCATAACTTTTGCTATGGGAATCCGTTTTAAGCCCATGACCCATAAAAACGAACCGTATAACGATAAGCACGTCATGGATTTATCGTTTTCTGGCAATACACCATGATTTGAGTGGGTATCGATAAACGGCGTGATGTACGTTCTTTCGGTTGCCCATTGCGTGGTTTCGGCAATATCCAGCACGAGAGTGGGTTTTTGCAAGTTATTTCCCATGAAAACCCTCTCATTTACATTGTAGATGGACAATGTAAAGATTCATGTAAATCCGACGAGGTCGGTTCGGACGAGAAAACACAAAGGGTTCCCCCTTTGCTGAATCGACCAAAAATTGGTGTCGCACTTATAAGTCCATAACTTTTGCTACGGGGATCCGTTTTAAGCCCATGACATGTTAAAATGAACCTTAGAACGAGAAGCACTCCATGTATTTATCTTTTTCTGGAAATACACCAAGATTTGAGTGGGTATCGATAAACTGCATGATGTACGTTCATTCGGTTTGGCCAATGCGTGGCTTCGGCAATATTCTACATGAGAGTGGGTTTTTTTGCAACTTATTTCCCTTGAAAACCTTATCATTTATATTGTAGATGGACATTGTAAAGATTCGTGGAAATCCGACGAGGTCGGTCCGGACGAGAAAACACAATGGGTACCCCCTTTGCCGAATCGGCCAAAAATGGGTGTCGTATTTAAACGTCCATAACTTTTGCTACGGGGATCCGTTTTAATCCCATGACCAGTCAAAATGAACCTTAAAACTAGAAGCACGCCATGTATTCGTCTATTTCTGGCAATACACCATGATTTGAGTGAGTATCGATAAACTGCATGATGTACGTTCTTTCGGTTTGGCCAATGCGTGGCTACGGCAATATCCTGCACGAGACTGGGTTTTTTGCAAGTTATTTCCCTTGAAAACCTTATCATTTAAATTGTACATGAAAAGTGTAAGGATTCGTGGAAATCCGACGAGGTCGGTTCGGACGAGAAAACACAAATGATACCCCCTTTTCCGAATCGGCCAAAAATGGGTGTTGCGCTTAAACGTCCATAACTTTTGGTATGGGGATCCGTTTTAATCCCATGACCCGTCAAAACGAACCTTAGAACGAGAAGCACATCATGTTTTGTTCTTTTTCTGGAAATACACCATGATTTGAGTGGGTATCGGTAAACTGCATGATGTACGTGATTTCGGTTTGGCCATTGCGTGGTTTCGGCAATATCCTGCACGAGAGTGGGTTTTTTGCAAGTAATTTCCCTTGAAAACCTTATCATTTATATTGTATATGGACAAGGTAACGATTCGTGGAAATCCGACAAGGTCAGTCCAAACGAGAAAACACAAAGGGTACCCCATTTGCCGAATCGGCCAAAAATGGGTGTCGCACTTAAACGTCCATAACTTTTGCTACGGGGATCCGTTTTAAGACCATGACCCGTCAAAAAGAACCTTAGAACGAGAAGCACGCCATGGTTGGAAGCTTTTTGGCAATACACCATGATTTGAGTGAGTATCGATTAACTGCATGATGTACATTTTTTTGGTTTGGCCATTGCGTGGTTTTGGCAATATCCAGCACGAGAGTGGGTTTTTTGCAAGTTATTTCCTTTGAAAACCTTATCATTTACATTGTAGATGGAAAATGTAAAGATTCATGGAAATCTGAAGAGGTCGGTCCGGACGAGAAAACAGAAAGGGTACCCCCTTTTCCGAATCGGCCAAAAATGGGTGTCGCGCTACGGGGATCCGTTTTAAGCCCATGACCCGTCAAAACGAACCATAGAATGAGAAGAAAGCCATGGATTATTCTCTGTAGATCCCAGTACAGTACAATCAACAGCAAATAATATCAAATATGAATAAGATTTGAGTCACAACTACTAGTCATATGATTAATAAGCAATCAAAGGGTTATAGGTTTACATAAAGAGTTTCTAATCCAAGAGAGTAAACCTATTGACTAGCAATCTGAATTATGAGACTTCCACTTAACAAATGAAACTAGAATATCCTTTATATACTCAGGCTTTACAAAGATGGGCTTATGGGCTTGGGCCCATCTAATAAAACAACTATTAATTAAATACATTTCGAACCCTTATAAATACTTTATTCCACTTTCAACACTCAGGACTTTCAGTCCTAACATTCTCTTTCTTGAAATACACCATGATTTGAGTGGGTATCGATAAACTGTATGATGTACGTTCTTTCGGTTTGGCCAATGCGTGGCTTCGGCAATATCCTACACGACACTGTGTTTTTTGCAAGTTATTTCCCTTGAAAACCTTATAATTTACATTGTAGATTAACAATGTAAAGATTCGTGGAAATCCAACGAGGTCGGTCCGGACGAGAAAACACAAAGGGTACCCCCTTTGCGAAATTGACCAAACATTGGTGTCGCGCTAAAACGTCCATAACTTTTGCTACTGGGATCCGTTTTAAGCCCATGACCCATCAAAACGAACCTTAAAACGAGAAACATGACATGTCTTGGTCTCTTTATGGCAATACACCATGATTTAAGTGGGTATCGATAAACTGCATGATGTACGTTCTTTCGGTTTAGCTAATGCGTGGCTTCGAAAATATCCTGCACGAGAGTGGGTTTTTTGCAAGTTATTTCCCTTGAAAACCTTATCATTTACATTGTAGATGAAAAATGTAAAGATTCGTGGAAATCCGACGAGGTCGGTACGGACGAGAAAACACAAAGGATACCCCCTTTGCTGAATCGGCCAAAAATGGGTGTCGCGCTTAAACGTCCATAAATTTTGCTACGGGAATCCATTTTAAACCCATAACCCGTCAAAACGAACCTTAAAACGAGAACCACGCCATGGCTTGGTCGTTTTCTGGAAACACACCATTATTTGAGTGGGTATCGATAAATTGCATGATGTACATTTTTTGGCAATATCCTGCACGAGAGTGGGTTTTTTGCAAGTTATTTCCCTTGAAAACCTTATCATTTATATTGTAGATGGACAAGGTAACGATTCGTGGAAATCCGATGAGGTCAGTGCAGACGATAAACACAAAGGGTACCCCCTTTGCCGAATCAACCAAAAATGGGTGTCGCATTTAAATGTCCATAACTTTTGCAACGGGGATCCATTTTAAGATCATGACCTGTCAAAACGAACCTTAGAACGAGAAGCAGGCCATGTATCTGTCTCTTTCTGGCAATACACCATGATTTGAGTGGGTATCTTTAAACTGCATGATGTACATTCATTCGGTTTGGCCAATGCGTGGCTTCGAAAATATACTGCACGAGAGTGGGTTTTTTGCAAATTATTTCCCTAGAAAACATTATAATTTACATTGTAGATGAACAATGTATAGATTCGTGGAAATCCAACGAGGTCAGTCCGGACGAGAAAACACAAATGGTACCCCATTTGCTGAATCGGCCAAAAATTAGTGTCGCGCTTAAACGTCCATAACTTTTTCTACGGGGATCCGTTTTAAGACTATGACCCGTCAAAGCGAACCTTAGGACGAGTAGCACGCCATGGATTGCTATCTTTCTAGCAATACACCATGATTTGAGTGGGTATCGATAAATTTCATGATGTACATTCTTTCGGTTTAGCCAATACGTAATTTCGGCAATATCCTGCATTAGAGTGGGTTTTTTGCAAGTTATTTCCCTAGAAAACCTTATCATTTACATTGTAGATGAACAATGTAAAGATTCGTGGAAATACGATGAGGTCGGTCCGGACGAGAAAACACAAAGGGTACCCCTTTTTCCGAATCGGCCAAAAATGGGGGTCGTGCTTAAACGTCCATAACTTATGCTACGACGATCCGTTTTTAGCCCATGACCCATCAAAACGAACCTTAGAACGAGAAGAAAGCCATGGATTGTTCTCTTTCTTGAAATACACCATGATTTGAGTGGGTATCGATAAACTGCATGATGTCCGTTCTTTCGGTTTGGCCAATGCGTGGCTTCGGCAATATCCTACAAGACACTGGGTTTTTTGCAAGTTATTTCCCTTGAAAAACTTATAATTTACATTGTAGATTAACAATGTAAAGATTCTTGGAAATCCGACGAGGTCGGTCCGGACGAGAAAACACAAAGGGTACCCCCTTTGCTGAATTGACCAAACATGGGTGTCGCGCTAAAACGTCCATAACTTTTGCTACGGGGATCCGTTTTAAGACCATGACCAATCAAAATGAATCTTAGAACGAGAAGAACGTCATGGCTTGGTCTCTTTCTGGCAATACACCATGATTTGAATGGGTATCGATAAAATGCATGATGTAAGTTCTTTCGGTTTGGCCATTGCGTGGTATCGGCAATATCTTGCACGAGAGTGGGTTTTTTGCAAGTTATTTCCCTTGAAAACCTTATAATTTATATTGTATATGGACAATGTAAATATTCGTGGAAATTCCACGAGGTCGGTCCCGACGAGAAAACACAAAGGGTGCCCCCTTGCTGAATCGACCAATAATGGGTGTCGCACTTAAACGTCCATAACTTAAGCTACGGGGATCCGTTTTTAGCCCATGACCCATCAAAACTAACCTTAGAACGAGAAGAAAGCCATGGATTTTTCTCTTTCTTGAAATACACCATGATTTGAGTGGGTATCGATAAACTGCATGATGTCCGTTCTTTCGGTTTGGCCAATGCGTGGCTTCGGCAATATCCTACAAGACACTGGGTTTTTTGCAAGTTATTTCCCTTGAAAAACTTATAATTTACATTGTATATTAACAATGTAAAGATTCTTGGAAATCCGACGAGGTCGGTCCGGACGAGAAAACACAAAGGGTACCCCCTTTGCTGAATTGACCAAACATGGGTGTCGCGCTAAAACGTCCATAACTTTTGCTATGGGGATCCGTTTTAAGCCCATGACTAATCAAAATGAACCTTAGAACGATAAGCACGTCATGGCTTGGTCTCTTTCTGGAAATACACCATGATTTGAATGGGTATCGATAAAATGCATGATGTAAGTTCTTTCGGTTTGGCCATTGCGTGGTATCGGCAATATCTTGCACGAGAGTGGGTTTTTTGCAAGTTATTTCCCTTGAAAACCTTATCATTTATATTGTATATGTACAATGTAAATATTCGTGGAAATCCGACGAGGTCGGTCCGGACGAGAAAACACAAAGGGTGCCCCCTTTGCTGAATCGACCAATAATGGGTGTCGCACTTAAACGTCCATAACTTATGCTACGGGGATCCGTTTTTAGCGCATGACCCGTCAAAAATAACCTTAGAACGATAAGCACTCCATGGCTTTTGAGCTTTTTGGCAATATTGTTAGACTGAAATTGTATTCAAGATTAAATAAGGGTCATTGTTGTAATTAGTGTTTGTGTGTGAGTTGTAAATGAGCTTAGAAGGTTTGACCTTGCTTGGTCATGTTGACCTATATATAAGCAAGTCTTTGTGTTGTTTCTAAGTAAGGGTGAACAATTAAGTGTGTGAAAGTGAAGGTGTAAGCGTGGTATTGATTGAGAGAATAAGAACACATAGTTGCACACCTTGAGAACACACACAAACACTCTATCTTGAAAGGTTTATCACAAATAGGTATATGGTTTGATGTAATCTTTGTGATTAATAAACAAAAGTCTTTTGTGTAGATTTGTATGTGTTTATGCTAGTAATTCTTGGGCCACAATTGGTATCAGAGCCAAATCCATTTCAAAATCAAGAAAATTTTTTGAGTCGTACTGTTCACTGTTACTGTTCACGAAGTTCAAATCGATTTCAATTTTTAGTGGAAATTTCGAGTTGAAATTGATCAGGTTATGATCGTCGAGTGAATTAGATCGAGTCTGTATCGTTTATTTTGGAAATTGCACTATAATTGATCATCAATCTGATGATTTTGTGTGTTTTTGAGTTCACGAGTTAATATGCACTGTAAATTGAGTCAAAGTGTATAATTTTGTGTTTGTTATTGAAATTCTTGCATTGTAACTTGTTCGAGTATTGAATTTGAGGATTTCTGCAAAGTTTTGAAGCAATTGAAGAAGTTTTGAGTCGAAATTCGATGAAAAAGTGAAGAACACGCACAGAAATCTGAAGAACGCGCTAGATCTGTAAAACGCGCAAGTTCGTCGATAGAACGCGCAAGATGAAGAATCTCAATTTTGGCCAAAACGCGCAAGGCGTTGTTAGCGAGTTCTAGAAACTCGCTGGTCGAAGTCTGCGAGTTTGGAGAATTGAAAATTTTTTCTGACGACCAAAACGCGCACGTAGTGGTTAGCGAGTTTTACAAACGCGCTAGTCGAAGTGTGCGAGTTTTATCAGGAACAGGGATTTGCGAGTTCGTTCATCGTGCGAGTTTGAATTTCTTAGAAATTTTTTCTAATTGTTGGAACGCGCAAGCATGGTTAGCGAGTTTGTTCAAAACACGCAAGTAGTGCCTAGAGAGTTATGAAAACGCGCACATCTCAATTAGCGCGTTTCAACGTGAATAGTAACTTGCGTGTTTAGGCGTTAGCGAGTTTCTTCGAGAACAGTCTCTTGCGAGTTTCAACGTCTAGAGAGTTTCAGCGATCTGCGAGTTTCTCAGAACACGCAAGTCTTTGCGTGCGAGTTTCCCAAACGCGCAAGCCTTTGTCTGCGTGTTTCTTTCTAAATAGTGACTTGCGAGTTTTACAGTGCTTTGCGAGTTTCCATACTTAGAATTTTTTCTGAGAAATTTTTCAAAACTGTAATATGGCCTTTAATAGTGAAATTTTTTTCTCTAGGGGCGCTGCCCCTTGACCCCACCCGCTAACCCCCGTGCTAAGTCTGCGGAGGGGGAACAAAGTTCTTATTGTGATCAAAATTTCTGAATTTCTAACGATCATATTTCAGGTTTCTTTGAAACAGATATTCAAGATACAGTGTTATATTTCAGTATAAATGCGTATGAAGGCTTCCATGCGAAAGAAGGAGAGACTTTGTTGGAGACATACAACCGTTTTAATGTGATATTGAATTATCTAAGGAGAAATGGAATGAACAAGTCAAAATCAGAGATCAATTATAAGTTCATTAAGAATTTGAACCCAGAATGGAAAAGCTATGCTATCAACATTTAGATGACTAAGGACATGGCACAAGAAGACGTCAACGATATCTTCACAACTTTATCTCAGCATAAGGATGAAGTAAAGCAGCTAAGTGCTGAAAAGAAGATGGTCAAAGATTCTCTAGCCTTAATGTCTGAACGTAAGAAAGGGTCAAGTTTCAAGTCCAGTTCTTCTTAAAAGACAAAGTCAAGGAAATCCAGATCTCTCCTCACTGAAGTCACTGATTCAAGTACTGATGAATCTTCTACTGAAAGTGAAGAAAATTCAGATGTGGATATTCAACGATTTGCTAAAAATCTGTCTCTCCTCACAAAGCAATTTAAGAAAAGCTTTGGTAAGAACAGATACTCCAAGCCGAAAGATGAGAGTTACAAGACAGACAAATACAAATCAAGATCTGAAAAGAAGTATGAGAAAAGAGGATAGAAAAGAGATGAAAGGCGAGAAGAGAAAAGAGAAGAGAAGAGAGAAGGAAAGAAAGAAGAGACTGAGCCAAAATATGGAAGATGCTATAACTGTGGAAAACCAGGTCATTTTTTCAAAGACTGCAAGTTCAAGCGAACAAAGAATTCAGAATACTATGCTCGAAAATCACTGATAGCAAAGAAGGTGGAAGATGGTCAAAACTTAATGGCGGAAGAGGAAAATTGGTTCTAGAAGAGTTCTGATGATGAATCTGCATACTTTACTCAGGTCTGTATGATGGCCAAAGTGAATGAGGACATTGGATCATCTTCTAATCATTCCGACTGTGGTTCTGAGGTACGTATTCAATCTTTAAAGGCTCAAGTTAAATTCATGAAAGAAGAGTTTAAAACTTTGAGAGTCAAAGTTAGTCATGAAAGACAAACAATGTTGAATTTTCGTGATGAAAATGCAATGTTGAAAGATGTTGTTAAGGAAAAAGAATCTGAAAAAGATTTTTTAAAAAAGGCAAAGATGTTTTAAATTCAAAAATATCTGAGCTTGAAAGAGATCTTGTAAATTTAAATGCTGAAAAAGGTGATTTTAAAATAAAATTTGAAGCGTGTTTTCAAGAAAGAAACGAGGCATATTGTAAAATCAAGCAACTGGAGGATTTAAATCTGAAAAGAGGACAGACTGAGCAAACATTAAATCTTTTAACAAACAAACTCCAAGATGTACGATTTTATAATGTTAAAAAAGGTTTAGGTTTTGAACCAAATAATGTTTTGAAAAAAGCACCAGAAAATTTGTATAATTTTAATAAAATGGGCTCTACTCCTACAAAACCAGATATTCATGATACTTTTGTAAAAGGTAAAGTCGTGAATGATGATGACACTTCATCTTGTGCTGATTCAATTTCAAGTTTAAAGTCTGTTGGTTTTGCTTATAAAGATTTGAATGAAAGTTACAAAACAAGAAAGATAGAATTTAGTGAATTTACGTCACTCTTTTCTCCTTGTTTACCAACAGAGTCAGCCAAGGTTGAAGCAAATAGTAATGAATCTCAGTGTCAGTACGATGAATCTGATTCAGAAACTGATGTTGAGAATCAAATTTCTTTATCTGATTCATTCACTTCTAATTCCTCAAAAGAATCAAAAGATGAAAATATCATGAATCAAAACCTTAATTCTGATTTTTCAAAAATTATGACTGAGGAGATCTTTACAGAAATGATGAATGCTCCAGATCCTGTTCCTATAATAGAAAAGATGGAATCAAACTCTGAGGTGAATCAAGCATCTAATTTTGAGAAACAAATCACAAATCTTCAAAAGACAATTGAAGAGTTAGAAGATGAGAACGTTGATCTCAAATTCAAACTTGACAAGTCTTTTGAAGAAAATAAAGAACTCTCTAGAGAATTAAATGTTTTGAAAGATGATTTGTTTAAACAAAATCTAAAAGATAAAAAGATGTTTGAATCTCCAAACTGGAATGTTCATTCTAATCTAGAGTTTGAGACTATTAATTCTAAAACTTCAGTTGTTTATACTAATACTCCTGAATATCCTCCGAGTATATATGAAAAAGGAGAAGCTTCTTGTAATTCAAAGCCAAAATCATCTTCTTCAAAGAAAGCTAACAAGATTCTATTTCCTGTTTCAGATATAAAAAGGCAGAATGGTAAAGGAGAATGGATGAAGAATGTGAAGGAAAATAAAGTTGCTAAAAATAAATGTAATATCAATGATAGTGGTAGTTTGATGTGTAAAAATTCAAACGTTTACAAATGTCAAAGTTGTATGAATGCTTGTACTTCATTGGATAAATCTAATCTTTTGACATTTGCACGTAAGAATTTTATCTGCAAACACTGTCATGATAATACATTTATCATTCCTTCCATTTATTCTAAATCTAAAGATGCCAGAAAAACATCTCGTGTCAAATATGTTTCCAAATCCTTAACACATCAAGCTAAAAATTTTCATGCTAAGATTGATCATTTTTCGAAAAAGAAAACTTTTCATGAGCTTAATGTTAAAATGATATGGAAATGGGTACCTAAGCCTCGCTATGAGTGGCGAATTAAGGCTAAGGTAAATGATGTTGATGAATTGCAAAAAGCTAACAAGGAAGGACCCATATGGATATGGGTACCTAAGCAGAAATAATTTTCTCTTTTTGCAGGCCTCACATCTATGGTATATAGATTCAGGATGCTCGCACCATATGACAGGATTTAAGCATCTACTTCACAATTATGTTGAGGAACCTGTCGGTACTGTAAGTTATGCAAATTCTGAGGTTACTGGATACATTAGAGGACACAGATCTTTAACAAATGGCATCGTGACGATCAAAAGAGTACTATACGTAGAAGGACTTGATCATAATCTTTTCAGTATAAGTCAATTTTGCGATAGTCAATTTCAAGTTCGGTTTACTGATAAATGTTGTTATATTGAAGATAAAGATGGTCGTGCAGTTTTTAAAGCTAAGCGGAATGCAAATCTTTATTCTGTGAATTTTCCAACACTTTCTGCATCAAGACCTGTTTGTCTGATTGCAAAAGCTTCACGAGCTGAAAGTTGGATATGGCATCGGCGTCTGTCTCATCAAAACTTTGATGCGATTAATCAGTTGGCGAGACAAGGTATTATAAAAGGTCTACCAGAACTAAGGTTTGAGAAGAATTCTCTTTGTCCCACTTGTGAAATGGGAAAGATGAAGCGAACATCTCATAAAGCAAAGACATAATTCTCATCCTCAACACCTCTTGAATTGATACATATGGACCTTTGTGGCCCGATGAGGACTCAGTCTATCAATGGTAAGAAATATATTTTGGTCATGATAGATGAGTACTCCAGATATACTTGGCTGGAATTTTTAAGGAACAAATCAGATGCAGCAGAGCTGATCATTGAGTTTATAAAGAAAATTCAGGTTCGACTACAATTGTCGGTTATATCTTTGAGAAGTGACAATGGTACAGAATTCAAGAATGAAAAACTTCAGAGTTATCTCATATCTGTTGGGATCTCTCACAACTTTTCTACTGCCTACACTCCTCAGCAAAACGACGTTGTTGAAAGAAAGAATCGAACACTGGTGGAAGCTGCGAGGACTATGTTAGCCTATTATGAGTTGTCAATGTTTCTGTGGGCTGAAGCCGTAGCCACTGCGTGTTTCACACAAAACCGCACGATTGTCATCAAAAGACATAAAAAGACAGCGTATGAACTTATTAATCGTCGAAAACCGAATATTAAATTTTTTCGTACTTTTGGTTGCAGGTGTTATATTCTCAATGATCGAGACAATCTTGGTAAATTTGACAAGAAGGCTGACGAAGGCTATTTCATTGGTTATTCGTTAATGTCTAAATCCTATCGAAACTACAATAGACGAACTAAGACGATCATGGAGAGCATTAATGTGTCATTTGACGAATCATCATCGTTGACTTCTGATCACAACAATTCAGAACTCAAGCTTAAGCAGAAGGTTTCTATTCAAGACGGAATAGAACCCGAAGTCAAACAGAATAAGTCTTCTAATTCAAATAAAATTGCAGCTGAATTAGACTTATTATTTTTTGATGCTTTTCTGGATATCTGTGCAGATTTTGAAAAATCAAGCATATCCGCATCAACTTCAGAGGTTCCAATTATAATAGCAGATATTTCAGGACCTTCTGAAAATGTCACAATATCAACCACATCAGGTACATCTACACATATACATTCTGAAGGTACTAATGTTGATTCTGTGAATGCAGATCCAAATTCTGCAACAGAAGTTCCGAGTGATTCTTCTATTGCTCCAGAAATTTTTACTTCAGAAGAGGCTGTACAAGATGTCCCGAGTACATCTGGGGTTGATCAAGACTTACCTGCAGTATTTGATGAATATGAGGAAGATAATAATCAAGTTGACATTCATCCGATTCCAAGTACCATGAAATGGACACGAGCTCACCCACTTCATAATATTATTGGTGATGCACAGTCTGGTGTACAAACGCGTGCAACATAAGCTAATTCTTGTCTATATTCAAGTTTTTTAAGTTCTCTCGAGCCGAAGAAAGCTTCAGATGCCTTGTACGATCCAGATTGGATACTGGCGATGCAAGATGAACTTCTGCAATTTGAGAGAAACAAAGTTTGGCGACTTATACCACTTCCAGAAAGAAAATATGTTATTGGAACAAAGTGGGTTTTCAGAAATAAGAGAGATGAATCTGGAGTTGTAGTTCGAAACACAACTCGCCTTGTTGCAAAGGGTTATTTTCAACAGGAGGGAATTGATTATGACGAAACGTTTGCTCCTGTGGCACGACTGGAAGCTATACGAATCTTCTTATCTTATGCAACTCACAAAAGTTTTACTGTCTTTCAAATGAACGTAAAATCTGCATTTTTAAATGGGATATTGCATGAAGAAGTATATGTTGCTCAACCAGAAGGATTCATTGATCCGAAGAACCCTGATCATGTCTATGTCTTAGACAAAGCTTTGTATGGACTCAAACAGGCACCAAGAGCTTGGTATGAAACTCTAACTCAATTCTTACTTGCTTCAGGATTCAAGAAAGGTACAATTGATACTACTCTTTTTCTGAAAAAGCAAGGTGATGATATGATTCTAATACAGATTTATGTAGATGACATAATTTTCGGTTCTACAAATCCAAAGTTTTGTAAAAACTTTTCAAGAATCATGGAATCTCGTTTTGAAATGTCAATGATGGGAGAACTGAATTTTTTCCTTGGTCTTCAAGTTAAACAGTTACCCGAAGGCATTTTCATTAATCAATCAAAATATATTCGAGATATTTTAAAGAAACTTAACATGAGTGAAAGTTCAGTGATGAAAACACCGATGGCAAAGGGCATACTTTTAGATGCAGATATTTCTGGCAAATCAGTAGATCAAAAAGTGTATCGTAGCATGATTGGTTCATTGTTGTATTTAACTGCAAGTAGATCGGATATTATGTTTGCTACATGTTTCTGTGTTAGATATCAGGCAAACCCGAAGGAATCACATTTGGTCGCTGTAAAACGGATTCTTAGGTATCTTAAAGGTACTACTGAGTTAGGACTTTGGTACCCTAAGGGTTCGTCTTTTGATTTAACTGCCTATACTGATGCTACTCATGCAGGATGCAAACTGGATAGAAAGAGCACCTCTGGTTCTTGTCAGTTCTTAGGTGATAAGTTGTTTAGTTGGACATCTAAGAAACAAAATTGTGTTTCTACATCCACCGCCGAGGCTGAATACGTAGCTGCCACAAGCTGCTGTTCACAAGTCCTCTGGATGAAACCACAGTTAAAAGATTTTGGTTATACTTACCAACGAGTCCCTATCTACTGCGATTCTAAGAGTGCGATTGCGATAACAGCAAATCCAGTGCAGCATTCCAAGACGAAACACATCGACGTGCGTTATCATTTTATAAAGGATCATGTCGAGAAGGGCGATATCGAGATGCACTTCGTGACTACAGACTACCAGTTGGCTGACCTTTTCCCCAAGCCGTTGGATGAAAAGAGGTTTAACTTTTTAGTTAGCAAACTTGGTATATTAAACGCCACTTCATGATTCTAGGGGGAGTTTTCTAATCTTGTGTGTTATTTGAATATATTTTGGATATTTCATCATATGTTGACTGACTAAAGCGGAATCATTTTTATAATAATTACCAAAATCTTTTTCTTGCTGGATATTTTATGTGACTATGGCTTTTGGACAATTCAGTTCAAAACCCGTATTCAAATGTTTTCTTCTAAAGGATGTTGTCATGATTACATCTTTTCAGAAAGTTTTTCGTTTGAAAGGGAGTTTAGAATTTATATTGCTATATCTTTTATAATAATAATTCTAAAAAGATTGATGTTTTACAGATATCAAGGGGGAGGATATCTATTCACGGATACTTTAAATTGCTATATTCATTCCAGGGGGTGTTAAAGATTCTGATCTACAGGTATTTCTTTCTAATCTTATACTCTAACACTTGTGAAAGAAGAACAAATTTCACTTGTGAAAAATGGTGTTAAAATGTTTAAACCACTTCACGATCTTAACATGTTTTTATGATTTGAGAAGTGTGAATTTTAAGTGATTTTTGGATACTTATATACTTATCTGGCCGTGTGTTCTTTAAAGAATAATACTTGTGTAATTTCTTTTCTATATACTTTATCAAGTATTCATACACACACTGGTTCAGTATTTTAAAATTGATTATGTTATTAACATGTATCAAATGATATATCTTTCTATGGTAATACTCCCGTTTGGTATTCACAGTTGTTTGAATCAAGCGTCATTTCATTTTTAAATGTCCTTTTATTGAGAATATGTTTATATATTGTTCATATAAACAATTTACGTCTTTGAATTCCCAAATATTTTTCTTCATGATAATTTGATCTGATCTTAATCATTGTCAGATTCTCAAAACATTTTTATTCTTTTCATTCATATAAAGTTTTGAGAATATCTTAAATGTTTAAAATGCTCAAATTTTATTTCTGATTTTTGATGAGCATATATACACTGACATATTATTTCTTGTGTTTTACATGTCAAGAAAATCATTGAACAACATGTACTTTTAGGAACATGGGATTCAGTGTGAGTGCTTAATAGATCTTCCATGGATTCACGATAACCAGTGTTTCCTACCCCGGAAGAAATCCTTTGAGTGATTGAGGGGAGAGGGGTCTAAAAGAATTGAGTGTGGGAGTGAGCAGAGGTAAAATGGAAATGAGAGACTGGTTAGATGTGAGCTTATATATTTAAAAGAAAGAGGGTGTGAGATCAGAGTTAAAAGAATATCAGAACTCTGCACCAAACATCTTTCTGAGCCAGGCAGCCACATTACTGATTGGTTCACATTTCTTTGGTGACCATCATTGAAATAGGCAAATAGCCCATTCCATTTCTTGCATACAACCTCCCTAGCTACTCATTCTTTTCTTAAAAAGAGAATGTTTCATATTTTCTGGGGAATCAGCACATAATCTATCGGATCTTCATTTGGAAGATACTGATATTGAAAAAGAAGGAAAGTTGCCCCACCTTCGACACTTTCTCATGCACGTTGAGTCTATGTACAAGCATTGGTGTCTCAGTGATCTACATACTTTGAGCCTTATGAAACACAATCATTGTGCTAATTCTTTCAAACACAAGCACGAGCACACAGAGAATTTGTTTTTCTGTCAGAACATTCATAGATAAACCTTGTGTTTTTCAATGATTGAATGGAAGTCCTGGGGAGTCAACATCAAACAAGCTCCTTAAATTGTACATTCGTTGTACACAGTAACTTCGTGTTACTGACAGGCATTTCTAACTGTTTCATATGTTGATTCGAGGTTACAACTCTTATTTTGTTTGAATTTGAAAAGATTTAGATGAATACATTCATGTTTCAACGGTTCTTTCAGATCAGACGACATATTTTATAACATCATGTATTGGGGAGATTAATAATTTTCCTATCTGGGGGAGATTGTCTATTATCATAAGGGGGGAGATGAAAGTTTATGAAGAATGTGCTTATCAGATGGTGGGAAGTTCATTCAATGACAGATCTGACCTTGAAGTATTTTAATGATTTTGATTCTTACAAATCATTAAAAAGGGGGAGACTAATCAAAAGTTCAAGATCAGATTGAAGTTTTAAATATTTCAGAGGAGATAAAGTTTTCAGATGATCAAAGTCAAAGGTTCAAGAAAGCTTGTCAAAGAAAGAGTGAAAGAAAGTCAGAGTTTGAAAGCAAAGTTGTCTATTCAGAATATTCAGAAGCTAATTCAAAGGGAGAGACAAGTTTGAAGAATTTTCAAAGATCATACAAAGTGTAAAAAGACTTAAAGATATCAAAAGTTATGAAAGAGAAAAAGCTAAAAGCTGAAGACAATTTTGAAGATATGAAGACCTGAAGATTATTGCCAAATTTTTTTTAATCTTGAATTCAAAGGGAGAGATTGTTAGACTGAAATTGTATTCAAGATTAAGTAAGGGTCATTGTTGTAATTAGTGTTTGTGTGTGAGTTGTAAATGAGCTTAGAAGGTTTGACCTTGCTTGGTCATGTTGACCTATATATAAGCAAGTCTTTGTGTGGTTTCTAAGTAAGGGTGAATAATTAAGTGTGTGAAAGTGAAGGTGTAAGCGTGGTATTGATTGAGAGAGTAAGAATACATAGTTACACACCTTGAGAACACACACAAACACTCTATCTTGAAAGGTTTATCACAAATAGGTATATGGTTTGATGTAATCTTTGTGATTAATAAACAAAATTGTTTTGTGTAGATTTGTACGTGTTTATGCTAGTAATTCCTGGGCCACAAATACACCATGATTTGAGTGGGTATCAATAAACTGCATGATGTACGTTCTTTCGGTTTGGCCATTGCGTGGTTTCGGCAATATCCTGCACGAGAGTGGGTTTTTTGCAAGTTATTTCCCTTGAAAACCTTATAGTTTATATTTTAGATGGACAAGGTAACGATTCGTAGAAATCCAATGAGGTCAGTCCAGACGAGAAAACACAAAGGGTACCCCCTTTGCCGAATCGGCCAAAAATGGGTGTCGCATTTAAACGTCCATAACTTTTGCTACGGGGATCCGTTTTAAGCCCATGACCCATCAAATAGAACCTTAGAACGAGAAGCACGCCATGTCTTTGTCTCTTTCTAGCAATACACCATGATTTGAGTGGGTATCAATAAACTGCATGATGTACGTTCTTTCGGTTTGGCCATTGCGTGGTTTCGGCAATATCCTGCACGAGAGTGGGTTTTTTGCAAGTTATTTCCCTTGAAAACCTTATCATTTATATTGTAGATGGACAAGGTAACGATTCGTGGAAATCCGATGATGTCAATCCAGACGAGAAAACACAAAGGATACCCCCTTTGCCGAATCAACCAAAAATGGGTGTCGCATTTAAACGTCCATAACTTTTGCAACGGGGATCCGTTTTAAGTTCATGACCTGTCAAAACGAACCTTAGAACAAGAATCACGCCATGTATCTGTCTCTTTCTGGAAATACACCATGATTTGAGTGGGTATCGATAAACTGCATGATGTACGTTCATTCGGTTTGGCCAATGCGTGGCTTCGGCAATATCCTGCACGAGAGTGGGTTTTTTGCAAGTTATTTCCCTAGAAAACATTTAAATTTACATTGTAGATGAAAAATTAATAGATTTGTGGAAATCCGACGAGGTCAGTCCGGACGAGAAAACACAAATGGTACCCGCTTTGTTAAATCGGCCAAAAATTAATGTCGCGCTTAAACGTCCATAACTTTTGCTACGGGGATCCGTTTTAAGACCATGACCCGTCAAATCGAACCTTAGGACAAGTAGCACACCATGTCATGGTATCTTTCTAGCAATACATCATGATTTGAGTGGGTATCGATAAACTGCATGATGTACGTTCATTCGGTTTGGCCAATGCGTGGCTTCGGCAATATCCTGCACGAGAGTGGGTTTTTTGCAAGTTATTTCCCTAGAAAACATTATAATTTACATTGTAGATGAAAAATGTATAGATTTGTGGAAATCCGACGAGGTCAGTCCGGACGAGAAAACACAAATGGTACCCCCTTTGCTAAATCGGCCAAAAATTAGTGTCGCGCTTAAACGTCCATAACTTTTGCTACGGGGATCCGTTTTAAGACCATGACCCATGAAATCGAACCTTAAGAAGATTAGAATGCCATGGCTTGATCTCTTTCTAGCAATACATCATGATTTGAGTGGGTATCGATAAATTGCATGATGTACGTTCTTTCGGTTTAGCCAATTCGTAGCTTCGGCAATATCCTGCATTAGAGTGGGTTTTTTGCAAGTTATTTCCCTAGAAAACCATATCATTTATATTGTAGATGAACAATGTAAATATTCATGGAAATACGATGAGGTCGGTCCGGACGAGAAAACACAAAGGGTACCCCCTTTTCCCAATCGGCCAAAAATGGTGTCGCGTTTAAACGTCCATAAATTTTGCTACGGGGATCCGTTTTAAGCCCATGACCCATCAAAACGAACCTTAGAACGATAAGCACACCATGTCTTGGTCTCTTTCTGTCAATACACCATGATTTGAGTGGGTATCGATAAATTGCATGAGGCACGTTCATTCGGTTTGGCCAATGCGTGGCTTCGGCAATATCCTGCACGTGAGTGGGTAGGGATCCATTTTAAGCACATGACCCATCAAATCAAACCTTAGAACGAGAAGCACATCATGGCATTGTCGCTTTCTGGCAATACACCATGATTTGAGTGGGTATCAATAAACTGCAAGATGTACGTTCTTTCGGTTTGGCCATTGCTTGGTTTCGGCAATATCCTGCACGAGAGTGGGTTTTTTGCAAGTTATTTCCCTTGAAAACCTTATCATTTACATTGTAGATGGACAAGGTAACGATTCGTGGAAATCCGATGATGTCAATCCAGACGAGAAAACACAAAGGATACCCCCTTTGCCGAATCAACCAAAAATGGGTGTCGCATTTAAACGTCCATAACTTTTGCAACGGGGATCCGTTTTAAGCTCATGGCCTGTCAAAACGAACCTTAGAACAAGAATCACGCCATGTATCTGTCTCTTTCTGGAAATACACCATGATTTGAGTGGGTATCGATAAACTGCATGATGTACGTTCATTCGGTTTGGCCAATGCGTGGCTTCGGAAATATCCTGCACGAGAGTGGGTTTTTTGCAAGTTATTTCCCTAGAAAACATTATAATTTACATTGTAGATGAACAATGTATAGATTTGTGGAAATCCGACGAGGTCAGTCCGGACGAGAAAACACAAATGGTACCCCCTTTGCTAAATCGGCCAAAAATTAGTGTCGCGCTTAAACGTCCATAACTTTTGCTACGGGGATCCGTTTTAAGACCATGACCCATGAAATCGAACCTTAGGACGAGTATCATGCCATGGCTTGATCTCTTTCTAGCAATACATCATGATTTGAGTGGGTATCGATAAATTTCATGATGTACGTTCTTTCGGTTTGGCCAATACGTAGCTTCGGCAATATCCTGCATTAGAGTGGGTTTTATGCAAGTTATTTCCCTGGAAAACCTTATCATTTACATTTTATATGAACAATGTAAAGATTCGTGGAAATTTGACAAAGTCGGTCCGGACGAGAAAACACAAAGGGTACCCTCTTTTCCCAATCGGCCAAAAATGGGTGTCGCGTTTAAACGTCCATAAATTTTGCTACGGGGATCCGTTTTAAGCCCATGACCCATCAAAACGAACCTTATAATGAGAAGCACACCATGTATTGGTCTCTTTCTGGAAATACACCATGATTTGAGTGGGTATCGATAAATTGCATGAGGCACGTTCATTCGGTTTGGCCAATGCGTGGCTTCGGCAATATCCTGCACGTGAGTGGTTGGGGATCCATTTTAAGCACATGACCCATAAAATCAAACCTTAGAACGAGAAGCAAGTCATGGCATTGTCTCTTTCTAGCAATACACCATGATTTGAGTGGGTATCAATAAACTGCATGATGTACGTTCTTTCGGTTTGGCCATTGCGTGGTTTCGGCAATATCCTGCACGAGAGTGGGTTTTTTGCAAGTTATTTCCCTTGAAAACCTTATAATTTATATTGTAGATGGACAAGGTAACGATTCGTGGAAATCCGATGATGTCAATCCAGACGAGAAAACACAAAGGATACCCCCTTTGCCGAATCAACCAAAAATGGGTGTCGCATTTAAACGTCCATAACTTTTGCAACGGGGATCCGTTTTAAGTTCATGACCTGTCAAAACGAACCTTAGAACAAGAATCACGCCATGTATCTGTCTCTTTCTGGAAATACACCATGATTTGAGTGGGTATCGATAAACTGCATGATGTACGTTCATTCGGTTTGGCCAATGCGTGGCTTCGGCAATATCCTGCACGAGAGTGGGTTTTTTGCAAGTTATTTCCCTAGAAAACATTTAAATTTACATTGTAGATGAAAAATTAATAGATTTGTGGAAATCCGACGAGGTCAGTCCGGACGAGAAAACACAAATGGTACCCCCTTTGTTAAATCGGCCAAAAATTAATGTCGCGCTTAAACGTCCATAACTTTTGCTACGGGGATCCGTTTTAAGACCATGACCCGTCAAATCGAACCTTAGGACAAGTAGCACACCATGTCATGGTATCTTTCTAGCAATACATCATGATTTGAGTGGGTATCGATAAATTGCATGATGTACGTTCTTTCGGTTTAGCCAATTCGTAGCTTCGGCAATATCCTGCATTAGAGTGGGTTTTTTGCAAGTTATTTCCCTAGAAAACCATATCATTTATATTGTAGATGAACAATGTAAATATTCATGGAAATACGATGAGGTCGGTCCGGACGAGAAAACACAAAGGGTACCCCCTTTTCCCAATCGGCCAAAAATGGTGTCGCGTTTAAACGTCCATAAATTTTGCTACGGGGATCCGTTTTAAGCCCATGACCCATCAAAACGAACCTTATAAGGAGAAGCACACCATGTATTGGTCTCTTTCTGGAAATACACCATGATTTGAGTGGGTATCGATAAATTGCATGAGGCACGTTCATTCGGTTTGGCCAATGCGTGGCTTCGGCAATATCCTGCACGTGAGTGGGTAGGGATCCATTTTAAGCACATGACCCATCAAATCAAACCTTATAACGAGAAGCACATCATGGCATTGTCGCTTTCTGGCAATACACCATGATTTGAGTGGGTATCAATAAACTGCAAGATGTACGTTCTTTCGGTTTGGCCATTGCTTGGTTTCGGCAATATCCTGCACGAGAGTGGGTTTTTTGCAAGTTATTTCCCTTGAAAACCTTATCATTTACATTGTAGATGGACAAGGTAACGATTCGTGGAAATCCGATGATGTCAATCCAGACGAGAAAACACAAAGGATACCCCCTTTGCCGAATCAACCAAAAATGGGTGTCGCATTTAAACGTCCATAACTTTTGCAACGGGGATCCGTTTTAAGCTCATGGCCTGTCAAAACGAACCTTAGAACAAGAATCACGCCATGTATCTGTCTCTTTCTGGAAATACACCATGATTTGAGTGGGTATCGATAAACTGCATGATGTACGTTCATTCGGTTTGGCCAATGCGTGGCTTCGGAAATATCCTGCACGAGAGTGGGTTTTTTGCAAGTTATTTCCCTAGAAAACATTATAATTTACATTGTAGATGAACAATGTATAGATTTGTGGAAATCCGACGAGGTCAGTCCGGACGAGAAAACACAAATGGTACCCCCTTTGCTAAATCGGCCAAAAATTAGTGTCGCGCTTAAACGTCCATAACTTTTGCTACGGGGATCCGTTTTAAGACCATGACCCATGAAATCGAACCTTAGGACGAGTATCATGCCATGGCTTGATCTCTTTCTAGCAATACATCATGATTTGAGTGGGTATCGATAAATTTCATGATGTACGTTCTTTCGGTTTGGCCAATACGTAGCTTCGGCAATATCCTGCATTAGAGTGGGTTTTATGCAAGTTATTTCCCTGGAAAACCTTATCATTTACATTTTATATGAACAATGTAAAGATTCGTGGAAATTTGACAAAGTCGGTCCGGACGAGAAAACACAAAGGGTACCCTCTTTTCCCAATCGGCCAAAAATGGGTGTCGCGTTTAAACGTCCATAAATTTTGCTACGGGGATCCGTTTTAAGCCCATGACCCATCAAAACGAACCTTATAATGAGAAGCACACCATGTATTGGTCTCTTTCTGGAAATACACCATGATTTGAGTGGGTATCGATAAATTGCATGAGGCACGTTCATTCGGTTTGGCCAATGCGTGGCTTCGGCAATATCCTGCACGTGAGTGGTTGGGGATCCATTTTAAGCACATGACCCATAAAATCAAACCTTAGAACGAGAAGCAAGTCATGGCATTGTCTCTTTCTAGCAATACACCATGATTTGAGTGGGTATCAATAAACTGCATGATGTACGTTCTTTCGGTTTGGCCATTGCGTGGTTTCGGCAATATCCTGCACGAGAGTGGGTTTTTTGCAAGTTATTTCCCTTGAAAACCTTATCATTTATATTGTAGATGGACAAGGTAACAATTCGTGGAAATCCGATGATGTCAATCCAGACGAGAAAACACAAAGGATACCCCCTTTGCCGAATCAACCAAAAATGGGTGTCGCATTTAAACGTCCATAACTTTTGCAACGGGGATCCGTTTTAAGTTCATGACCTGTCAAAACGAACCTTAGAACAAGAATCACGCCATGTATCTGTCTCTTTCTGGAAATACACCATGATTTGAGTGGGTATCGATAAACTGCATGATGTACGTTCATTCGGTTTGGCCAATGCGTGGCTTCGGCAATATCCTGCACGAGAGTGGGTTTTTTGCAAGTTATTTCCCTAGAAAACATTTAAATTTACATTGTAGTTGAAAAATTAATAGATTTGTGGAAATCCGACGAGGTCAGTCCGGACGAGAAAACACAAATGGTACCCCCTTTGTTAAATCGGCCAAAAATTAATGTCGCGCTTAAACGTCCATAACTTTTGCTACGGGGATCCGTTTTAAGACCATGACCCGTCAAATCGAACCTTAGGACAAGTAGCACACCATGTCATGGTATCTTTCTAGCAATACATCATGATTTGAGTGGGTATCGATAAATTGCATGATGTACGTTCTTTCGGTTTAGCCAATTCGTAGCTTCGGCAATATCCTGCATTAGAGTGGGTTTTTTGCAAGTTATTTCCCTAGAAAACCATATCATTTATATTGTAGATGAACAATGTAAATATTCATGGAAATACGATGAGGTCGGTCCGGACGAGAAAACACAAAGGGTACCCCCTTTTCCCAATCGGCCAAAAATGGTGTCGCGTTTAAACGTCCATAAATTTTGCTACGGGGATCCGTTTTAAGCCCATGACCCATCAAAACGAACCTTATAAGGAGAAGCACACCATGTATTGGTCTCTTTCTGGAAATACACCATGATTTGAGTGGGTATCGATAAATTGCATGAGGCACGTTCATTCGGTTTGGCCAATGCGTGGCTTCGGCAATATCCTGCACGTGAGTGGTTGGGGATCCATTTTAAGCACATGACCCATCAAATCAAACCTTAGAACGAGAAGCAAGTCATGGCATTGTCTCTTTCTAGAAATACACCATGATTTGAGTGGCTATCAATAAACTGCATGATGTACGTTCTTTCGGTTTGGCCATTGCGTGGTTTCGGCAATATCCTGCACGAGAGTGGGTTTTTTGCAAGTTATTTCCCTTGAAAACCTTATCATTTATATTGTAGATGGACAAGGTAACGATTCGTGGAAATCCGATGATGTCAATCCAGACGAGAAAACACAAAGGATACCCCCTTTGCCGAATCAACCAAAAATGGGTGTCGCATTTAAACGTCCATAACTTTTGCAACGGGGATCCGTTTTAAGGTCATGGCCTGTCAAAACGAACCTTAGAACAAGAATCACGCCATGTATCTGTCTCTTTCTGGAAATACACCATGATTTGAGTGGGTATCGATAAACTGCATGATGTACGTTCATTCGGTTTGGCCAATGCGTGGCTTCGGCAATATCCTGCACGAGAGTGGGTTTTTTGCAAGTTATTTCCCTAGAAAACATTTAAATTTACATTGTAGATGAAAAATTAATAGATTTGTGGAAATCCGACGAGGTCAGTCCGGACGAGAAAACACAAATGGTACCCCCTTTGCTAAATCGGCCAAAAATTAGTGTCGCGCTTAAACGTCCATAACTTTTGCTACGGGGATCCGTTTTAAGACCATGACCCATGAAATCGAACCTTAGGACGAGTATCATGCCATGGCTTGATCTCTTTCTAGCAATACATCATGATTTGAGTGGGTATCGATAAATTTCATGATGTACGTTCTTTCGGTTTGGCCAATACGTAGCTTCGGCAATATCCTGCATTAGAGTGGGTTTTTTGCAAGTTATTTACCTATAAAATCTTATAATTTATATTGTAGATGAACAATGTAAAGATTCGTGGAAATACGATGAGGTCGGTCCGGACGAGAAAACACAAAGGGTACCCCCTTTTCCGAATCGGCCAAAAATGGGTGTCGCGTTTAAACGTCCATAAATTTTGCTACGAGGATCTGTTTTAAGCGCATGACCCATCAAACCGAACCTTAGAACGAGAAGCACACCATGTCTTGGTCTCTTTCTGGCAATACACCATGATTTGAGTGGGTATCGATAAATTGCATGAGGTACGTTCATTCGGTTTGGCCAATGCGTGGCTTCTGCAATATCCTGCACGGGAGTGGGTGCGGATCCCTTTTAAGAACATGAACCATCAAATCAAACCTTAGAACGAGAAGCACGTCATGGCATTGTCGCTTTCTGGAAATACACCATGATTTGAGTGGGTATCAATAAACTGCATGATGTACGTTCTTTCGGTATGGCCATTGCGTGGTTTCGGCAATATCCTGCACGAGAGTGGGTTTTTTGCAAGTTATTTCCCTTGAAAACCTTATCATTTATATTGTATATGGACAAGGTAATGATTCGTGGAAATCCGATGAGGTCAGTCCAGACGAAAAAACACAAACGGTACCCCCTTTGCCGAATCAACCAAAAATGGGTGTCGCATTTAAACGTCCATAACTTTTGCAACGGGGATCCGTTTTAAGCTCATGACCTATCAAAACGAACCTTAGAACGATAAGCACGCCATGTATCTGTCTCTTTCTGGCAATACACCATGATTTGAGTGGGTATCGATAAACTGCATGATGTACGTTCATTCGGTTTGGCCAATGCGTGGCTTCGGCAATATCCTGCACGAGAGTGAGGTTTTTGCAAGTTATTTTCCTAGAAAACATTATAGTTTACATTGTAGATGAACAATGAATAGATTCGTGGAAATCCGACGAGGTCAGTCCGGACGAGAAAACACAAATGGTACCCCCTTTGCTAAATCGGCCAAAAATTAGTGTCGCGCTTAAACGTCCATAACTTTTGCTACGGGGATCCGTTTTAAGACCATGACCAGTCAAATCGAACCTTAGGACGAGTAGCACGCCATGGAATGGTCTCTTTCTAGCAATAAACCATGATTTGAGTAGTTATCGATAAATTGCATGATGTACGTTCTTTCGGTTTAGCCAATACGTAGCTTCGGCAATATCTTGCATTAGAGTGGGTTTTTTTCTAGTTATTTCCCCAGAAAACCTTATCATTTACATTATAGATGAACAATGTAAAGATTCGTGGAAATACGATGAGGTCGGTCCGGACGAGAAAACATAAAGGGTACCCCCTTTTCCGAATCGGCCAAAATGGGTGTTGCGCTTAAACGTCCATAACTTATGCTACAGGGATCCATTTTTACCCCATGACCCATCAAAACGAACCTTAGAACGAGAAGCACGCCATGTTTGGGTCTATTTCTGGAAATACACCGTGATTTGAGTGGGTATCAATAAATTGCATGATGTCCGTTCTTTCGGTTTGGCCAATGCGTGGCTTCGGCAATATCCTACAAGACACTGGGTTTTTGGCAAGTTATTTCCCTTGAAAACCTTATAATTTACATTGTAGATTAACAATGTAAAGATTCGTGGAAATCCGACGAGGTCGGTCCGGATGAGAAAACACAAAGGGTACCCCCTTTGCTGAATCGACCAAGCATGGGTGTCGAGCTAAAACGTCCATAACTTTTGCTACGGGGATCCGTTTTAAGCCAATGACCAGTCAAAATGAACCTTAGAACGAGAAGCACATCATGGATTGGTCTATTTCTAGAAATACACCATTATTTGAATGGGTATCGATAAAATGCATGATGTAAGTTCTTTCGGTTTAGCCATTGCGTGGTATCGGCAATATCTTGCACGAGAGTGGGTTTTTTGCAAGTTATTTCCCTTGAAAACCTTATCATTTATATTTTAGATGGACAATGTAAATATTCATCGAAATCCGACGAGAGTTCGGTCCGGACGAGAAAACCCAAAGGGTACCCCCTTTGCTGAATCGACCAATAATGGGTGTCGCACTTAAACGTCCATAACTTATGCTACGGGGATCCATTTTTAGACCATGACCCGTCAAAACGAACCTTAGAACGAGAAGCACCCCATGGATTTTGATATTTTTGGCAATACACCATGATTTGAGTGGGTATCAATAAACTGCATGATGTACGTTCTTTCGGTTTGGCCATTGCGTGGTTTCGGCAATATCCTGCACGAGAGTGGGTTTTTTGCAAGTTATTTCCTTTGAAAACCTTATAATTTATATTTTAGATGGACAAGGTAACGATTCGTGGAAATCCAACGAGGTCAGTCTAGACGAGAAAACACAAAGGGTACCCCCTTTGCCGAATCGGCCAAACATGGGTGTCTCATTTAAACGTCCATAACTTTTGCTACAGGGATCTGTTTTAAGCCCATGACCCATAAAATCGAACCTTAGAACGAGAAGCACGTCATGGCTTTGTCGCTTTCTGGCAATATAACATGATTTGAGTGGGTATAAATGAACTGCATGATGTACGTTCTTTCGGTTTGGCCATTGCGTGATTTCGGCAATATCCTGCATGAGAATTGGTGGGGATCTGTTTTAAGCACATGACCCGTCAAATCGAACCTTAGAACGAGAAGCACGCCATGTCTTTGTCTCTTTCTAGCAATACACCATGATTTGAGTGGGTATCGATAAACTGCATGATGTACGTTCATTCGGTTTGGCCAATGCGTGGCTTCGGCAATATCCTGCATGAGAGTGGGTTTTTTGCAAGTTATTTCCCTAGAAAACATTATAATTTACAGTGTAGATGAACAATGTATAGATTCGTTGAAATCCGACGAGGTCAGTCCGGATGAGAAAACACAAATGGTACCCCCTTTGCTAAATCGGCCAAAAATTAGTGTCACGCTTAAACGTCCATAACTTTTGCTACGGGGATCCGTTTTAAGACCATGACCCGTCAAATAGAACCTTAGGATGAGTAGCACGCCATGTCTTGGTCTCTTTCTAGAAATACACCATGATTTGAGTGGGTATAGATAAATTGCATGATGTACATTCTTTCGGTTTGGCCAATACGTAGCTTCGGCAATATCCTGCATTAGAGTGGGTTTTTTGCAAGTTATTTCCCTAGAAAACCTTATCATTTACATTTTAGATGAACAATGTAAAGATTCGTTAAAATCCGACGAGGTCGGTCCAGACGAGAAAACACAAAGGGTACCCCCCCCCTTTTCCGAATCGGCCAAAAATGGGTGTCGCGCTTAAACGTCCATAACTTATGCTACGGGGATCCGTTTTTAGCCCATGACCCGTCAAAACGAACCTTAGAACGAGAAGCATGCCATGGCTTTGGTGCTTTTTGGCAATACACCATGATTTGAGTGGGTATCAATAAACTGCATGATATACGTTCTTTCGGTTTGGTCATTGCGTGGTTTCGGCAATATCCTACACGAGAGTGGGTTTTTTGCAATTTATTTCCCTTGAAAACCTTATCATTTATATTGTAGATGGACAAGGTAATGATCCGTGGAAATCCAACGAGGTCAGTCCAGACGAGAAAACACAAAGGGTACCCCCTTTGCCGAATCGGCCAAAAATGGGTGTCTCATTTAAACGTCCATAACTTTTGCTACGGGGATCCGTTTTAAGCCCATGACCCAAAAAATCGAACCTTAGAACGAGAATCACGTCATGGTTTTGTCGCTTTCTGGCAATACAACATGATTTGAGTGGGTATCAATGAACTGCATGATGTACGATCTTTTGGTTTGGCCATTGCGTGGTTTCGGCAATATCCTGCACAAGAGTGGGTGGGGATCCGTTTTAAGCACATGACCTATCAAATCGAACCTTAGAACAAGAAGAATGTCATGGCTTTGTCGCTTTCTGGAAATACACCATGATTTGAGTGGGTATCAATAAACTGCATGATGTACGTTCTTTCGGTTTGGCCATTGCGTGGTTTCGGCTATATCCTGGATGAGAGTGGGTTTTTTGCAAGTTATTTCCTTTGAAAACCTTATCATTTATATTGTAGATGGACAAGGTAACGATTCATGGAAATCCAATGAGGTCAGCCCATACGAGAAAACACAAAGGGTACCCCCTTTGTCGAATCAGCCAAAAATGGGTGTCGCATTTAAACGTCCATAACTTTTGCAACGGCGATCCGTTTTAAGCTCATGACCTATCAAAACGAACCTTTGAACGAGAAGCACGCCATGTTTTTGTCTCTTTCTAGCAATACACCATGATTTGAGTGGGTATCGATAAACTGCATGATGTACGTTTTTTCGGTTTGGCCAATGCGTGGCTTCGGCAATATCCTGCACGAGAGTGGGTTTTTTGCAAATTATTTCCCTTGAAAACTTATAATTTACATTGTAGATGAACAATGTAAAGATTCATGGAAATCCGACGAGGTCGGTACGGACGAGAAAACACAAAGGGTACCCCCTTTGCTGAATCGACCAAAAATGGGAGTCGCGCTTAAACGTCCATAACTTTTGCTACGGGGATCCGTTTTAAGCCCATGACCCGTCAAAACGAACCTTAGAACGATAAGTAAGCCATTGATTGTTCTCTTTATGTAAATACACCATAATTTGAGTGTGTATCGATAAACTGCATGATGTACGTTCTTTCGGTTTGGCCAATGCATGGCTTCGGCAATATCCTGCACGACACTGGGTTTTTTTGCAAGTTATTTCCCTTGAAAACCTTATCATTTACATTGTATATGAACAATGTAATGGTTCGTGGAAATCCAACGAGGTCAGTCCAGACGAGAAAACACAAAGGGTACCCCCTTTGCCGAATCGGCCAAAAATGGGTGTCTCATTTAAACGTCCATAAATTTTGCTACGGGGATCCGTTTTAAGCCCATGACCCATGAAATCGAACCTTAGAACGATAAGAACGTCATGGATTTGTCTCTTTCTGGCAATACAACATGATATGAGTAGGTATCAATGAACTGCATGATGTACGTTCTTTCGGTTTGGCCATTGCGTGGTTTCGGCAATATCCTGCACGAGAGTGGGTGGGGATCCGTTTTAAGCACATGACCCATCAAATCGAACATTAGAACGAGAAGCATGTCATGTCTTTGCCTCTTTCTAGAAATACACCATGATTTGAGTGGGTATCGATAAACTGCATGATGTACGTTCATTCGGTTTGGCCAATGTGTGGCTTCGGCAATATCCTGCACGAGAGTGGGTTTTTTACAAATTATTTCCCTTTAAAACTTATAATTTACATTGTAGATGAACATTGTAAAGATTCATGGAAATCCGACGAGGTCGGTCCGGACGAGAAAACACAAAGGGTACCCCCTTTGCTGAATTGGCCAAAAATGGGTGTCGCGCTCAAACGTCCATAACTTTTGCTACGGGGATCCATTTTAAGCCCATGACCCGTCAAAACGAACCTTAGAACGAGAAGCAAGCCATTGATTGTTCTCTTTCTGGAAATAAACCATGATTTGAGTGTGTATCGATAAACTGCATGATGTACGTTCTTTCGGTTTGGCCAATGCATGGCTTCGGCAATATCCTGCACGACACTGGGTTTTTTGCAAGTTATTTCCCTTGAAAACCTTATCATTTATGTTGTAGATGGACAAGATAACGATTCGTGGAAATCCAACGAGGTCAGTCCAGACGAGAAAACACAAAGGGTACCCCCTTTGCCGAATCGGTCAAAAATGGGTGTCTCATTTAAACGTCCATAACTTTTGCTACGGGGATCTGTTTTAAGCCTATGACCCATAAAATCGAACCTTAGAATGAGAAGCACGTCATGGCTTTGTCGCTTTCTGGCAATATAACATGATTTGAGTGGGTATAAATGAACTGCATGATGTACGTTCTTTCGGTTTGGCCATTGCGTGGTTTCGGCAATATCCTGCACGAGAGTGGGTGGGTGTAGATCCCAGTGCAGTGCAATCACAAGTAATAATGAACAATGATGAACAGATTATAGGCCACAGCAACTAGTCATATGATTGATATAACTTCAAAGGTTTAAGGTTTACAGAGAGAATTTCTGATTAGGATATGTAAACCTAATGACTAGTAAACTGAATAATGAATTTTCTAAACTAACAAATGAAATAGAATTAACTTTAAATACGTAGGCTCGCAGGCCTAACGGGCTTATGGGCTTTTAGGCCCAACAAGCTTACAACTAAGATAACTTGT
Organism: Arctium minus; assembly: GCA_954870635.1. Classification (NCBI taxonomy): domain Eukaryota; kingdom Viridiplantae; phylum Streptophyta; class Magnoliopsida; order Asterales; family Asteraceae; genus Arctium; species Arctium minus. The sequence continues at coordinate 2,080,238 of OX941080.1, read as the reverse complement.
CATAATCTACCCTGAATTTCTATTTAACAAACAAATTAGCCCTAACAATCTCCCCCTTTAAATAGAAGTTGATAGTCACGCCAGTTAGGAACATAAATTTTCCAAAAACCAAAACTGATCTCGAAATATCTGATTTGCGTTCTATACTCCAGTCGTTCTTCAATAACTTTCAGTGCTTTAAGAACAAGTGCTTTGTATGAAGAATCCAGTAACTGAACTCCTTTTTCATCTTGACTCAGCGCATGCTTCAACTTGGCTTTCAGAAGCATCAATGTACCATCACAGAATCTGGCAATCTGATCAAAACGGATAAAGCGTAGAACACCTTTGTTGTTTACATATGACATACCAAACTTTGGAATTTTTATGACTGTGAATGCAGGTACATTTAGAGCATCAGACGGAACACTCAGATCAGGCTTGAGCAGATTAATCTTTGGTTGATCGCTTTCTAACCCAATCTGAAAATCTTCCACCGAAGCAAGTTTCATGGCACACTTCATGTATCTTTTTACGGTTTCTAGTGCATCAATGACTTCTCCGGGTCTGACGGTTCGGGTCTTTAAGTCACGTAGGATGAACAGCAGATCTTGTGGCTCCAAACATGGAAATTCAGCATCAGAAAAGCAGTATTGTTGACCATCTTCTCTTGTAACCATAAAGTCCGTATACCTAACCTTCATGAAGTAGGCAGGTATAATCTTATCAACTGATACAATCCTGAGCTTCGTCTTGGAATACTTATGCTGGAACTTTCTGTACACAAACACAAGTTCACGTTGTTTTTCTTTGTTTTTCACTAACTGTAGACCATGTAGAACGACTTCATCATACTTTCTGATCCAGTGGGCAAAGATCCTTTTCTGGCTTTCTTCGAGGAAAGGAACTTTTATTCGGACTCTTTCCCACTTGTATGGACGAACTGGAGTAGTATGAACTGTTTCTCTAACTGGTGAAACTGGAGGAGATCTCTCGGGAAAAACTGTAGACGTAAAGTCAGGGTGATTAACTGGATAGGTCATTACAGGAATCACGGCAGAAGACTGATCATCTGGATGCAATATTTTATCAATTTCTTCTTGCATAACCACCAGAGCTCTTTCAGTGTTGGCACATTCTTCTGTCGTGTCCACTTCTTCATACGGATCTAGAATTATTGCCCAATCTTCAGGAACTATCGGAGAACCATCTTCAAATTCCTCAGGCTTTTCAACCGTTGGATGATCGTATAGTACCAAGTCTGTCACTGGTTCCCGTTCCTGTTCCTGTCTCTGTCCCTCTATTCTAGTACCGGAACCCGTACCCTGTTCAACCTGTTCTGTTTCCACCATGAGTGACTTCGGCTCAGATAGGCGTTGGCGCTTCTCCCCCTCATGGTGATCAGGATCATCCTGATCATCATGTCGGCGCTTGAGGCGTTCCGCCTGGCTACGGCAGGTATCCTCCACTGCTGATAGGCGTTCAGTCAAAACAGCTACGGTTTGCTGAAGTGACTGAAGCATAGCTTGCTGGATCTGGAAGGCTTCGGTAGAGACACTAGGCTGGGGGGTTGGTGGGATTGGTGAGGATGCTTGAGCACGAAGTAGAGATAGCAAATCGGCATCTTGGGTGGGTTCGGTTGGAGACTGGGCTAGAAGTTTGGCAAGAAGGATGGATTTGAGCTCAGGTATAGAAAGATCCGTGGCGGGTAGGGAAGGTGGAATAGGTGTGGTCTCAGGCTCAGTCGCAGGAGCTTTGCCTTTGATCATACGTTTGATATTTTCCATCTCTTCCCTCATCATAGATTGGACAGCCTTTAGGGCGCCGTCCATGTATTCCCTTGAGACGAACTCTGTTAGGGTAACTCCGGAGTCACTTAGACTTCCCGTTGTAGCTACGACTGTAGAAGTCGAGCCGCCTACGTTCACGGTTGGCGTGATGATAGCCGTGGTAGGACTTCCACCCAATCCTCGTAAACTACCCGAAGGCGGATTTACTATGGATGTTCCGGCCGGGCCACTTAGGCTACCGGCGATAGCCGAAAAAGGAATCTGTGTCCTAGGAATGGCATGTATAACAAATGGCTCTAGACTCCGTGCTTGCAAAGAAGTCGAGAACAGGGGCAACTGTTCTCTTGTTTCAATATCGGCACCCTCCAAGTGAGAGCCCGATAGCGGATGTGCTAAGTCCCCGTGAGAATGTGAAACCACCATCTGTTGAGAGATGGTGGAGTGGCTTGGTGGGGTGTACAAATGCGCCGCTAGGTCCACGGCGGCTTCTTCAATACCCTTTCCCAACACATGAGACTGGGTAGCAGATGTGGCTACCTGGCTAGACGTGGCTGGGGGGGATACAACCGATGAAGGTTGTCCCGTCACTCGTGTACTCTTGGAATGTAATTTACTTCGCCTTTCCCTCACACGGTTCACTTCTTGATTTTCAACTGAGACTCCCTCCGCTCTCCTTGTCTCTCCGGATGAGGGCTGATTATCGTCACCATCGGAGTCAGAAGACTCTTCATTTGATGCCGATACATTGTCGGATTGATTGGCTGTCTCCTCAGTGGCGGCGACAGAAGATGACTGAACATGAAGGGCTTCAGAATCTGTTGCCTCTTCTGCCATTTGAATCGCGGTTGGCGTCGGCGAAGATGGTTGTCTTGAAGAACTAGGCTGGCTCGTTCCAACGGCACTTCCCACGCCAGATCCCCTCTCGATAATAGCTCTCGACACACCCTGTCCGGAAGCCCCAGCTATCCGGACGCTTCTGCCTCTCGTTCGTGGACGCGGACCCTCACGTCGCTCAGGTATTGCTCCCTGGGCAGGTCCTGCCGGTCCTGGCCGGACCATAGGAGCTGGAATGTTGTGTGTGTGCCTATAAGCTATCACACTCAGTGCCGTGGAACGAGCATGGTCTAGTACCCCGACTGGGATTTGTCGGGCGACAACACCTTCCGGATTAGCACGGGAAGGAATCTTGCGTATTGGATGTTGAGGGCACGTCGGGTGGGTAGAGCGGCGCTGTATCTCGGGATACAAGTTCATGTAGTTTCGGATAACGATCTGTAGGAACCGCATGAATGGAATGAAGTTTGATCGGCGAGATGCAGTAGAACGAACTCTCTGAATGAGTTCAAACCAGAGAAAGTCGGCAATGTCCACGTGGCGATTGAAGGCCACCGCGTGAAAGATGCGAAGAATCGGGGCGCTCGTCTGATCAATGCCCTTCGTTATCGAAGAAAGGCACCGATTGATGTATGTGAACAACGTGTACCAGATCGTCGATAGGTATTTTCAGTTGAAGGTTGATGGAATCCGAAGTTCTGCGCCGTAACCTAACGAGAGAAGGTCGGTGCACAGTGTAGCATCAGTGACCATGGGGTCGAAGTTTTCTCGGCCTGCTACGGATCCGGCGGTCGGTAACCGAAGGAATTGTCGGAAGAGATCACTTGTGAGAAGCACTTGTGTTTGATCTATCCGACCTTCAAGATGGAATCCGCCATCGGCCTCTAACGCATGGAGAGAATGCCAGAACTGCTGTAAGTATAAGATTGGTACGGTTGCAGTTTCAGTTAGAGCATAAGAGATTGGATGGCCCCTGAGTATCTCGATGATGACCTGATATTGAATAGCAGGTTGGGTTACATCGAGATGGTAGTTGTTGGCTGTAAGAGGAAGGAACTGATCCTCGGGAATCAGTTCCGCATCTGCGATTGGATCAATCGCTGGTGGCTGGTTCTGTGCCATTGTACCTGTGAAGAATTAATCGATTAGTACGCAGGTTTGGAAAAAGATAATAGCCGATGGAGTTATACAGTCATGATTTAAATCACAACGGATAGTAACTCCAAATCTTGGAAGAACAAAACCCTATTCGTGAATTAGGGTTAGTCACCAAGGCGCATAGACTTGCACCAGCACATATAATTACCAACATCCACTCATAAACACACATATAAAAAGTCTTAACTATAAGCCCCAGAAAACTTGGATTTGACCGGATAAAATATTAGACCAGATAAGATTCCACCGGGGTTCTACTAAGACCGGATAAGTGTTCGATCGGATGGGGTGTTCGACCGGAGGTAACCTAAGACCGGGGATTTTCTAAGTCCGGAGGTCATTCGACCGGAGATCCCTTAAGACCGGAGGTCATTCGACCGGAGGTCTCTTAAGACCGGAGGTCAGTCGACCGGAGGAACCATTTGACCGGGGGTGCATTCGACCGGGGCGTAACCTAGATCGGAGTAAAACCCCCGGAGAGTCGAAACGACAACTTACAGACGTCGGAGATGACGCCTAAGAACACCCAAATTGATAACACATTGGAGAATCGATCGTTAACAGATTGAAACATCTAATAAACCAAAGACAAACTACCTAATCGATGGAAGTTTGAAGAAGTCGAAGGTGTTCGGTCGAAGTGGGGATTCGGTCGAATAGAGTCCGGGCGAGTGAGAGAGATAGACGATGAGATAGAAGGAAGGAGAGTGATATGATCGAATGAGGAGGATGAGGAGGGTTCGACCGGGGTTATAAACCCCCGATCTTGGGTTGGGCTTGGGCTGGGGAAAAGTGGACCTTGGAAAAAAAACAAACAAACTTAAACAAAAAAACAAAAAAAAAATTAACCTATGGAGAGAAAAAAAATGGAAAGGACAAGAGACTAAGCTCCCCCTCGAATGATTGCCAAGAGTAGGTCCAAACACAGAACCTCTTACCTGCTCCCCCTCGAATGGAGGACTCGTGAGACTTACCAACCATCTGACGCTAGTGTTCCCCCTGAACACATTACCGGGTTGTAGATCCACCACAATCAACTTGCACTTTGCAGAGAACAAGAAGTAAACTGCACACAAAATCACGAAAAACAAACACACGAACACAAAAGAAGCGGGAAAAACATGAAATCTACTTTGTTGATACAGAAGTTCGTAACGGACACAGAGCTGAACGAGTAAAATGCAATAACCAAGGAGTGTGGATAATAGCAACCAGAGACAAGACACTGGTGCAGTTGTCACAGCCATTCGTTATTGAATGAAACTCGTAGAGAGCTGCGAACGAATCAAACTTTCAGATTTAGCATACCTAGCTTGGACACAAGGTAATTAAATTGTTTTTCGTCCAAGGCTTTGGTAAATAGGTCTGCTAACTGATGCTCTGAATTAACAAAATAGAGTTCGATAGTACCTTTTTCCACGTGATCTTTTATAAAATGATAACGCACATCAATGTGCTTCGTCTTCGTGTGCTGGACGGGATTGCTTGATATGGCTATAGCGCTCTTCGAGTCGCAGTAGATGGGAATCCTGGAGTAATTAAATCCATAATCTTTGAGCTGGGTGCGCATCCAGATGACTTGCGAGCAGCAACTGGCGGCTGCTACATACTCCGCCTCGGCGGTGGAGGTGGACACGCAGTTTTGCTTCTTGGAGGCCCAGCTGACAAGACGATCGCCCAAGAACTGAACATGACCCGACGTGCTTTTCCGGTCCAGCATGTGTCCAGCATGGTCAGCGTCCGAGTAGGCTGTCAATTCAAAACCTGTCTCTTTTGGGTACCACAAACCAAGATCAGCAGTACCTTTTAAATATCGGAAAATTCGCTTAACCGCAGCTAAATGAGACTCTTTAGGTTTCGACTGAAATCTTGCACACAAGAATGTCGAAAACATAATGTCAGGCCGACTAGCCGTCAAGTACATCAGAGAGCCAATCATACCTCTATAAATAGTAGCATTCACATCCTTACCGTTAGGATCGGAGTGAAGCTTTAGAGTAGTGGACATGGGGGTTTTCATAGATGAAGATTTTTTCATCTGGTATTTCTGAAGAATATCCGAGATGTACTTAGATTGATTAATGAAAATTCCTGTTTGTAATTGTTTAACTTGAAGACCCAGGAAAAAATTCATTTGCCCCATCATGCTCATTTGAAAATGCTTACTCATTAAGGCAGAAAAGTTCTGACAATACTTGGGGTTCGTGGAGCCAAAGATTATATCATCAACATAAATTTGGACAAGAATGATATCTTTCTTCTCTCTTTTAATAAATAAAGTAGTATCGATTTTACCTTTAGAGAAGCCAGACTTGACTAAGAAAGATGAGAGTGCATCATACCAGGCTCGTGGCGCTTGCTTAAGGCCGTAAAGGGCCTTGTCAAGTAAGTAGACGTAATGCGGATTTTCAGTACTCACGAAGCCTTCGGGTTGTGAAACATACACTTCCTCCTTGAGAACGCCGTTGAGGAACGCGGATTTCACGTCCATTTGAAAAACGATGAAATTCTTGTGAGCGGCGTAGGCGAGGAACATGCGGATCACTTCAATGCGGGCAACCGGTGCGAACGTCTCATCGTAATCAATTCCTTCTTGCTGGCGATATCCTCTAGCCACTAGACGCGCTTTGTTCCGAACAATGATGTCGTTTTCGTCCTTCTTGTTCTTAAAAATCCATTTAGTCTCTATCACCGTCTTGTTTTTAGGTCGGGGAACTAGGCGCCATACTTTGAGGCTCTCAAATTGGTTGAGTTCCTCTTGCATAGCAATTACCCAGTCCGGATCATTCAGCGCTTCAGAGACGGTGGAAGGTTCGATACGGCTGAGGAACGAGGAAAATAAGCAGTCGTTCGCGGTGGTGGATCGAGTCTGAACGGGTGTATTGGGGTCACCGACTATTTGATGCAGGGGGTGAGCTCGAGTCCACTTGGTGGTGTGTGGATGAGGTTGATATGTTTGATGGGAGGTATCGGAATCCACATGACCACCTGGGGGTAAATCTTGAACTGCCTCGAGGGATGATGGCCTGTGAGGTGAAAGCTCCTTAGTGGGAGTCGAACAAGGAGTAGAGGACGACTCAGCTGGAGATGAAACGATAGGAGGATCCAGGATTGCCAGAGAGGTAGCTTCAGGAGCACCTTCAACAGGAGTCGGTTCAGAAAGTTGAACTGAAACAGGAGTCGGTTCAGGAGCACCGTCATCAGGAACTGTATCAAGAGGATGTCTATCACTTGAGCTCGGGGAAGATTGATCATTGGCAGTAGAAGATGGAGCACCAGGCGAGGATGGACCACCGGAGTCGGTAGGGCCAGTGACTTGTGTCACTTCTGGTGTTTGATCAGTATTCCTGTCACATAACGTAGGATTAGACTTAACATTAAATAAGTCATCATAAAAGAATTCGAACAGCAAATCCAAATCAGAAAGATGTGCTCTTGACGTAGACGCATGATTTGAATCTACTGGGAATTGTGTAGCCTCTGAACGGAATTGGCCAGAAGCTAACACACCAGTAAGCGCGGGTTCTGAACTGAGATGTTCAGAAGCCATGTCAGCGGCCTCGTCAAAAGTCACGTTTACGCTCTCAACGACGGTCTTCGTCCATTTGTTGTAGACACGGTAAGCTTTGGCTTGCTGGGAGTAGCCGATAAACACTCCTTCATCCGCCTTGGGACTGAATTTTCCAAGATCATCCTTATCATTTAAGACAAAGCAGGTGCATCCGAAAGCATGAAAGTAGTTGATGTTCGGGACGCGGTTGTTGATGATCTCGTACGGTGTTTTGTTGAACCGCTTGTTGATTATAGACCGATTTTGAGTGTAGCAAGCAGTAGCAACGGCTTCTGCCCAGAGAAATAGAGGTAGCTTGTAATGAGATAACATCGTGCGCGCTGCTTCAACAAGAGTTCTGTTCCGACGCTCTACCACCCCATTTCGCTGAGGAGTACGAGCAGCTGAGAAAGTATGCGAGATCCCCACTGAAGTGAGATAACCGGTGAGTATTTGATTCTTGAACTTAGTGCCGTTGTCCGTCCTGATGGTCTGAACTACTTGGTTGAGACTGAATTGAATGCTCTTCAGAAGTGATATAATCAACTCGGTAGTTTCGTCCTTTGAACGGAGAAAACGGACCCAGGTGTAACGAGATAAATCGTCAACCATCACCAGGACATACTTCTTGTGATTTATGCTTTGAACGCGCATTGGTCCACATAAGTCCATGTGAATTAGCTCAAGGGACCGAGAAGTACTAGGGACGGCTTTAGGCTTGTGGGACGCCTTCTTCATTTTGCCCTTTTCGCAGGCAGCGCACAGATGCTCTTTTGCAAACTTTAGATCTGGCATACCCTTGACATGGCCACCGAGCACCAACTTATTGATATTCTTGAAGTTCAAGTGCGAGAGACGACGGTGCCATAGCCAGCTTTGTTCAGCAGATGCTTTGGACAACAAACAGACTTCCTTGTCGGCTTTCAAGGACGAGAGGTCAATCGTATAGAGGTTGGTGCAGCGCGTTCCAGCAAGTATTTCTTTACCATCCTCAGTTCGAACGCTGCACCTTTTAGCCTTGAAAGTAACCTCGAGATTCTTGTCACAGAATTGACCGATACTGAAGAGATTGTGGCCGAGACCTTCGACATAGGAGACTTTCTTGATCGTGATGTTATCTTTGACAATATCCCCGTAACCCCTGATGGGAGAGTAGTGATCATTTCCGAAACGCACATTCCCACAAAACCTCTCGGTGAAGTTTGTGAGAAGCTCCCTTCTTCCGGTCATGTGCTTGGAGCAACCTGAATCTAGATACCACACATGACCATCCTGCAAAACAGGTTATTTCTTTTTAGGTACCCATTCGTAAATGGGTCCTTTGGGGTTAGATTTAACACCCGACTTAGAGACCCGTTTAGGGTTGGGTCTTTGTCTATCACGGGAAACATCACAATGAGAATGATTATGAGCAATATGATATGAGCCAAACCAATCAGATGCATAACGACTATCAACAAAATCATTTGATCCACAATAAGAACAACACAGACAATCATGAGACAGTTGAAGTAATTGCGGAATTGAATAAACTTTTAAAGGAAGAGTTCCATTACTTTCAACTAAAGGTTTAGAATTAAAAACATCATGATTGTTATTGTTCTTTCTAGACTGTAATACAGGATCAACTAATTCTGATGTTGTCGAGCTCTCTTTTGACTTCTTAGCTACCCAAGCATATTTCACTTCTTTCCGCCGACCATACGTATCTGAAATGCCGTTAAACCCATAGTCAGAGGATTTGAAAATTGAAGATTGTGACCTTTGAGAGCTACCGGTCTTTTTCTTCTTCTGTGAACGCCTTTTAGATTTAGACTTGGAAGATTTTGAAGAATTGTTCACAGAAGGTTTTTGCGGGGAAGATGTGGAACATTCACCCTTATAAAATTTAGCCGGAGACTCACATGACTCATTTAAAAAATCAACATGGCTGGGTAGAGAAGGATTAAAATCAAATTGACTCAAATTGCTATCTAAACATACCTCAGAATTCAAGAATGCGGAAAATTCTAGTTCCTCATCAGTAAGGACCTTATCGCTTGAGGAGTTCAGGACAGCGGAAGAGTTTGTTACTAGTGGATCACTTGCGGAAGCATTTTTACAATCAGAATACTGATCTGTTTCAAAAACATGAGGCTCTTTTCCTTTATTTGAAATGATTTGTGACGAGTCACCTATAAAAGCTTTGCAGGAAGATGTATCGGAGGCAGGATAAGAATTTTCAAACAGATGAGTATTCTCACATTGGAGATTTGAAGACTTAGCTTGAGGTTCAGCCTCGTGAAATTTCTCTTTCAGGCGATCTGCTGCCAAGGCAGCTAGTTGTGAATTTAACCTCTTTATTTCTGTTTGAAAGTATTCTTTCTCCTTAACTGACACATTTTCCTCTTTAGTTGAATAGAGGCACTCAAGTTGGGATAAAAGTTCTTGTTTTTCCTTTTGAAATCTGTCTCTTTCTTGTTCAAACAACTCTTCTAGCTGAACAATTTTTCTTTCTAAAATCAGAGGTGGAACATAGACTTTATGGTCTGGTTGTTCCTCCTCATTTTGAACGGTTTTAGTATCAAGTTCAGCTTGAGTATAGCTTCGAAAGTAGTCATTGGACAAAAAAACAGGTTTTTTCTCGTTGTAAGAAGCATTTAAGGAATCATAAACAAAAGGAAGTTTCATTTTTGATGAGGTCTCCCTTCTTAACTCATCCTCTTCCCAATCCTCATCCTCAATTGGTTTGGTCCAATTGATTTTGTATTCTGGATAGGTCTTATCTAATCCAAGAAATTCGGATGCGTACATCGTCGGAACTTGGGATAAGGCCTTTTTCAAATAATATGGGTTATCGTAACCGATACCCCTATGCGCATGCTTGGGTTCTTTTGGTGTAATTAGATGTAACGTTTGTTGATATTGCCCAAGTCTATATAGTTTCTTTTCCATCTCCTTTAACTGATTAGATAACCTTATGTTCTCATTTTTGTAAGCCACATTTTTATTTAACAAATCAATTTTCTCGGTCTCAAACGTACGAAGCTTAACGGTCAGGTCATCTACTTTGGTCATTAGTTTTTGTGACTCTGTTGAACAACTCATATTCTCTTCTCTTAAATTAGAAATCGTGCACAGGTAGCTAGAAATTTCTAAGCTTTGTTTTTCCATAAATTCAGACTGTTTAGTGACACGTTTTTCTAAAGATGAGAGAAGTTGTTCTTTTTCTTTTAAGAGTAGCTTGTAAGAATCAAGTTTGTGCAATGAGAGTTGCATTTGTTCAAGTAAAGCTTCATGAAAAGGGGCACATACCTGGAAAGGAGCATTGCGATCTTCTTCATCAGTATCGGATGGTGATGAATGGTTGCCCATGAAACACAAATGAGCTTCAGCATCCTCAGTTTCTTCATCCGACACTTGTAACCAGTAATCGTCTTCAGCCATTAGAGATTTACCGGCTTCCTTTTCTTTGGCAAGAAGCAGCTTGGCTCGGTAGTAGTCGGCGTTGCGCACAATTGGCTTGCGACAATCTTTGGCGAAATGACCTAACCGACCACAGTTGTAGCATTTGATCGGCTCGTCTTTCGGCTTTTCTTCATTTCTCTTGCCAGGCTTCTTACCAGCTTCAAAGCGACTATTACCTTCAGACTTTTCTCGATGATCACGTCGAGTAGAGACTCTTTGCTTGTTGGAGGACTTGTTGAAAAACTTCCTCTTTTGAAATGCTTGGGTGAGAAACACCATTGCTCATTTCATCTTGGCAAGTTCTGGATCCGAGTCGCTATCGGGATCTTCAGGTTCAGAATCACTCAGCACGGGCTCTTTTCCAGATGATCGGCTGACGGACTTGCTTCTTCTCTCAGATACGAGTGTTATTTGATCAGCTGCTGGCTTTTCCTCTGCTTTCCCAATAAGCTCCATCACTTCTTCTTCGTCCTGAAGCAGCATTTCATAGAGTTCGTGATGATACAGCTTCTCCAGGGTCTGAGTGTGGCGTATATGGGAGACGAACGGTTTCCATTTAGGCTGTAAGTTGTTCATAAACTTTATGTTGTTTTCCATGTTCGTCTTTGTGATCTTATTTTTCTAAAGATCATTCAGAAGCATATTAAACCTCTCGTAGGTTTCCGTCAGCGTTTCACCTTTTCTTGCTTTAAACCCATCATATCTGGTGATACAGTTGGTCACCTTTAGCTGGTTATTGATGTGGCTTCCCATCATCATCTTCTCTATTTGGTCCCACATCTTTTTCGATGAATCCTTGAAGCTATCTATACAAGCATAGATGTCATTCGGTAGACTTTGAAGAAGGTACGATTTTTCTAGCTTTTCTGCCTCGTACATTTCCTTTTCCTTCGTAGTAAAATCACCAATAGATTTCCGAATCTGTCGCTCTGGCCATCCTTCAGCTGGGTTTGCCGGTACCACTTTCATTGGCCAATCTTGTAGACCCTCAGTCAAGCATTTGTATATATCTTCATAGTTGGATTTTGCTTCTATGAAGTTCATAAATCGGTCATGCCACTGAGGATACTCTCCCCGAAAGAGCACCGGGGGCTTTTGGTCAGAACCGATGGCTAGAGCATCCCTTGAGTTCATCTTTACTTCTTAACTTAAGAGCACTGTAATGATCGTTAGGCAAGCAGGATGATAAAAATAGAAGAAACACAGAAACACTTGGTCAAACAGAATATCCGGTCAAACGACAAGACCGGAGTATGCAAGATATCGGTCGAAGGTAAGCCCGGAGTAAGCAGGTATCCGATCGAATGACACGACCGGGGATACACTTATCCGGTCGAATGACAAGACCGGGGATACCCGTATCCGGTCGAGTGACAAGACTGGGGAAACACGTATCCGGTCGAATGACAAGACCGGGGATACCCGTATCCGGTCGAGTGACAAGACCGGGGAAACACGTATCCGGTCTAAGGGGCAAGACCGGAGAAACTCTTATTCGGTCGAAGGGACAAGACCGGAGCACAAGTGTCCGGTCGAATGCTCAGGTCGAAAGACTTTAATTACGATAAACACATATATAGATAAACACAAATATATCGATTAAGACCGAAGAACACGAAGAATTCGACCAAAGAACCCGAAGAATTTCTGGGATTCGACCGAACTCAAAAACCCAATCCTTCTCCTTCGATCGAAAGAAACAAACAAACTCAACCAAAAATCGATTCAACCGATATCAACAGTAACAAATAATCGACCGACTATAAAATAACCCTAATAATAATCGACCGAACTAAGGATTTCCAAAAAATTATTCGACCGAACTAAAGAAATCTTACTGATTTTCAAAAAAAATTCGACCAAACAGATAACAAAGAATGCAAATACTAACAATCAATTAAAGCAAGTAAAACAATTAACACAAGTAACTGATCTTAGAGTTTCAGACAAACCTTTTTACTGGATCAAACCTTTTTGCCTATCTGCTCTAATACCAATTGTAGATCCCAGTGCAGTGCAATCACAAGTAATAATGAACAATGATGAACAGATTATAGGCCACAACAACTAGTCATATGATTGATATAACTTCAAAGGGTTAAGGTTTACAGAGAGAATTTCTGATTAGGATATGTAAACCTAATGACTAGTAAACTGAATAATGAATTTTCTAAACTAAAAAATGAAATAGAATTAACTTTAAATACATAGGCTCGCAGGCCTGACGGGCTTATGGGCTTTTAGGCCCAACAAGCTTACAACTAAGATAACTTGTCATAATCTACCCTGAATTTCTATTTAACAAACAAATTAGCCCTAACAGTGGGGATCCGTTTTAAGTACATGACCCATCAAATCGAACCTTAGAACAAGAAGCATGTCATGGCTTTGTCACTTTCTGGCAATACACCATGATTTGAGTGGGTATCAATAAACTGCATGATGTACGTTCTTTCGGTTTGGCCATTGCGTGGTTTCGGCAATATCCTGCACGAGAGTGGGTTTTTTGCAAGTTATTTCCTTTGAAAACCTTATCATTTATATTGTAGATGGTCAAGGTAACGATTCATGGAAATCCATAACTTTGTCGAATCAGCCAAAAATGGGTGTCGCATTTAAACGTCCATAACTTTTGCAACGGCGATCCGTTTTAAGCTCATGACCTGTCAAAACGAACCTTTGAACGAGAAGCACGCCATGTCTTTGTCTCTTTCTAGAAATACACCATGATTTGAGTGGGTATCGATAAACTGCATGATGTACGTTCATTCAGTTTGGCCAATGCGTGGCTTCGGCAATATCCTGCACGAGAGTGGGTTTTTTCAAATTATTTCCCTTGAAAACTTATAATTTACATTGTAGATGAACAATGTAAAGATTCATGGAAATCCGACGAGGTCGGTACGGACGAGAAAACACAAAGGGTACCCCCTTTGCTGAATCGGCCAAAAATGGGTGTCGCGCTTAAACGTCCATAACTTTTGCTACGGGGATCCGTTTTAAGTCCATGACCCGTCAAAACGAACCTTAGAACGAGAAGAAAGCCATTGATTGTTCTCTTTCTGGAAATACACCATGATTTGAGTGTGTATCGATAAACTGCATAATGTACGTTCTTTCAGTTTGGCCAATGCATGGCTTCGGCAATATCCTGCACGACACTGGGTTTTTTGCAAGTTATTTCCCTTGAAAACCTTATCATTTACATTGTATATGAACAATGTAAATATTGGTGGAAATCCGACGCGATCGGTCCGGACAAGAAAACACAAAGGGTACCCCTTTTTGCGAATCATCCAAAAATGGGTGTCGTGCTTAACCGTCCATAACTTTTGCTACGGGGATACGTTTTGTTGGGAATTCAAAATTATACAAGTATGGTTAATGCTGCTAGCACTAAATGGTTACTACTTCTGAAGTTACTACTGCTGAGAAAGATTAATGCTGCTAGTCAAGATTAATACTGCTTAATGAAGTTACTACTGGTAAGCAATTTTAGTACTGCTAGTAGTTAGTACTGCTGAACTTAATACTGCTCAAAGTATTATTGTTGCTGAAGACTTAATACTGCTTATGAGATGAAGACTTCATATGGCAAGGATGACAGTTGTACTGAATGGAGATATTCATGGAAAGCTTGGAGATAACTTTGGAAGATTATACTGAAGATATTTTATTCTTTGTAATTATCTTTTATCTTCAGTATATGTATAGAATAGTTTGTATCTTTAGGATAGAGAATTATTCTGAGTTTTTAGTTTTCTTAGAGAGAATCAACCTCAAGGTTTATAATCCTAGTTCTAGAGAAGTAGAATTCGTATTGGTGAGCCTGTTCATCAATATTGAGGTTGTGTGTGAAATCTTGTAGCTTTATAACCATTCAATAAAGTTTACAAGTTGTTATTATGATTCACTGTTTCAATGATCTTTGAATATTAAAGTTTTATTCCGCAAACTCCTTTAATATTGTTTCTGAGTGTTTATTCTTGTTAAGAATTCAGATCCTGACAAGTGGTATCAGAGCTAGTATTCTCAGAAATCTTATTCATCATGGAAAACACAGTTGAATCAAACAGTACTCTTGTCTCAAAGGTTCCAATGCTCAGATCCAATGAATTTGACATGTGGAAGATTAGAATCAAGCAATACATTCTCCTCACAGATTACTCCATGTGGGACATCATTGAGAATGGCCCATCTGATGCAGGAAAGATTGGTGCAGATGGAAAAAGAACCCCACCAAAGACAGATGCAGAAAGGAAGACAAGACAGACAGAGATGAAAGCCTTGAGCACACTGCTCTTGGCTATTCCCAATGAATATCAACACCAATTCAGCAATTGCACTAATGCACAGATGCTCTGGAATGCTCTAGAAAAGAGATTCTCTGGTACCAAAAGTACCAAGAGAAATCAGAAGGCAATATTGAAGCAACAGTATGAAAACTTTATGTCAACTAAGAATGAGTCCATGACTCAAACTTTTGACAGGTTTAACAAGCTAATTGGTGAACTAGCTACTATAGGAGTACAGATTGATCAAGATGATGTAAACAGAAAGTTCTTGAGGTCCCTTGGAGATGAATGGACCATGTACACTGTTTCGTTCAGACAGAATGAACAATTGGAAGAAAAAGAACTTGATGATCTGTACAATGACCTTAGAGTATTTGAAGCTGAGGTGGAGGCAAAGAAGAAACCTTCTGGATATATTCATAATGCTACACTTCTATCAGCATCAATTGATTCTAATGCTAACCCTGAATCAGTTAATGCTGCTAATGGAGCAAATCAAGAGAAAGGCACTGAATCTGTGTTTGAAGCCTTTCTTTCCAGCCATGGAAATTTCTCTTTAATTAATGATGACTTGGAACAACTTCATCCTGATGATCTTGAAGAGATGGATATTAAATGGCAGATGGCCATGCTTTCCATGAGGGTGAAGAAGTTTATAAAGAGGACTGGGAGGAACAACTTCTCCCAAAGAAGAGAAGATGGAGCAGGCTTTGATAAATCAAAGGTGGAGTGCTATAAATGTCATCTAAAGGGACACTTTGCCAGGGAATGCAGAAGTGGAGTGTCTCACAACAACAACCACCAACAAGCTCAGTCTGGAAGCTTCAATCACAACAAAAACTCTGCTCAAGCCCTTGTTTCTCAACAAGGAATGGGGTTTGACTGGAGTGATCAAGCAGAAGAGGCTATCCAAAATCAAGCTCTTATGGCAGAAGTATCTGATCTCCCAACTGAGGTAAGTTCTACTCTCTGTTCTAAAAATTGCATAGACACTGTTAAAAGGTACAGAGATCACAACCAGAATATGAGTGATGACCTTAAGAGGTTAGCAAAAGATATAAAAGACTATGTGAGAATTGTTGAGAGGTTTAAGGAACAGATTAAAGGTTTTCAAGCCAATGAACTCCAACACTCATATGATACCAATTACTGGAAGTGGGAGAAAAAGGATCTAGAACTCCAACTGGCCAAATCTAAAGAGGAGAGTGAAAAGTTGAGAGAGGAGCTAACCAAGGTTAAGCTTGATGTGGAAAAGTTTTCCAATGCTTCTAAAGCAATGGACTCTTTACTACAAACTCAGATTCATGACAAATTGAGAAGAGGAATTGGGTACAATACCACACCACCACCATACAACAACAACTACATTCCTCCTACATCAGATTTGCTAGAAACCAAAGATAGGAAGGACTTGCCTGAGGGAGCCACTGATATAGATCCCTTAGATGAGGTAGTTGTTGAGGATAAGACTGAGAAAGAGGTTAGTAAGAGTAAGGAGAACAATGTGAGTGGTGAGATTCCCCTAGAGAATCACATCATTACCAATGAGGGGTGTGGAAAGATTTAGGTCAAATCAAAGGACATAGAGAAGACAGAGGGAAAGTCTGGTAAGGTCCATTACAAACAGACCACAGTTGTGAATCTTGTTCCTTGCAAACAGTGTGCATGCAAGAAATCTGAGCCCCCAAAACATGATAAAAAGAGGGGAAATCAAAGAAACTGGAATAATCAGTGAGCACAAAAACAAGGGGTTGATCTGAGTAAAATCAATACACCAAAACCTTGTTTTATCTGTGGTAAATTGAATCATCTTGCCAAATACTGTTATTTCAATCCTATAAACCAAAGGATGAATTTTCAAAGATCTATGCAAAAACCCTTGGGTTATAGGAAGAAGGAAAGGAACCATGTGGCTAAGAAATCTGTTAAATCTAAAAGCCACATGAAGAAAAAGACTGTTAAAGAAAGTATCAATATGTGGGTTCCTAAATGCACTAAAACGGTTAGTACTGCTACCCCAAATAGTACTGCTGACAATGATAGTGCTGCTAGAAGCAATACTACTTCTACCAATGTTAGTGCTGGTAAGAGTATTAGTACTGCTAAAACTAACATGGTTAGTACTTCTTCAAATGTTAATACTGCTAACTCTGTTAGTCCTTCTAACAAGGTTAGTACTGCTAAACCTGTTAGTGCTGCTAACTCTGTTAGTACTTCTAAAGTTAGTATTGCTCCTAGTGTTTGTGCTGCTAGACCAATCATATTGACAAAGTACTCCAATAAAGAGTGCTATGTGTTTAAAAATCTCATCAAAAAGGAATGTAAGTACTTTGATGAGAAAGGGAGACCCAAGACCACTTTGGCTTGGGTTCCCAATCAATACTAACTGTTTAATCTTATGTGCAGGGCAACCAACAGCTCAAGGGGAAGAGCATCTGGCATGTTGATAGTGGTTGCTCTAGGCACATGACAGGGAACATGTCATATCTCAAGAATTTCAAGAAAATTGATGGTGGGCATGTTGCCTTTGGTAATACTCCAGATGGAGGTAAGATCAGTGGTAAGGGGGATGTAACCAAAGGTAAAATGACCTTTGAAGATGTATTCTATGTTGAGCAGTTAAGGTACAACCTGTTAAGTGTATCACAGGTTTGTGACAAACAGCATAGTATATTATTTACTGATTCTGAATGCATTATCCTTGCTCCTGGATTCAAGGTAGTTGATGAAAAGATGATACTACTAAGAACTCCAAGAAAGGATAATGTATATTGCTTAGATATGGAAAGTGTTTCAACTGATTCATCCCTAAACTGTCTTGTTTCAAAAGCTTCTTTGGATGAATCATCACTTTGGCACAGAAGGATGTGTCACATGAACTTTAAAACAATGAATAAACTTGTTAAAAACAACCTTGTAAGAGGTTTACCTTCCAAAGTCTTTTCATGTGATGATCATTGTGTTGCCTGTCTCAAAGGAAAACAACACAAAACTTCTCATAAGTCCAAAGAGTTGAACACAATCTCTAGTTCTCTTCAGTTGTTGCATATGGATCTGTTTGGTCCTACAAATGTTATGAGTATAGGTAAGAAATCATACTGCCTAGTTATTGTTGATGATTACTCTAGATTTACTTGGGTATATTTTCTAAGGACTAAGGATGAGACAAGTGGACTTATCAAATCCTTTATCCTAAGAATTGAAAACCAAACAAATCAAAAGGTAAAAGTCATTAAGTCAGACAATGGTACTGAATTTAAAAATCATGACGTAAACACCTTTTGTGAGGAAAAAGGAATTGAGAGGCAATACAGTGCTCCTAGGACTCCACAACAAAATGGTGTTGCTGAGAGAAGGAATAGAACACTGATTGAAGCTGCTAGTTCTCTGTTAGCTGATTCCAAACTTCCAATTACTTTCTGGGCTGAAGCAGTTAATACTGCTCGCTATGTCCAAAACAGAGTTCTAGTAGTCAAGCCTAAAAACAAGACACCATATGAACTTTTAAATAACAGAAAAACATTTATTGGATTTTTCAAACCTTTTGGGTGTCCTTGTACCATTCTCAATACCAAAACTCACTTAGGAAAGTTTGATAGCAAGGCAGATGATGGTTTTCTTGTTGGTTACTCATCTCAGAGTAAGGCTTGCAGAGTATTTAATTCTTCTTCTAGAATAATTGAGGAAAGTGACAATGTCAAATGCAATGAGATCACACCAAATCCTATTGGGTCTGGTCCTTGGTGGTTATTTGACATTGATTCACTAACTAACTCTTTGGATTTCAGTAGTGATTATCATGCAGGTTCAGGAAGTGGAGGATCAGGGGATGAACAAGTGCAAGTACAAGACATTATTCCTCAGTCTGTGATCTTTCCCATACCTCCAATAGAGCCTGTTGATGTCTGTGAAAAGGAGAATGCTACTGAACAAATTCAGAGTGAAGAAGAAAGAAGAGATGAGGAGAATCCAATGCATGAAGAGCCAGAAGCAGCTGATGAGATCCCCTCAGCTGACTTAAATGATTACAATCTAGATGTGGGAATCAATGAAGAACCTAGTCATCAGACTAGAACTCAAAAGAACCATCCTCCAGAGCTGGTCATAGGAGACATCTCTTCTCCTATGATAACAAGGAATCAAAGCAGGCTTCAAGAGCTGCAGGATCAGCAACACACAGTACTCTCTTGCTTTCTATCTCAGATTGAGCCTAAGAAGGTTTATGATGCAATGAAAGATTCCAGTTGGATAGAAGCTATGCAAGAAGAGTTACTGCAGTTCAAATTGCAAGAAGTTTGGGACTTGGTGGACCTTCCAAAAGGTCATAGAGCTATTGGTACCAAGTGGATTTTCAGAAATAAAAAGGATGAGAGAGGAATTGTGATCAGGAACAAAGCAAGGCTTGTGGCACAAGGGTACACTCAAGAAGAAGGCATAGACTATGAAGAAGTGTTTGCTCCAGTGGCAAGGGTAGAGGCAATTAGGCTATTTCTAGCCTATGCCTCATACATGAAGTTCAAGGTATACCAAATGGATGTGAAGAGTGCCTTTCTTTATGGTACAATTGATGAAGAAGTATATGTCTGTCAACCCCCTGGATTTGAAAATCCATCATATCCAGACAGAGTATACAAACTGAAGAAAGCACTTTATGGTCTTCATGAAGCCCCAAGAGCATGGTATGATACTCTGTCTACCTATCTCTTGGAGAATGGGTTTGAAAGAGGAATAATTGACAAGACCCTCTTCATTAAAAGAAGTAAGAAGGACATCCTACTTATTCAGATCTATGTGGATGATATCATCTTTGGATCCACAAAAGATCAGATGTGTAGAGACTTTGAAAAGTTGATGCACAAGAGCTTTAAAATGAGTTCAATGGGTGAACTTACCTTCTTCCTTGGGATTCAAGTGAAACAGAAGAAAGATGGCAATGTTATAAGCATTGTTAACAATCCAGTCAAGCACTCCAAAACAAAGCACATTGAGATCAGGTATCACTTTATTAGAGATTGTAATGAAAAGAAGCTAATTCAAGTTGCTAAAGTTCATACTGATAACCAGTTTGCTGATCTATTCACTAAAGCTTTTGATGTGGGTAGATTCACTTTCTTGGTCACAAATGTGGGCATGATCAACTCTAAATGAGCTCATGTTTTTAAAAAGTGTTTACATACCTGGTATTGGTTTATTCTTTGGTGCTACTAACTTCTTTCTCAGGAAGTTATTACCTTGCTCAGAGTACCTCAAGCTTCAAAAAGTGTAAGTATAGTTAATGCTGCCAGTGCAGTTTTAATACTGCCAGTGCAAAGTTAATACTGCTAGTGGTTAATACTGCTCTCAGTTAATACTGCTAGTTAGTTAATACTGCTAGTGGTTAATACTGCTCTCAGTTAATACTGCTAGTTAGGTAATACTGCTAGTGGTTAATACTGCTCTCAGTTAATACTGCTAGTTAGTTAATACTGCTAGTGGTTAATACTGCTCTCAGTTAATACTGCTAGTTAGTTAATACTGCTAGTTAGTTAATACTGTTTATGTCCCGAATCGTATAAATACCCTTTTTGCCCGCCTAAAAGTTCATAACGACTATTTGATTTCTATTCATCTGCTCTCTAACCCTTTTCTCTCAAGCACCAAGTGTTTCAGTCCAGAATACTCAAGCTCGATGGCAGCTATGGCGTTCATTGATGAACATAATGAGATTGTAATGCTACAAAAGCCTAAACAAACTGCTGGATTCCATCAAATTGTGGATTTTCTCAAGTCCAACCACATTGCCCATGCTCTTACAGTGTCGCCAACAATCTACATAGAGCATCAAAGAAAATTTTGGGCAAATGCCACTGTAGTCACAGAAAATGGTGTGCAGATAATCAAGACAAGGGTGTGTGACAAACCCTTGTCAGTTTCTGAAGAGGTGATTCGCATCTGTCTACGTCTAGACGATGCTGCAGGTATTACTTCTATTCCTAATGAGGACTTGTTCTCAAATCTTTCAAGAATGGGGTATGGAGGCCAATTGGGTGGTTTCAAATTCTCAAAAGCTAAATTTTATACCCAATGGCGTTTTCTTGTTTATACCCTTATGCATTGCATTTCTAAAAAGACTACTGGATGGAGTGAGTTCAGCAGTACCATTGCTTATGCTTTGGTCTGCTTGGCCACTGCCAGAAAGTATAATTTTTCAAGAATGATTTTCAATGACCTTCTGTCAAACTTGGGAAACAAAAAGAGTTTTTATATGTACCCAAGATTTGTCCAGACAATTATAACCAATGAATTGACGGATATGCCTCACTTTGATGAGGTATATGTACCAAAAATCCCCAAAGGTAAGGTCTTTTCAAATATGAAGAGATCTCCATTGGACTCGGAAGGAGTTGACACCCCATTTTTCTCTACAATGATGGTGGTGTCCCACAATGAAGAAGATATGGCTTCAGGGTCAAGGCCCTCATTAGACCATCCCACTGAAAGCCAATCCCAACCTTCAATCACCATATCAATCCTACAGTCCCTTATTCAAAAACCCACTTCTCCAATCACCAATACCTACATAAGGAAAATGGTAAAGAAGGCTCCTTCCCTTCTTGTACCTTCACCCACAGAGCCTTTAAGCCCTCTAATGGAGAATTCTCCATTAGAGAATATCTATAGGGAAACCACAGGGGTGTCTCCCAACCCCAAGGAGGTGCTTACTGAGGAGATGAATGAGCATATGGGTGCAAAGGCTGCCACTACTCCTGCTAGCACAGAGGAGGTCAGTGGTAACATCAATAAGACCTTTCCCATGGAAACTTTGGGTGAGCAATCATCCAAAGGTCCCAGGTGCCAAGAAACCATGGGGGTAGCAGGTGCTTCTGCTAGCCAGAAGACCTCTACTACAAAAAGATCCCATGATCCTTCAAAAGGGGGTCACACTCCTGGAGAAGGTGAGGACAAATATGACTATTTTGAATTGATGGAAACAATGGGCAACATCAATATGGATGCAATCAAGCAGGGAAAAGACATAGAAGAGATGAAACTGATAATTCTGTCTCAACAAGTACAGATTACCAACCTGAAGAAAATGGTGAAGAGATTGGTCCAGAAAAAGAAGAAGAAACAGTTTGTGCTCAGAAGAAGGAAACCAGTGACTGATGCTCCCAAAAAGGGGGAGTCAGAAGCTGATGCCAACATGGAAGATGCTAAAGTTGAGGGGGAGTTTGATGGGGTTAGTGGAGATAAAGTACAAGCAGCAGAAACTGTTAATACTGCTGAATTGAATGAAGCAGCAGAAATGGTGCAAGAAGTATTAACAGACCTTGAGATAGAAGAAACTTTAATCAAGGCTAAGCATGATACTCCCAAGGTCACTTCAAAGGCCAAAGGAGTTATCATCAAAGAAAAAGGTGAAGTGATCAAGAAAGCAAGTATTGAGAAGGTAGTAAGCAAAGACAAAGGCAAAGCAAAGTTAGTGGAATCTGATCAACCAATTAAAAAGCAAAAATTGGTTGAGTCTTGTGTGTCCTAATACGCAATCATTCAATCAAGCAAACATATAATCAACACAAATAATGCATACCTGATATTGATTAATCAAAAGATTACAATTGTTCTTGATGAAAAATGTCTCTTTCTCTCTGCTTCTTGTTCACGGCTCACACCACCACCACACAAATTGATAATTTTTCTAATTAAGCTCCCTTTTTCCCTAATTACAACTAACCTAAACATATTTATACTTAGGCCATAAGCCTAATGGGCTTGGCTTGCTTGGGCCCAACAACTAAAACAACCTATTAACTTAAAATTAAAACTAACTAATAAATAAAATACGTAAACAGATTTTGACTATTTATTACAAAAGGACCCTAGACTATTTGTTGAGACGACTTTATCAGCTTTGACTTCAGATTTCCATCTTCAGATAATTAAATATGTGCTTTAACAATCTCCCCCTTTGGATCAAGATCATTCTTTAAGCTCAGAAAATGTAATCTTCCTCTTTGTCTTCAGAATGTAGCAATCTCCCCAATCGATGAGAATATCTTTTGGAAAGAAATTATCTCCAGTTTCAGCTCGGAATGCTTCAGCAAATCATCTTCAAAGAAAATTTCTTCATTTCGGCATATCTTCAGAATATCTTCCATTTCTTGATTAACGCTTCTCCCCCTTTTTGATGAAAAGAGCAAAGAGTTCATCAAAACATGTCTTCAAGAAATTTCTTCCACCATTGATCTTGCAAACAGAACCACTGAGTATCCGTCAATTCATTAAGATATTCATCCAGATCTTTGCAAATCTAGACAAATTAGAAAATGAAGTGTAACACCTGAATCAACAAATGAATCAGTTAAAATTGTCTGTCAGTAACACAAAGTCACTGTGTGTAACGAATACACAATATAAAGGAGCTTTTATGATGTTCACTCCCCCAGGGCTTCCATTCAATCATCGAAAAACCACAAAGGTAATTTCTATGAACGTTATGACAAAGAAAGAAATTCTTTGTGTGTTCGTGCAAGTGATAGAATAAATTAAGCATATAATGATTGCTTATAAGGCTCAAAATGTGTAAACCACTAAGACAACAGTTAGTTAAACACAGACTCAATGTGCATGAATGAAGTGTGAAGGTGGGGCAGACTTCCTTCTTTTCAATATCCAGATTTTCCAAATGAAAATTAGATAGCATATGTGCTGCGTCCCCTTTGAAAATGAAACATTTTCTTATTGAGAAGAAAATGAGTGGTTGGTGGGGTAATGTCAAGAGAAGGCATGGGCTAGTTGCCTGTTTCAATAATGTTCACCAAAGAAATGTGAAGCATTAGAAATGTGGCTGCCCGACTCAGAAAGTAGTTGGTGCAGAGTTTGATATTCTTTTACTCTGATCTCTCACCCTCTTTCTTTTAATCTTTAAGCTCACAGCTAACCGAACTCTCTTTTGACATATTCTCTCATCACACATCCCACACTCATTTCTTTTGAACTCCTCACATTCAATCACTAAAGGATTAACTTCTTGGGTAGGAAACACTGGTTAACGTGAATCCATAGAAGTTTCTTTTAAGTCCTAGCACACTGATCCCATGTTTTCCTATGAAGCATATGATGCTCAGATAGTTTAACTTTATCAGTTACGGCTCAAAGATGAATCAGAAAACATTTAAAATCACACTTCCAATTCAAGAAATCTGTTTGAGAATCGGGAAGTGGTTTGAACATTTAAGAACATGTTTTCTTATGATTGAAAGTTGTCCTCCTTTCAACCATGAATGAGATGAAGAAAAGAAATTATACCTTTCGAGTACAGTCTCACATCTCGCGAAGTCAAGCTTAAAGTCATAAATATATGATCTTGTAAGCATCTCTCAAGCTGCAAAAGTCTTAAGGTCTAGTCAAAGTAACTTTATTCACAAAAATTGAAATGACATAAAGCAGTAAAACACTTAGTGTACGAGTTCTGATCAGAATTAATCAGAAGTCATCACCTTTACTCCCCCTGAAATTATGCATCAGAAAAATTATAAGGTGAAAAATATAATCATTGACTCCCCCTCAATATCATATTTGACAGATGCATAAAATTTCAGAAAAGTATGCACTCCCCCTTTGATGGTTGATTTCCTCATTGGAGTATTGGAGTACAATCTCTTATCAGCACAGGAGTAAGGTCTTTTGATCACTGAAGTACGAGTCCAAAACTGTTGTGTTTAGAAGTCAAACTTCGTTGAAGTACAGGTCCTAAGTTGATTTACTTAGAAGCCTTAGTTCTCTTACTCCCCCTTGATAGTTGGTGCCTGCAACACAAATTCATCCTTTTTCTTTGGTACCCACTAGTATTTGGGTCCATGTTTGTTAGTTGCAGTTCTTGTGGGAATAACAGAGTAAGAACCATACCAGAAATGATCACTTGTTTTATGAACAAGATCATGTGTACGACAGTAAGAACAATAGAATTGTTTACCTGACAACCTGATTAATTGATCTCTCGTGTAGATATGTTCAGGTTTACCTTTATGCGCATTGTTCTTTTTGGCTTTGGGTGTATGCACACATGATTTATTACCTTTCAGCTCATCTTCAACTGGTTTCTTCTTCCAGACAAGTTCCACTTCTTTGTATCTCCTTCTTCTTTGATGTGTACCTGAACCATCTATATTGCTATCATAGAAAAGGTTAGTTTTACGAATCTGATCAAAAGATTTAACTGACCTTTGTGAAGAGACAGATTTCTGATTTGAACTTGATACAGACTTTTCAAGCACTTTAATCGTCGAAGCAAAGTTGTCTCTTTCTTTAACAATCAGGTCAATCTTCTTCATGAATTCAGACTTCGTTTTCTGTTCTTTTAATGCATTTGCAGATAGTTCAGATAGCTTCTCAGTAAGCTTTTTGATCTCAGCCTCAAATATGCTTCTTTCTTCTTCAAAGACCTTCTCAGCATTGTTTCTCTGGCCGGATATTTCCTTGAAGAATCCCACATTCTTCTGTTCAATCTCCTTTTTCTCCTTTACAAACTTTTCTCTTTCCAAGATTATTACTTTCTCAAACTCAGAAACTTTCTGAGAAAGCTTGATACACTTCAGCTCAACTGCTTTCTTTTCGTCTGCACATTTTCTCGAAAAATCTGAGAATTTCTTTACAAATGCTTTCTTTTCAATCTCAAACTCAGATCTTTCTTTGGCCATCTTTTTCTCCAGATCAAATATCTTCTTTTGAAGCTCAGCATTTGCACTCTCCAAATCAATAACTTTCTCATTGTTCTCAACAGAATCTAGTTTCTGGAATTGAGCATTCAAAGCAGAAATTTTTTCTTTTAGTTCAGAGTTCTCAAATTCCAGAAACTTTACTCTTGAAGACAACTTTGGTCCTGTCTCAATCTTCTCAATATGTTCCCATAATAGCTTTCCTGTAGCATTTTTACTGTCTAATGTAAAGAAAATCTCTTTTGAAATCTCTTTTGACATTTCTTTCATTAGGAAAGATCGAGCTAATCTGTCAGCTTCATGCCTTTTTCTTTGCTCGTCTGAGTACATATCAAGAGGTAATTTATACTCTCTTTGTTCATCTTGACCATTTTGTCCAGCTACGGTGAGAAGTTTAGTTGGAGGTGTCATGATTCCTTCTTTCAGAGATTTTCTGATATAATCTCCCAAATCATTTCGATCGATGAAGTCTATGAACTGATTTTTCCATGCATCATACTCTCCTTTGAAGAGTACTGGTGGCTTCACATCTGTTCCAATAGCAAGAGCTTCCCGAGACATCTTTACTTATACGATTAGTATCAAACTTATCTGATATGAGACAATCAACTGGATGAGATCGTTAGAAATCAAGATAAAATCACACAATACTGAAAATCGTAGAATGAAATTCAGAAAAATCTGATCATGAACAGAACTTTGTCCCCCTTCGCAGACTTAGCACGGGGGTCCCGCTACCCGGTTAGCGGGTGGGGTCAAGGGGCAACGCCCTCGCGGGGGTATGGGGGCAGCGCCCCTAGAGAAATTTTTTTGACATTTAGATGCCCTATTGCAGTTTGCAAAAATCTACCGAAATGCTGACAGGGGATGTGCTTCGACCGGGTAGATGTGAAGACCGATAAGATGTAAGACCGGAACTTTGCTAGACCGGTAAAATTGATTCGACCGGTAACTTGTTCGACCGGGGAATTGCAACGACCGGTAAGAGAAAGGACCGATATTATGTTCGACCGGGAACTTGTAAAGTCCGGTCGAGTGATTTGACCGATATAGAGTTCGACCGGGAACTTGTAAAGTCCGGTCGAGTGATTTGACCGATATAGAGTTCGACCGGGAACTTGTAAAGTCCGGTCGTGTGATTTGACCGACATAGATGCTTTGACCGATATGACTCGACCGATATACTCTTAGACCGGTGTTACTCGACCGATATACCCTTAGACCGATAGTGTGTTGTGTGAGTTCCGGTCGAATGCTAAGGACCGATAAAACTTTGACCGATAGAATGCAAGACCGGATGGATGTTCGACCGACACTAAACAAGACCGATATGTTCGACCGATAGAATGCAAAAGCTTCGACCGGTATTGTCTTTGACCGGAGTGAACTGTGAGTGTACCGGTCGAATGCAATAGACCGATAAAAAGTATTCGACCAGAAGTGCAAAGACCGATATGTTCTTGATATTCTTCGACCCAGAAACCAGAAATCAGCCCAGAAAACACTCGAAACCTCGAATTAAACAACCAAACTTTGCTAAAACGATCAATTTACCAACTAGAACAGATTACAATCAATTAATTTCAATAAAAACCACTTTAAGAACAAATTGATTGATGACACAGTGCCGACTTCGTGAACGAACCCAGAACAACAAATTCAACAAATTGATAATCAAAATCGATGCAATAATCAAATCAATCAATACCCAATCACTATAATAGGTAAAACAAACACAACCCAACCAATAATAACTTGAAAGAACAATCACACAATAAAAATTATGAATCTTTTGACAGAAAAAGCAGAACCGAAAACAAAAATTTTCAATTCATTCTGTCCTGCTCTTATACCAATTGTGTGTCCCAATACGCAATCATTCAATCAAGCAAACATATAATCAACACAAATAATGCAAACCTGATATTGATTAATCAAAAGATTACAATTGTTCTTGATGAAAAATGTCTCTTTCTCTCTGCTTCTTGTTCACGGCTCACACCACCACCACACAAATTGATAATTTTTCTAATTAAGCTCCCTTTTTCCCTAATTACAACTAACCTAAACATATTTATACTTAGGCCATAAGCCTAATGGGCTTGGCTTGCTTGGGCCCAACAACTAAAACAACCTATTAACTTAAAATTAAAACTAACTAATAAATAAAATACGTAAACAGACTTTGACTATTTATTACAAAAGGACCCTAGACTATTTGTTGAGACGACTTTATCAGCTTTGACTTCAGATTTTCATCTTCAGATAATTATGATCTTGAATCCAATAAATATGTGCTTTAACAAGTCAGATGAAGCTTTGACCAAAAAGATTCAGGCTGAACTTGAGCAAGAAGAAAAGGCTCAAGTGGAAAAAGATAGAGAGATGGCTAAGGCTCTAGCTGCAGAGCTAAATGAAGCTTATCAACAAAGTTTGGCAACTGAAATAGTAAAGAAGAAAGCTGCAACCCTAAAGAAGTCTGTGTTGGTCAAAATGGATGCAAAGAAGAGACAACCTTCAAAGACCTACCTTGGTACTCAAGAGAGAAAGAAGATGATTACTTTTCTCAAAGGTGCTGTGGGAGTCAGAAAGGAGATGTTCTCTAAGATGACTTTTGAACAGATCAAAGGGTTGTATGATTCAGAGATGACAAAGCTTCAAGGGAATGAAACAGCCAGAGTTGAAATGGAAAAGAGGATGAAAGAAAGTAATGATTTTCTGATAGAAAAACCTTTCCCTGATGAGCAAGAAACACCAAAGAAAGAATCAACTCTAGGTGAAAGTCTGAGGACTTTAAAAAGAACTAAAATGATGGCAAGAAGAAAATCAACCAAGAAGCCTAGAGTGGATAAAGAAGAAGCTGAGAAGGTTGCTGAAGAAGAAGGGGCACCTAAGTCAGTTGAACAGAAAGAACCATCAAGTACTGATGATGTGAATCTATACATGGTAGTGATGGACAAAGTTCCAGAACCTATAACATCTGAACCTGTTGGTGTTAAGCCTCCTGAGGTCATTCTCTGGGATACAATGAAGGTTGATGAAAAAGAGTATATCAGGCTCAAAAGAAAAGATGAGAAGTATGAAGTGTATAATACTTGGGCCAAGATTGTCAGAACATGTTCCAGGTCTGATCTAGAGGAGATGTTTGAAATAGGAATGAAGTTGTATGCTGATCAATTAAAAGCTCTAGAGATTTCAATCACAAAACTTGTGATGGAGTATCTGTGTATGATGTTCAAACCAGAAGAAGTGGAGGAAGTTATCAGAAATGTGTTTCAAACAGTTAACAACTGGACTCTATATGAAACTAGTGGAGTGTATGCACTGACTATGGACATAAATCACATAGAATACTTCCTGGTGGATAGAGTTTACAACCACAGCAGATTGAAGCTGCATGCCATGTTGAAGAAAAAGCTTGGTTGTGCACCAGATTCAGAAATGGCAAAGTATTTGATCCAAAGAACAATTAATCAAAGCTTGGGGTTGGATGCTAATACAGGGATATCAAGAATGGTGTTTTGGGAGCATCTGAAGAACTTGACTTCTCTTCCTAAAAGTCAAGTTAGGGGGAGATTGTTGGGAATTCAAAATTATACAAGTATGGTTAATGCTGCTAGCACTAAATGGTTACTACTTCTGAAGTTACTACTGCTGAGAAAGATTAATGCTGCAAGTCAAGATTAATACTGCTTAATGAAGTTACTACTACTAAGCAATTTTAGTACTGCTAGTAGTTAGTACTGCTGAACTTAATACTGCTCAAAGTATTAATGCTGCTGAAGACTTAATACTGCTTATGAGATGAAGACTTCATATGGCAAGGATGACAGCTGTACTGAATGGAGATATTCATGGAAAGCTTGGAGATAACTTTGGAAGATTATACTGAAGATCTTTTATTCTTTGTAATTATCTTTTATCTTCAGTATATGTATAGAATAGTTTGTATCTTTAGGATAGAGAATTATTCTGAGTTTTTAGTTTTCTTAGAGAGAATCAACCTCAAGGTTTATAATCCTAGTTCTAGAGAAGTAGAATTCGTATTGGTGAGCATGTTCATCAATATTGAGGTTGTGTGTGAAATCTTGTAGCTTTATAACCATTCAATAAAGTTTACAAGTTGTTATTATGATTCACTGTTTCATTGATCTTTAAATATTAAAGTGTTATTCCGCAAACTCCTTTAATATTGTTTCTGAATGTTTATTCTTGTTAAGAATTCAGATCCTGACACGTTTTAAGCCCATGACCCGTCAAAACGAACCCTAGAACGAGAAGAAAGCCATGGATTGTTCTCTTTTTGTCAATACACCATGATTTGAGTGGCTATCGATAAACTGCATGATGTATGTTCTTTCGGTTTGGCCAATGCATGGCTTCGGCAATATCCTACACGACACTGGGTTTTTTGCAAGTTATTTCCCTTGAAAACTTTATCATTAACATTGTAGATGAACAATGTAAAGATTAGTGGAAATCCGACGAGGTCGGTCCGGACGAGAAAACACAAATGGTACCCCTTTGCTGAATCGACCAAAAATGGGTGTCGCGCTTAAACGTCCAAAACTTTTGCTACGGGGATCCGTTTTAAGCCCATGACCAATCAAAATGAACCGAGAAGCACGTCATGGCTAGGTTGCTTTCTAGCATTTTCATGATCACAATTAGATAGAATTTTCATTGTTTTGTTGATGTTAAATTGAAAAATTGATCTTATTGTGATCGATTCTGATATTGAAATATATTGAATTCACAAAATTTCACAAAACAACCACAAAATCAGATTGAAATTTTGATTTTCTTTGATTTTGTTGTTAAAAAATTTCGATCACTGTGCTTTGAAATCTGGTCTGAAATTTGTTGGTTGTAGCAACTTTGGATTGTTAGAATTATGTTTGGAATTGGTTATTGATAGTGTTGATACAATTTTGAGAATCGAATTTTGCAGGTTTGAATTCTTAGATCGATTTTATGAATTCCATCAAGAACACGCTGAGAATCTGAAGAACACGCAAACAACTTTGGAGAAATCGATCCTTTGATCTGCGAGTTTGAGAAAACACACAGATAAGCATCTGCGCGTTCTGCAAACACGCAAGGCTTTACTAGCGAGTTCCAGTGTTCAATTTGAAGTAGCTTGCGAGTTTCTTCGACTTGCGCGTTTCAGTCTCAAATTCAACTTGCGCGTTTCTGAAATCACTCAATCTGTGCGTTTGAAGTTCTTCGACTTGCGCGTTTTAATTTCGAATCGATTTGAGAGTTTCAGGAACTTGCGCGTTTAATTCAAACGACTTGCACGTTTGAAGTTCATCTCATCGATCTGCGTGTTTTGTTTTGCGCGTTTGAATACCAAATCGATTTAAGCGTTTTATGATGTTCAATTCCAATTGACTTGTTCAATTTCATATTCAATCGACATATTTCAATTCCAATTGCTCCAATTGATGAAATTTGTAATTTGAAGGTCGAGTTCTTCATGAGTTGGGTTGCGCGTTTTAACCAAATTGATTTGCGAATTTGATTACAGCTTTCTGCAAATTCAATTTGATTGTATTGGTTTTCAATTTCAATCGACTTGTGTGTTTCAAATTAAATCGATTTCAGTTTCAGATTCATACAGGTTGCAAGATACAGTTTGAACACAGCTTGGTATGCGTATTCATGGGTTATTCAATCTGCAGTTTCGATTTTAATTGGAGTTTCAATCATGAACAACATGCAAGTTCTATTTGATTTTGATTTCAATAATCTGGGTTCTATTTGATTTTCAATTTCATTTGATTGATTGACTTGCTAGTTCTAATTTCATGATTTGATTTGCAAGTTTTATCAGGTCAAGTGAGTTGCATTAACAAGTTCATTTGATTTTGTCCAATTCACACAGCTCATTCAATTGATTTGTGAGACACAACATTTTTGTGTAATATGTGTTTTTTCAATTTGTGCAGGGTTTATGATGTGGTTTGCGAGTTTGATGGTTCAAGTGGTTTAAATCTGCAGTCTGTGATCTCTCAGCAAAATACGCAAACTATTGGGGTTCTAATAAAGTTCCAAATCGATTGACCAGAAATCTTCAAGTTTATTTTGCAAGTTTGATGCTATTTGGTCTGTGATTTCATAAACATAGTCTGTTTTAATTGCTGTGTTTTAAAGATCAAGGTTTGAGGATATGCAGTCTACAAATTGTTAAGTCTGCAAGTTTTAAATTTTAAAACATCTGTGAGTTTCAATTTGAAAATGATCTGCACGTTCCATTTCATTGGTCTGCTAAACTTTCTTGGTAACCACATCTAGTTTAGTGTTTATAGTTTGAAAGTTCATAGTTTCTTGGTAACCACATCTTGTTTGGTAAAGTTTAGTGTGGTCTGAGTATTTCATGCCAAGTAGTCTGAGAGTTTTGAATTCAAGTGAATTGTGTGTTTCACTCCAAGTGATCCACAGTCTGCAGGTTCTAGTGTTCAAAGTTGTTAAATTTGCAAATTTTTGAGTAACTCATTCTGCGAGTTTAATTCACACAACATCTGCAAGTTTTTTTTTTAATCAACATATGATCAGTAAATTGTGATTCAAACAGTCTGCGTGTTCCAGGATCTTATGATTTGCAAGTTCCAGACTAATGTATCCTGTATATTTCAGCTCTATGCAGTTTGAGAGTCTTGACAAAACACACAACTAGTGATCTGTTTCAATTTGAAAGTGTTTTGCAGTTCCAATTATTCAAGATGCTGCGAAAATCAACTTTGCTGAAATAGAGAAGACAATCAACAGCTCAACCAAAAGAACAAACAGTGGCCCTGCATATTTCACTGCATCTGGTGCTGCCATTGGAAGTGTTTTAATGAAGCTTGTGCAGTTTTTGAAGTTGTTGTGATCTACACAGTTTATGAAACCTGTGCAGATTTGAAATTGTTGTGCAACCTGTGTTTCAACATATGTGTTTCATATAGTCCTGCATTTGTGTGTTTTGAGTTTCATGAACATAGACTGAATTCAAGTTCATGGTTAAAAGTTTAACACAAACTGTGATTTTCAGTTCACAACATATCCTACAAGTTTAAAGGGTATTTGATTTGTTTGGTTCATACAAGTTGCAAGCTTAAAAGATCTGCAAAAGTTTATGATTAATTGACCTGCATGTTTCAAAATCATATGATATGTGAGTTGTGATTCCAACAGTCTGTGTGTTTAATGGTTTGTTAGTTCAAGTTATCTGTAAATTTTTAGGTGCAAGTTAGTAAGTCATTTGATGTGTTTTCAGTCACAGTTCACAGTCGAACACAATTTGTGTTTTAATAGTCCATTTGACTGTAATCTGTGTTTTAACAGTCTGCACAGTCTGCAAGTTTGTGATTAATCAGTCTGCGAAATTTTTCAAGTGCAAGTTTCAAGTGGTTTGAGAGAACCAGAGACAGAAAATTTTTCAGAGATTTTTTTTCTGATCTAAGTTTGACTTTCAGTCAAATATTTTGAAATGTTTGGGAACGATCTTTCATAATCAAGCTAATCATTCAAGATGTCTTTTACAGGCAAACATTCTACAGAGAGAAAGCGGATGGTCAACAACAAAGATTTGGAGCCTATCGTTTTAATTCCACGTATAATTGAGACGTATGGTGAAACAGGGACTATCTCAGTGACATCAGGAAATGAATCTAATACTACATCACTCGTTTCTGATTCATCTGAAATAATAATTACATGTCCAATTATAGTGGATAGAAATGAAACTGTGCCTGAGATACCAAGAAAAGAAGCTGAGCGGGATAGACTGAAAGATCAAAATTTAGAGCTTCTTAAGCAGATACAGGAGCTAAAGTTTAAATTGTCAAATTCTGATAAAACTCCTGTTTGTACAAAATGTACTGACCATGCTAAATCTAATTGTGCATGTATCATCAGTGCAAAAGAGAAAGAGATTAAAGAAAAAGAAGAATTGATTGAAATAAAAGGAAATACTATTCAAGCTTGTGAAAAAGAAATCAAGCTGAAAGACAAAAAGATTGTATATCTCAAAAGCCAACTGAAAACAACTGAACGGAAATCATCAGATTTCCAAGCTAAATCAGTTGAAATTCAAAACAAGTTTAAGGCTTTTGAAGATAAAATATCTGGTTTGGAGACACAAAATGCAGAATTGATAAAAAGCATCCAAGTAGATAAAGAAAAATCAATTCTGGAGAAATCTTCTAATCAACAGATATCTGAATTTTCAAAGAAAACACTCCAAGAGAAAAAGGATCTTGTGCTGAGATGTTCAAAACTTTCTAAGCAAGTGTCAGAATTCGAAAAGATAATAATCACTGAAAGAGACACTTTTGCGAAAGAAAGACAAGTTCTTGAAGCCAAAATAACTGAAGTTCCCAAACAGATTTCTACTTAACAAGACTTGCTCGAAAAAGAAAGACAAATCTTCAAAGAAAACAAAAAGTCTTTTGAGCTTGAAAAGAAAAACATTGAAAAGAGAAATGTTGGGATCTTCCATGAGATTTCTGATAAAACCAAGAACTTGGAAAAAGATTTTGAACAAGAACGTATACATTTTGAATCTGAAATATCTAAGCTCACATCCAGAATAATTGTTCTATCATCGGATGTTCAAAATGAAAAGAAGGTCAAATCTGATTTGAAACAAAAGTTTGACACACTTTCAGATGAAATAAACTTTTTGACTAAAAAGATAAATGACTTGGAAGCTGCAAACATTGAATTGTCTAATAAAGTAACAACTGATGTGATTAGCCAGTCACATGTTGATAACTCAACAGAATCAGTCTGTTCTTTCAAAACAGCTTCAAGTTCCATTCATGACAAAAATTTATTGAAAAAGAAAAGTGTCAAACCACAAACTGTCAAATCAAATCAGATCAAACCATCAAATTTGTTTTATGATAAATCTGTTGATGGTTCAGCAAACTTCTATGTTAAATCTCTTGTAAAGAAATCTAAGAAAAATCAGATGGTCTGGAGACTGAAGAGTTCTTCAGATGATGAGAAGAAGAATGACAAAGCATTCGCATCCACATCCAAAGCCAAAGAGAACAGAGCTTATAAAGGTAAATCTTTTGGTAATTCTGATATATATTACTCGACTAATCATTTGACCAGGGTTGCTCAAAACAAGATTTGTTGTTCTTACTGTGGAACGAATGACTTTGTAAGTAATAACTTTGTTAATTACTGGTGTGGTTCTTATTATGTTATCCCCACAAGAACTGCAACTAACTCATCAGGACCCAAATACCAGTAGGTACCAAAAGCTAAAACTGTGTTGCAGGCACCCAAGGTTTAAGGGGGAGCATAGAACATAGGCTCTTGGATAATACAATTCAAGACTCGTACTTCAATGTTAAGAACTTAGGCTTTTGAACACAACAGTTCAAAACCCGGACCTTAAAGTCAAAGAGTTAAGGCTCTTGGATAATACAATTCAAGACCCGTACTTCAATGTTAAGAACTAAGGCTTTTGAACAAAATCAAAACCCGGACTTAAGTGTCAAGATTGTGGCTTCTGATCACATGACAGATCAGGACCCGTTCTTTAATGTTCAGGCATGGATATTTTGCAAATATCCAGGGGGAGCTTAAACTAAAACAAATCATGATATAATGATTTGAGGGGGAGCTTAAAGGTAAATATCTTCTGATCTAGATCTCTGATTGTTTGAAAGAAGAACAACTTTCAAGCAAGAAAAACAGTTTCTGAAATGTTCAAACCACTTCTGGTTCTCAAAAGATTTTATGAATTTAGAAGTGTGATTTTAAATGTTTTTTCATTTTTTAGCTTTAATGTTTAACTGACCGTGTGTTTCCAAAGATCAATACTTGCATATTATCTTGTCTTTATACTGTAAAGTATTCATACACATCGGTTCAATACTTCATTTGTATTTGTTATTACCATGTCTCATAACGACCAAATTTTTCGATGGTAATACCCTCGTTTGCTTTCAAATGTTGTTGAGCATCATTCATCATTTCAAATTTGTGCTTTTATTGCTACATTGTTTATATTTGTTCATATAAACAAATTATCCAATTCTTTGATACCCTAACCATTACATTTGATCTGATTGATACATTGTTAGATTCTCAAAACAATTCTCTTGATTTCATTTCATTCATTCAATATCCTTGTTTTGAGAGATTTTTAAAGTTCAATTGCTCAAATTTCATTCATATTTTTAAAATGAGCATACATTCTGACACTGTTATCATTTTTGTGCTTATCTGTTCAAGTTAAAATGTTGAACAATCATTCTTTATAGGACTTACATGGGATTCATGTGTGAGCTTAAACAAAACTTCCATGGATTCACGTTAACCAGTGTTTCCTACCCAGGAAGTTATCCTTGAGTGAATGAGGGGTGAGGAGTCAAAATCAAAGAGTGGGGGAGATAACACATCCGGTTGAGTTTTTCTCATTGAGCTGAGGTAAAATGTAAATGAGAGTTTGGTTAGAAGTGAGCTAAATGTTAAAAAGAAAGAGGGTGTGAGAACAGAGTTAAAAGAATATCAAAACTCTGCACCAACCACTTTCTGAGTCGGGCAGCCACAAAATCTGATTGGGTCACATTCTTTGGTAACCATTGTTAGCTCCATCTACCATGTTTAGAAGTGTTGAAAAATAGGCTAAGTATAGAAACCCCTGCTGTCTCTAAAGTCGCCGCAGAAGAGACACAACTCAGAAGACTACTCTGCAGAAGACGCTCCAGAGGACAAACCTGATAATGATACTCAGATCACAGAGCCTCTGTGATCACTCACAGAGCCTCTGTAAAGGCTAACCTCTGGAGGTCAGTATTGGAATTGTGCTGAATGGCTCAAGACAAGACCACGTGCCAAGCACGTGAGACCTGCTGTACGAAGATCCGCATGATCAAGTAATGGGTGTCCCACGATGTTTACTTTACAGGTGGCATTACTTATGTGGAATGTCAGTCTTTGTCTTGTAGTACGAGGTTCACGCAACTTGTATTATATATGAGCACCTAATTCCTTGTCCTAAAAAATACGAGCACACACACAAACATAGCAGTCTGTATAATCCTTGATCATATTTGCACATACCAGTGCGTGTTATTGGTGTTCTTCAGTAATCAATGAAACAGTTCTTTAAGTAACCTTCTTATAATAATTTACTTCCTGTTCATTAATTACTTGTGTGTTTATTACCTTGCATGTTCAATCTTTACTACACATCTTAAACGCTTCCGCACTCTATTTAATCAATCTGTGTGTAGTAAAAGGTTAAATCAAGTTAAAGAACATCATAACAGGGATCAACAATTGGTATCAGAGCATACTTTGATTTTCAATATCAAAGGATCTTGTTCTATACTTGTTTCCAGTATTCAAGGTAGTAGTTTGAGTTTGTTCTTTGTCCCAAACTCCATTCACAGTCACACTCTGTTTTCTGAATCTATATCATCCTGTTTGGTATAGAAACAGGTACAGGTGTGCATCTTCACTAAAAGACAGATTCAAAGCTAGTTGGTTGGTCATCTGTTCATACTCTCCCTAGTTCATATCATACTCTGTTTTTCTATCTAAAACTATCATGGCAAACGCTGTTAACTATTTCAGTGCTGGCTCTCAATCAAAGCCTCCTACTCTCATTAGAGATGAGTATCCTCAATGGAAAATCAGGATGGTACACTTCCTTGAAGGTGTGGATCCAGGTCTGGTTGATTTTCTTCACAATCCTCCTTTCATCCCAATGACAACTGTTCCTCGTGTTCCTGCCACTGCCAATACTCCTGAAATCCCTGAATATCAACACCCCAAACCTATCCTTGAATGGAGTGAAGAAGAAAAGGCACAACATGAGCTTGCAAAGAAAGCCAAAAGACTAATCATAATGGCTATCCTAAACGATATCTTTCAATCTCTTGACTCATGTGAAACTTCAAAGGACCTATGGTTAGAGCTAGAGAAACAACTTTGTAGATCCCAGTACAGTGCAATCAACAACAAATAATATCAAAGATGAATAAGATTTGAGTCACAACTACTAGTCATATGATTAATAAGCAATCAAAGGGTTACAGGTTTACAGAAAGAGTTTCTGATCCGAGAGAGTAAACCTATTGACTAGCAATCTGAATTATGAGACTTCCACTTAACAAATGAAACTAGAATAACCTTTATATACTCAGGCTTTACAAAGATGGGCTTATGGTCTTGGGCCCATCTAATAAAACAACTATTAATTAAATACATTTCGAACCCTTATAAATACTTTATTCCACTTTCAACACTCAGGACTTTCAGTCCTAACAATCTCCCCCTAAAGTTGAATAAAGCATTTAACAACTTGAAAAACTTCAGGCCTTGATCTTCTTTCCTTCTTGAATATTTGAAGAACTTTTGGTGTTTCATGTCTTCATGTCTTTCCACTCTCCCCCTTGAATAAAGCTCTTGGTCTTTACAGTATCAACTTTGTAACCAGATTCGATGTGCAATAGCCTCGACTGAACGCACTATCAAGCAACTTTCAGCTGTAAAAACTCAATCACATCGGATCAGCACACAAGAAAGATAACGAGAGAGTTACTTGACATTCCACGGTGCATCTTTAGTTTAAAACAAAGAACCTGTCTTTCAACCGCGAGTTGAATAAGCTTTCAGTTTAAGAACTTGTTTCAATCAGCACGTAGGAGGAATGAGAAACAAACTTGTAGCAAACACCACATGATACGGAAAAAATCAATACAATCTTTGAAATCTCTTTGAAACATTGAAACATAATCTTCATCTCTTTGATCTCTAGACTGTCTTCAGAAATAACTTTCTTTCTTTAAAACTTTGAAATTGAACTTTGTAAGATTTCTCCCCCTTTTTGATGATTATGAGCATCATGATCATCAAAACTTCTTCAGTTTTAGCACTTTCTTTGATCTCCCCTTTATGATAATTTAGCATTCTCCCACATGTGATCTGAGAATCCGTCAATTCATGAAATGTATATATCTGACTCTTTTCAAATTCAGACATAATGAACAATGCAACCCTGATTCAACAGATGAAACAGTTAGTATGCCTGTAAGTAGCACGAAGCCACTTTGTACAACAGATGTACATTGGAAAGGAGTTTTTGTGATGTTCACTCCCCCAGGGCTTCCATCCAATCATAGAAAAACCACAAAGAATGTTGGCAAGAGTGGCTGGTGGGGTTATAACAAGAGTTGGCATGGGCTCACTGCCTGTTTCAATGATGGTCACCAAAGAATGTGAACCAATCAGAATATGTGGCTGCCCGGCTTAGAAAGTGGTTGGTGCAGAGTTCTGATATTCTTTTAACTCTGTTCTCACACCCTCTTTCTTTTTGTCATTATGCTCACTTCTAACCAAACTCTCTTTTCCATTTTGTTGCTCCACACAATGAGAAAAACTCAACCCGATGAGTTATCTCCCCCACTCTTTGATTTATGACCCCTCACCCCTCAAATCACTCTAGGATAACTTCTGGGGTAGGAAACACTGGTTTACGTGAATCCATGGAAGTTCTGTTTAAGCTCACACACGAATCCCATGTAAGTCCTAAAAACATGGTTGCTCAACCATTTAACAGAACAGTTAAGCACAAAGTGTATGATATCATTGTCAAAATGTATGCTCATGAGATTTGAGCAATTGAACTTTGAAGATTTCTTAAAACAATGATATTGAATGAATGAAATGAAATCAAAAGAATTGTTTTGAGAATCTGACAATGTATCAAGCAGATCAACTTAAAATGGTTAGGGTATCAAAGAACTGGATATTTTGTTTATATGAACAAATATAAACAATTTAGCAATGAAAGCACAAAATTAGAAATTATGATTGATGCTCAACAACATTGAATTTCAAACGGGGGTATTACCATCGAAAAATTGTTTCGCTATGAGACATGGTAATAACAAATACAAATGAAGTACTAAACCTGTGTGTGTGAATACGTTACAGTATAAGGATAAGATAATACGCAAGTATTGATCTTTAGAAACACACAGTCAGTTAAACATTAAAGCTCAAAAAAAAATGAAAAACATTTAAAAATCACACTTCTAAATTCAGAAAATCTTTTAAGAATCAGAAGTGGTTTGAACATTTAAGAAACTGTTTTTCATGCTTGAAAGTTGTTCTTCTTTCAAACAATCAGAGATCTAGGATTAGAAGATACTTACTTTTTAAGCTCCCCCTCAAATCATGATAGAACGATATAGATCTATTAAGCTCCCCCTGGATATTTGCAACATATCCAAGTCTGAACGTTGAAGAACGGGTCCTGATTTGTCATATGATCAGAAACCAAACTTCGTTGAAGTCCGGGTTCTAAGCTGATTTACTTAGAAGCCATCGTTCTTCTACTCCCCCTTTACAATAGGTGTCTGCAACAAAGAATCAGTTTTCGGCTTTGGTACCCACTGGTATTTGGGTCCTCGAATGTTAGTTGCAGTTCTTGTGGGGGATATAGAATAAGAACCGTACTAGAAATGATCCATGGATTTGTGAATGTGATCATGTGTATGACAATAAGAACAATGGTATTTCTTACCTGATAACCTGAGTAATTGATCTCTCGAGTAGATATGATCAGGTTTACCGTTACTCGCTTTGTTCTTCTTGACATTAGACGCATGTACACATGATTCTCTTTCTTTCAGCTCATCTTCAACTGGTTTCTTCTTCCAGACCAGTTCTTCATCTTTGTATCTCCTTCTTCTTTGAGGTGTACCTGAACCATCTATATTTCTATCATAGAAAAGGTTAGTACTATGAATCTTATTAGAGGATTTAACTGACCTTTGTGAAGAGACAGGTTTCTGATTTGAACTTGATGCATATTTTTCAAGCACTTTAATCGTTGAAGCAAAGTTGTCTCTTTCTTGAACAAGCAGGTCAATCTTCTTCGTGAACTCAGACTTCGTTTTCTTCTCTTTTAGTGCCTTTTCAGATAGTTCAGATAACTTGGCAGTAAGCTTTTTGATTTCAGTCTCAAAGATGTTTCTCTCTTCTTCAAATCCCTTCTCAGCATTGTTTCTTTGGCCGGATATTTCTTTGAAGAAACCAACATTCTTTTGTTCAATGACCTTCTTCTCTTTGGCAAACTTCTCTCTTTCAAGAATGATTACTTTCTGAAAATCAGAAACTTGCTGAGAAAGTTTTATGCATTTCAGCTCAACTTCCTTCTTCTCATCAGCACATTTTCTCGAAAAATCTGAGAACTTCTTTGCAAAATATTTCTCAAACTCGGATTTATCTTTAGCATGCTTTTGTTCCAAATCAGATACTTTCTTTTGAAGCTCAACATTTGCATCTTTCAGTTCAGAGATCTTTTCCTCGTGATTATCAACAGATGCTTTCTGGATTTGGACAATCTGATCTTCCAAGTTCAAGATTTTTCTTGTCAGCTCTTTGTTCTCAGTTTCCAAACTCATTGTTTTCTCATTACTCTGCCCAGAAGTCTTTTTCAGAAGATCTTTATTAGTCGCCTTTAATGCACTGACTTCTTCTTTCAATATGTCGCTTTCATTCTGATACTGTTGTGATCTTTCTTTGTAGTAAGCAACAAAGCATTTAAGATTTGCGTTCTCTAATTTGAGATCTTGAACTTCAGCATAGTACCCCATCTGGATTTATCTAATTCAAGCTTGTGAAAAAAAACTTG
Organism: Arctium minus; assembly: GCA_954870635.1. Lineage (NCBI taxonomy): Eukaryota > Viridiplantae > Streptophyta > Magnoliopsida > Asterales > Asteraceae > Arctium > Arctium minus. The sequence continues at coordinate 2,038,833 of OX941080.1, read as the reverse complement.
ACAAAATAAGAAACTTTAAAGTGCAAGGACCAAAAGTGACAAAGTGTGAAACTTGAAAGTTTAGGGTCACAAATGACAAGCTACTGAAACCTTGAAGTACGGGGGCTAAAAGAAATGCACTGGAAAATGATCGTGAGACAAAAAAAAAAATTTTTAGGCCCGGTCGAGCAGGGTACCGGTATAGACAAAGGACCGGTCGAATAAGGTACCGGTCGATATGAATAGTACCGGATGAATAGTACCGGATGAATAGTAACCGACCGGTATGAATAGTACTTCGTGAATAGTATTACGTTCGACCTGTATGACGTTCGACCTGTATTTCGTTCGACCGGTATTTCGTTCGACCGGTATTACGTTCGACCTGTATTACGTTCGACCTGTATTACGTTCGACCGGTATTACGATTGGATCGGTAAAGCAATGTACCGGTCGAACAACGGACCGGTAAAGACAATGTACCGGTCGAACTCATGGACCGGTAAAACAATGTATCGGTCAAACCAAAGGACCGGAAAAACAAAGTATCGGTCGAACCAAAGGACCGGAAGTGACAAAATATCGGTCGAGCCAAGGACCGGTAACAACAATATCCCGGTCGAACGCAATGACCGGTAACAACAATGTCCCGGTCAAAGGGTATCAGGACAATAACTATCGATTGGAAAAGAAAACTATCGGTCAAGTTCTATTAGCAGATAAGATCGATAATATCAGATAAAGATCGACAAAATCGAAGAACACCGAAGAACACGATGAACACAGACCGATAAAGATAACCCAGATATTCAATCGAGCCCAGAAATTGACTTCGATGAGCAAATAAACAGATTCAAACACATGCAGAAATCGACCGATAAACAGAAAATCAACAGAAAACTTAAACCCAGTAAGCTTAGACCGATAAAAATCAATACCAATCGATTTTCAATAAAACACAAAGACCGATAAAAACTTTTTCCAGAAAACAATAGACCGATAAATCTTAAAGAAATCAACCCAGATCGATAGAAACCTTAGACCGATATTATGCACATAAACAGTAATCGATAAACAAAAATATCAAACGACCCAGATCAACCAAAAACTTAGCAGATTAAGCAGATAATCGAATAGGGTTTTTAGACAAACCTTTTTCTGGATCAAACCTTTAGTCTCTTTGCTCTGATACCAATTGTAGATCCCAGTACAGTGCAATCAGCAGCAAATAATATCAAAGATGAATAAGATTTGAGTCACAACTACTAGTCATATGATTAATAAGCAATCAAAGGGTTACAGGTTTACAGAAAGAGTTTCTGATCCGAGAGAGTAAACCTATTGATTAGCAATCTGAATTATGAGACTTCCACTTAACAAATGAAACTCGAATAGCCTTTATATACTCAGGATTTACAAAGATGGGATTATGGGCTTGGGCCCATCTAATAAAACAACTATTAATTAAATACATTTCGAACCCTTATAAATACTTTATTCCACTTTCAACACTCAGGACTTTCAGTCCTAACAATTGAGGGTGGTGCCAAACCCCTCAAGAACAACAGGGCCTTATGCATAAATGAGTATTTTGCATTCAAAGCTCTGTCGGGTGAATCCATTCAAAGCACTTACAATAGATACAATTCTTTGATAAACAAGTGTAAGAGGTATGGGATCCATAGAACCTCCGAAGAAAACAATGTCAGATTTCTATAGAGCCTGAATGATGAATGGTTTCATCTAACCATGTCCATGCAAGCTACCTTGGATCTTGATGTTTGGTCCATATTTGATCTCTTTGGAACACTGATTAGCCAAGAGAATAGAATTTCCAAACTAACAACCCCTGTCGGAGGTCCTCTAGCTCTTGTAGGAAGTGCCTCAGAAGGCAAAGACAAGGGAAAGAAGGAAAAGGCAGCTGAGGAGGCACAGAGGAATAAGAAGAAGAAGGTACTTGTAGCAGAGAGTGAAAGTGAAGAAGATTCTAAGGAGGAGATTGACATTACTCTGGCCAAAACACTTGCACTTATCACCTGACAATTCAATCGTGGTCTCAAGAAGAAGCCAGAGTACAGAGGGAGAGAAGAAAGAGATGATAGAAGCAGAGGATATGGTGAGGCAAGAAGACATGAAAGAGAAAAGTCTGAGGAGCCAAGGAAAGAAGAGAGGAGTGAACAGAGGTCAGACGGCAGAGGTGGTGACAAATTCCCAAAGCAAACTGAAGGCTGCTTCAAATGCGAAAAACCAGGCCACTATGCAGTAGAGTGTAGGTCTTCTGCCAACAAAGGGAAACCCACAAGAGACGTTGCTTTCTATAAAAAGAAAGCAGAGTACTACACTCAGAGATCCCTAATGGCAGAACAAGAGAACCATGTAACTGATGAATCCTCTGATGAAGAAGACAACGCACTCTTCTGTGGAATGGTAGAAGTCCACTCTTCTGACAACGAGAGTGAGGTATCCACTTATAATTCTTGTAACTCGGACTTTGAAAACAAGCTTCTTGAAATACAAAATGATCTTCTAGCTTATAAAAATACATGCTCGGATCTTGAGAAAAAGCTTGCCTTCTTTGAAAGAGAAACTAGGCTTTTCACAGAGGAGAAGGACAAGCTTTACCTTGAAAACAAATCTCTTACCTCTGAGCATATTTCAACAAAAAGGGGTTTCAAGGAGAAAATCTCAAATCTAGACAAAGCTTTGAAAGAAAAGGTCAAAGAGCTAAAGAAATGTGAGAGTGATCGTTTAAATGCCATTTCTTTGAAAAAAAAATTTCAAAAAGAAAGAGAGCTCTTCATCAAGATCTGTTCGACATAGATCTCAAAATCAAAAAATATCAGGATGCTCAAAAAGTCACTGAAAAGGTCAACACCCAAATTGGCAGAAGAGGCATAGGTTTCGATGATGTTGATCCCTATACTGGAAATAAAAGAAACAAATCCTTAGAAAACATCTTCTGCCCTGGAAAGTTTCTAAAACCAAGTCTTCCAAACCTTCTATCCACATTTAAAAGGCGAAAAACATCTGAAGAACCACATCTGAGGAACCACATCTGAGGAATCCTCTGTTGATGGTAGATACATGGTATGAAAACAATAATCTACCTTCTTCACTCTCATCAAAGAGAAATTCTATTTCAAAGAAATATCTGTCTCAAAAACAGATAGGAATCTTCAGATTTGGTCATCCAGAAACACAAACTCAAATGGCTTTTGTATGCATGATGACTCCTGAAAAGGAATTGTCCTCTGAAGCTCCAGAGTTTGTTCCGGCCTCTGTGGAAGAAAAACTTTTTAAAAGATTTCTTGAAAATTGTTAGTCCTGGAGGTGCTTAACAAGCTTGTAGAAGGGGGGGGGGGTTGAATACAAACACATAAATTAAAGTTTAATAAATTGTTTATTGATAAATCAAACACAATTTACAAGTTTGTTGCGGAATAAGATTAAAACAGACTCAATCTAAACAAACTTAAGAAACACTAAGATGATTGCACAAGAATTTCAGAGAATGGGGGATTAAGGAATATAGAAAACAAAGGTTTCTATTTGGGGTTCAAGGATTGAGCACACCCTCAGATGGAGGAGTGATCATCCTATTTATACCCTATGGATTAAATGCATGGCAGAGCACTTTACACGTGGCGTTCACTGATTGGCTTTGGAAGTCTGACTTTGGGAGACATGCTTTCAGCCGGATCATGAACAGTGTAGTTGACAGAGTTGTTGTACGAATTGTGGCAGAGGCATGACCGTTCTGACACATCGTACTGAGTTGTGAAAGGTAAGACAGAAGGAAACTTGAGGTATAAGCTTTGTGATCATTTGATCGCTGAATATCTCTTTCTTCAGAGACATCAAGAGTTCAGCGATCGCTGAAGCTTTCCTCATGTTCTTTCGCGTATAAGTAGAGTTGTCTTTGCTTCACTGATATCTGCATCAGGTCACTAGTAGACTTCTCTTTGTTCAGCAGCTTCGTCTTCGATTCAGCTATGAACATCTGTTGACGCGAGACTTGTCTTCAGGGATTACGTTACTGTTTACATCAGAACTATCAGCGATAACTGAACAGACTCAGTTTGATCACTGATAGTGAAACACTAATACATATTACATGTTTATAAGAAAGACTATCGGCGATAACTGAACAGACTCAGTCTGATAGCTGATGGTGAAACACTAATACATATTAAACGTAATTTTCACTAAGTACATAAAAGGGTCGTTATCAAATCACTAAGAGAGTTTGGATCAATAATCTCCCCCTATTTGATAATGACAAAGTAACTGAAGAAAACTACTTTATAATTCAAAATGATGGCATAATCAGGAGTCATAACATACATGTCCCAATTACTATTTTGAGGGATCTTTTACAGTTCTGATAGAGTTAAGTACTTCACTGAAATTTTCATTAATCCAAGAAAAGAATTACAAGGTATGAAAATTACAAGTACAATTGATGTACTAATTACTGTAAGTTAAACTAATAGATTACAAGAAGAAAACAAATCTATCAGCTATCTAAAGAAGATTTAGGAGGATTGATCAAGTACTCAGGTATATCTTCTTCTTTTTGCTTTCGCTCTTAAGATTCTTTGCTAATGATCACTTTGATTTGCTCAGCAGCAGGAGAGAGATCACACCATAAGCACATGATATCCTTGAGAAGACCGAGGGGACAGATAGGGATTTCATAGATTCTTTGAAATCTAAGCTGTTCCTCGTCATCTCTGAAGAAGATTCCAAAAGGTTTTTCAAGTACTTGTCCCGCAACATATGGTCCACCAGGAGGCAGAGATAGATCCAGAACTGAAAGATTAGGAGGAGGAACGAACAGAGTTTCTCTTGAGAATTTGATGGAGGTTTCATTCCTGATCACTGCGACATTTTCAGAGGAGGAGGAGACATGCTTTCTTCTGATCTGCTTTGGCTTAGAAGGAAGAGCAGACAACACTTTTAGGATTGCAGCGACTCTGTTGATGAGAGCATCATTTATCCCTTCAACATAACCTCTGTAGATTGACTTTGATTTCTTCAGTGCGTCTTTGAACACAATCAATTCCATATAGCCAAGGCTTTCCAGTTTTGATACAAACATCGCCTTGCAGCTTCCATCCTCTCTGGTAATCTCCATAGTGACAGAAACTTTGTCCTTCTTCTTTCTTCCAGAGATAGTAACAGCTATGATCTTCATTGGGTTAGAGCGATAGTAAATTTTATGCTTGCACCAATCGACTGAGTTATCGCTGACCACTTTTTCTTTTGAGCGTTCCTCTTCAATATCTTTCAAAAGAGCAGCCTGGACTTCAACTGGTTTCTTCTTCAACTTCTTGTCTTTGACTTGAGAAGACTGAATTTTGAGAGCCAGAGGGGCATCTCTTTGACAATCAGCAATCAGCTTCTCAGCCCTGACGGATTCTTCGATTTCAGCTTCTGTCAGGAACTCTAGATCTGATGATTGAGAGGGGATCTTTCGCCGTTGATTCTCTAGATGAGAGATTATCTCTGTTCTTTTCTTCATCTCTTCCTCTGACAAATGAAGTGGTGTAGAGGGCCTCCGTGGATGTTGCAGGGACTCTTCTTCTTCTTCATCCTCTTCATCAATCTCTCTTACAGAGATTGGGATTATCTGGTCATCAACTTCAACAGCTGGGATTATTTGGAGCTCTTTACCCTTAAGCAGGGGAGAGAACTGTCTGGTCAGAAAATGAAAAAGAAGGTTAGTTTATTTTTATGGAAGAAGAGAGATAAAGGCTAGAAAGAAACAGGGGTCGGATTTTTATAGACGGATAAGGGAACGAGGGTAAGGCATACCAAAGAAGGTTTCTCCTCAGATAGTGAGATCATCTTCAGGTTTTCCTCAGCAGTTGCACCTTTGCTTTGGGAAGGGGTTCCTGAAGATGTCTCATGACTCCCCCCTGCTTTGATAACTTCTTTCGAAGCTATCGCTGATGAAGTGACGGCTGAAGAACACCATAGAGAATGATCTTCTTCATCGTCATCATCATCATCTTGATGAGGTTCTTCCTCTTGATCTTCAAGATCAAGGGCTTCATCTTCATCGTCCTCCTCTTCCTCTTCATCGATTAACTCATCGATGGTAGGAGGGGCCTTTTCAGCAACTATCAGTTTCCTTCAATTGTTCATTAGCATCAACTTCTTTCTCTTTATTTTGTCAGCTTCTTTCTCCCCCTCTTTGTCATTATCACGGAGAGAGAGATCTTTGGAAGGAGTAGAGGTTTCTGCAGTGGCCAACTTCTGGACTTCAACCTCCAGTCCTGTGAGACGTCCTTCAAGTACAGGGATATCTGACGTAGCTTGATGAATAAACTCCACAGCTATGTTCAGAGAGGTTCGATCGTTCTCTGTAAATGAAGGAGCAGGAATTGGAGCTGGTGCCTTCAGCTTGTCGAGGACTTGCTGAAGAATAGTAGTGCAGGTGTCAACCTTTGCAGACAGGACATCAAACTATTGCTTGGAGTCTTCCCTGACTTTGACAATCGCTTCTTGGAGAGTAGCGATTTGAGAGACGTCATCTTTGGAGGCGCATTAAGCTGTCAGCGTCTTTAGTGCATCACTAGCGGTATGAACAACGCTCGTGGTGTTGTTGAGAGAGGCAGTCAGAGACTCTACCTTTGCACTCAAACTATTGACATTGGTGTCAACAGTCGCCAAACTAGGACCTGAAATATAAGTTAGTTTTTGAGAAACAGGCTTATATGGTGAGTTGGGAGTAGTCTTTAAGGTTATAGGAGTACCTGCATTATTAAACATTTTGTAGAATTGCATAGATTCCTCAAAAGATTGATGTTCAGGTCCTATGGGTCCAAATTGTGGTTGCGAAAAAGTAGATGATGGGTCAGAGACCAAAGAAATAGAAGGATGAGAGATGGGGACAAAAGTAGGGATAGGGGTAGTTACCGTTGTGATCACCTCAAGATGTGGAGGAGTTGAGATAATGGGTGGTGGCACTGTTGATGTGACAGCGATCGTAGTCGCTAGCATGGTTGAGGTGGGTATTGCTGAGGATGTGGAGGAGAGACCCACGAATGCATCCAAGGAGGTTTGTTGAGAAACATCCTTAGGTATTGAGCTAGAGGTACCTTTCTCCTTGGTCACCTTGGACTTCTTCGAAGGACCAAGGGAGCCAGTTGATGGTCGTTTGGAAGGGGTAGCGGCAGGGATAGCAGAAGAAGGAACCTCCTGCGTGGCTGCTGAAGACGAAGAAGTGAGGAGAGAGAGTCTGGAGCGAAGTTCAGAGATACTTACCTCATTGGGGAGCGTCTTGACCTCTAGTGAGCGCTGACCCACTTTGGGAAAAGTTGCATCAGAATTAGTGGGGTAAGTAGCAGGGTAGAGGAACTTCAGGTACGCACAGATGAAGCGTACATAGGGGATCTTGGGATCCCTCTCAGTATTCTCTATCTTTGACCTTAGATCATCAAAGATAGTTGTTGCGTAGTCGAAATTTCTTCTGGCGATCACTGAGTAAGCCATATGGACCTGAATCTTGCTGGCCTGGTCCAGTGACCCACTCTTCCCACTCATACACTGAATGAAGTGAGAGAAGATGTAGTTAAGCTGAGAAGGCATGAGTGCCTTCTTCACAAGAGTCAGCTTCTTGTTGGGAATTGTCGTCCTCGGCTTTGGTTCCCAAGAGTATTCCATAGCATCCAGGAATTGGATGAGTTCAGCATCAAACTTATGCTCCACTGGTCATTCAATAAAGTTTACAAGATTGTGATTTAACCGGAATTGGATGAGTTCAGCATAACTTTATTAACAGAGAACATATTAAGCCATTTGCAAAGTTTCTGAATTGCCTCTATACGCACCACTGGAGCATAAGTCTCATCGTAGTCTATCCCTTCCTCTTGCCTATATCCCTTGGCGACAAGTCGTGCTTTGTTTCGGATAACGGTACCATCTTTATCTTTCTTGTTTTTGAACACCCATTTCGTACCAATGATGGTTTTACCTTGTGGTTTGGGTACGAGTCTCCAGACTTTTAGTGCTTCAAACTGATTCAGCTCATCTTGCATCCCAGTTACCCAATCTGAATCGGTAAGGGCCTCAGATACGCGTGTAGGCTCGATCTTGCTCAGAAAGGATTCATACATACATAGATTTGATGTTGCAGACCTAGTTTGCACCAGTGCAGAAGGATCTCCAATAATTTGATGTACCGGATGCTCTTTGGTCCACTTATGTTCATGAGGGAGTGGATTAGATGCATGTTGATCATTGTCCTCATCTAGGAATCCACTGGTATCTCCTTAAGATGGTTCAGAATTAACGAGGGCTTCAGTTGAAGTAGTCGTTGCAGAAGTTGCAGTAGGTACAACTTGGTCAATCTGATGATCAGTCCTTACAGTACATCCTACTAAGTCATCTACTTCTTTCTCGGCGGTGTTGGTCACAACTTCAACTGTCGGAGTAGGCTTTTGAACTGGAACTTCTTGCTGAATAGGGGAACCGAATTCAGTAGAGATATCGGAAGTGGTCGGATGAGTAGTCATCGAGTCTTCTATCCTGTCAACCACAACAGAGTTAGGCAATTTAGAACCAAGAAATTCATCATAGAACAGTTCAAATAATAAATCCAAATCAGATAAATTAGAGGTAGACGACGAAGCGCCATCTGATTTGTTCTCTTGAGGTGCAGGTCCTGGACTGGTTGGTCCAGAAGCTAATACTCCAGTAATTACGGGTTCTGAACTAATGTGCTCAGAAGCCATGTCCTCATCAAATGTAACATTTACGCTTTTGATCACAGTCTTCGACTTCTTCAAGTAAACCCAATATGCAGTAGATGTCGAGGAATAACCAACGAAGATGCCTTCATCCGCCTTAGCACTGAACTTGTTCAGATTCTCTCTGTCGTTTAGAACAAAACACTTACAACCAAAAACATGAAAATATTTAATGGTTGGTGTTCGATTGTTGATCAACGCATACAGAGTCTTCTGAAATCTGTGGTGTATCATGGAGCGATTCTGAGTGTGACATGCAGTCGATACAGCTTCAGCCCACAAAAATAAAGGTAAGTCAGATTGGCTGAGTATTGTTCGAGCGACCTCAACAAGTGTACGATTTCTCCTTTCTACGACTCCGTTCTGTTGAGGCGTGCGAGCAGCAGAGTATTGATGTGATATCCCGACCGATTCGAGATATTATTCAACTATCTTGTTCTTGAACTCTGTGCCGTTGTCAGTCCTGAGAATCTTTACTTGTTTTTGCAGATTGACTTGGGACGTCTTCAGAAACGTAATGAGAACATCGGGAGTCTCATCTTTAGACCGTATAAACTTAACCCAAGTGTATCGTGTATAGTCGTCCACAATAACTAGCACATACTTCTTTCCTCCTAAGCTTTGCGTTCGCATAGGACCGCATAAGTCCATATGCAACAACTCTAAAGGAGAGCTGGTACTAGGTTCAGGCTTTGGTTTGTGTGGGGCTCTCTTCATCTTTCCCTTTTCACACGCTGCACATAGATGTTCTCTTTCATATTTCAGCTCTGGAAGTCCTTTCACTAGCTTGCCACTGACCAGCTTGTTGATGTACCGAAAGTTGAGGTGAGAAAGCCGTCGATGCCATAACCAGCTTTGTTGCATCAAGGCCTTTGATAGTAGACATACCTGATTGTCAGTCTGGACCTTTGACAAGTTGATGGTGTAGAGGTTTGACTTGCGAGTGCCAACCAAGAGTTCTTTCCCGTCTTCAGTACGTACCGAACATGTCTTGGCCTTGAAATTAACCTCTAAGTCTTTGTCGCAGAACTGGCCAATGCTGAACAGATTGTGCCCTAAGCCTTCAACGTAACTCACCTTCTTGATCGTAAGATTTTCATGTACAACATCACCATTTCCAGAATAGGTGAAAACTGATCATTCCCAAAACGAACTGTGCCACAGTATTTGTCCATAAAATTAGACAACATACTATTCTTCCCGGTCATATGCTTGAAACACCCGCTATCCAAGTACCACATATGACGGGTCTGCACAACACAAATCAGGAAAGAAGAGGTTTAGGCACCCATTTAAAAATGGGACCTCCACTGTTAGTACTTGATTTTGGCTCCCATTTAAAATTGGGCCCGCTTATTCTTTGAAAACCATAATCATGATAAGATGAATGATAATGATAATATGAAACATTATATGAACCATACCAAACATCAGAAAATTTACGAGAAGCATAATCACATTCACCATAATTTAAAAACTTTTTATTCTTAGATGGAGCTAACTGGAATAATTGCTTTATAGAGTATTTCTTGCGAGAATCAACAAGATTAGCAACATTCACAAACACATCATCTTTACTAGAAGTCTTTTTATTCAAAACAAAACTAGAACAAGATTTAGCTTTCTCGTCTATCTTCTGTTTCGGTATCCATGTAGTCTTAACTCCAACCCTTTGCTTTCTCAAATCTGAAACATGTGAAACTTTAGAGTTAGAATGATGAGAATTAAGAGAATGCTTCTTCTTTGGCTTACCAGTGGGGATCGGTTTCTGTGAAAGCTGAGATTTTTGTTTCTTACCTTTTGCTTTCTTTGATTTCACAGAAACTGATTTATCAACTTTCGTTGATGTTTCACCTTTTTCAAACACACTGGGTAATCCAAAAGAATTAACAACACAAAATGAATGATCAGGAAGTTTAGAGGTAAAATCAAATTGAGCAACACAATCATTCAAAATACCATCAGAGTTTAAGAAATTAAGATCATTCTCAAGTGAACCAGATCTGTCATCAGAATTTAAAGCCTTAGAGAATTTAGAAAAATCAGTATCTTTGAACACTGTTGAAAATACAGTTTGTTCTAAGTCCATCAAAAGTCTTTCTTCTGTAAGAGTATTCTCGAGTTCAGAAGTTTTACTTTCCAAAACTAGAGGAGGTACGTAAATCTTACCTTCGATGGGTTTAGCCTCCAACTCTTTTACAGAATAACTCTCAAAATAATCATTTGAAAGAAATTTTGATTTATTAGAACTATAACTGTTATTCAACTTCTCATAGCGAAATGGAAGTTGAACTTTAGTTGTGTTCTTTCTTTTATCATATTCCTTGGCTTTATCTTTTTCAGACAGACTAGTCCAAAAGGGTTTGAGTTCCTGATGTTGAGGAGCCAACAACATAAACCCAAAGTCATAAAGTGCAGGCACTTCAGATATACCCTTTTTGAGACGATGTGGGTTCTTGTAACCAAGTCCCCAAGTATCAGGTTTCTCTTTAGGTTTGTTCAAATGAGTAGTGTGTTCAGTTTGACCTGAAGAATGTAATTTCTCTTCCAAAGCATTCACCTTTTCTATTAAAGATTTATTCTCTTTTGAAGTAGAAAAGTACCTTTTAGCAATCTCTCTAGATTTAAACTCACATTCTTTAAACTTTGAATCGGTTTTAGATAACTCTTTATGAATTATAGTCTTTTCTTTAGCGCTGGTGTCTATATTTTTGTGCAAAGTTTCAATTAATACATTTTTCTCAGCAATATCATTACTAAGTTTATGTATAGATTGATTTTTCTCATTTATGGCACCTTTCTCACGCTTCAGTTTCGACTCTAACTCTTGGAGTTTAGACATCATGGCATTCATTTGGTTCAGTAAATCAAATTCAGTTAAGTTACATACCTCATCATTATCTCCATCATCAGAACCAGCTTCAGCTTCTGACTGGTTCTTTCCCATCAAGCACAGATGTGCTGTCTCGTCCTTCTCTCCTTCTTCAGATTCGTCGTCCGAATGGTCGAGCCAGTATTCATCATCGGCCATTAATGCTTTTCCAGCCTCTTGTTGCTTGGCTAGAAGCATCTTATTCTTGTAATAGTCGGAGTTTCGGACTTTTGATTTGCGACAGTCCTTGGCAAAATGACCGAGTCTCCCACAATTGTAGCACTTAATCGGTTCTTCCTTCTTGGTCTCTTCAGCTTCATCCTTCTTCTTGTTTTCTGGTCTCCTTTATTCAACTTTCTCCTTATGCTTGTAGTTATTAGGACCAGACGAGTATCTCTGACTATTGGAGTTTGGCTTTTTATAGAACTTCTTTTGGAGAGCCTTGGTTATCAACAACATGGCTTCCTTCAGTTCATTACAATCGTCAGAGTCAGACTTTTCCTCGCAATCAGCTTCTTCCGATTCAGATTCTATCACCTTCTTCTTCTTAGACTTCTTAACCACAAGAGCAACTGGATCAGCAACTGCTTTGTCAGCCTTTTTCATCTCAGCCTTGATCTCTTCTACTTCTTCCTCATTCTGTCTGAGGATTTCATAAACTTCATGAAGAGGAATGTCATGCAGATCCTTCAACTGCCTCATTTGTCGGGTGAACCTCTTCCACTCAGGCTGAAGATTGCTGAGAAATTTCACATTCAGCTCCACGTGAGATTTGTTGATCTTGTTCTTGCTGAGCTCATTCAGCAATGTGACAAATCTGTCATAAGTGGCTTCGAGTGACTCTCCAGCTTTGGCTTTGAACTCTTCATAATTATTCAAGTAGTTGGATATTTTGAGCTGGTTGCCGACTTTAGATCCAATCATCATCTTCTCCAATTGATCCCACATTTGCTTACCGGTAGCGTTGTAGTTGTCAATCTTGACATATATTTCATTCGGTATGCCTTGGAGAATAAATGATCATGCCAGCTTGTCACCCTTGTGTCTGTTCAACTGATCTTCCGAATATTCACCAATCGGTAATTTATACACTGTCTCTTCTTCTTGACCATTTTCTCCAGCTACAGTGAGAACCTTGGTCGGAGGTGTCATGATCCCGTCTTTCAGAGATTTTCTGATTTCATCTCCCAAATCATGTCGATCAATGAAGTCCAAAAATCTATCCTTCCATTGCTCGTACTCCCCCTTGAAGAGTACTGGTGGCTTCACATCTGTTCCAATAGCAATAGCTTCCCGAGACATCTTTACTTATACGATTAGTATCAAACTTATCTGATATGAGACAATCAACTGGATGAGATCGTTAGAAATCAAGATAAAATCACACAATACTGAAAATTGTAGAATGAAATTCAGAAAAATCTGATCATGAACAAAACTTTGTCCCCCTTCGCAGACTTAGCATAGGGATGTGCTTCGACCGGGTAGATGTGAAGACCGGTAAGTGAAAGGACCTATATTTTGTTTGACCGGGAACTTGTAAAGTCCGGTCGAGTGATTTGACCGATATAGAGTTCGACCGGGAACTTGTAAAGTCCGATCGTGTGATTTGACCGATATAGATGCTTTGACCGATATGACTCGACCGATATACTCTTAGACCAGTGTTACTCAACCGATATACCCTTAGACCGATAGTGTGCTGTGTGAGTTCCGGTCGAATGCTAAGGACCGATATAACTTTGACTGATAGAATGCAAGACCGGATGGATGTTCGACCGACACTAAACAAGACCGATATGTTCGACCGATATAATCTTCGACCGGGTGGACTGTGAGAGTACCGGTCGAATGCAATAGACCGATAAAAAAGTGTTCGACCGGAAGTGCAAAGACCGATATGTTCTTGATGCAGTATCGACCCAGAAACCAAAATCAGTCCAGAAAAACACTCGATACCACGAATTAAAGTACCAAACTTTGCCAATATGATCAATTTACCAACTAGAACAGATTACAATCAATTAATTTCAATAAAAACCACTTTAAGAACAAATTGATTGATGACACAGTGCCGACTTCGTGAACGAACCCAGAACAACAAATTCAACAAATTGATAATCAAAATCTATGCAATAATCAAATCAATCAATACCCAATCACTATAATAGGTAAAACAAACACAATCCAACCACTAATAACTTGAAAGAACAATCACACAATAAAAATTATGAATCTTTTGACAGAAAAAGCAGAACCGAAAACAAAAATTTTCAATTCAATCTGTCCTGCTCTGATACCAATTGTGTGTCCCAATATGACTGTATGCCATATTAGTAAACATCTCTCCTTTGACACCAATTGAACCTTTCAGGAAATTGATCATTTTTCTCCTTTCCTGATTGGCCAAAAAGGTCTTAGAAGGTTGTATTTTCTGCTTTTTAATTGGGATTCTTTTGACTGGTATTTTCTTGGCTTCAACTGCAGTTTGCATGCTCTTTTGATACTCTTCATTTAGCTTTTTAGCCATATTTAGTGCAAGCTCCCTGTCTTTTTCATATTGTAATTGTTCCTCCTTTTCTATTTCTGCTTGAAGCTGCTTTGCCACTTCTTCATCTAACTCAATCTGACTCTTCTTCTTTGAAGGTTGTTCAGGTTCAACCATCTTTCCTTTTCCCTTTACATCCTTCAAACTTGTCTCACTGCTTTCTTTTCTTTTCTTTGAAAGGCCTCCTTCTTTAATGACCACTCCCTTGGCCTTTTGAGTAGCCTTAGGAGTGTCATTCTTGGCTTTTACCAATGTTTCTGCTATTTCCAACTCTTCAACAGATAACCCTACTACTGCTGCTACCTGTTCTGTTACTGCTGCTTGAACCTCATCTGTTTCTGCTGCTTGTGGTTCAGTTTCTGCAGCTTTCTCCCCCTCAAACTTAAATCCCATCCCAGATGTATTGTCCTTCTCTGCTTCAGCCTCTTGATTCTCCCCCTTGTTGAAAGCATCATTAGCATTTTTCCTCTTCTTCAAAACAAACTGCCTTCTCCTCTTCTTTTGCACCAATCTTGTCACCATTTTCTTCAATTTGGTAATCTGTACTTGTTGAGACAGAATTACCATTTTCATTTCTTCTATGTCTTTGCCTTGCTTGATGACATCCAAATTAATGTTGCCCATTGTTTCCATCAATTCATTGTAGTCATATCTGTCCTCACCTCCTTTGGGTGTGTTCACCACCTTTGGAGGATCGTTGGATATTTTTGTAGTGGAAGTCTTCTGCCTAGCAGAAGCACCCTCCACCCCCTAGGTTTCTTGGCACCTGGGACCTTTGAATGATTGCTCATTTAAAGTTGCCATGGGGGAGGTCTTATTGATGTTACCACTGTCCTCCTCTGTGCTAGCAGGAGTAGTGGCAGCCTGCTCACCCATATGCTCATACATCTCCTCATTGAGCACCTCTTTAGGGTTGGGAGACGCCCTTGTGGTTTCCCTATAGATATTCTCTAATGGAGAATTCTCCATTAGAGGGCTTAAAGGCTTTGTGGGTGAAGGTACAAGAAGGGAAGGGGCCTTATTTACCTTTTTCCTTATGTAGGTATTGGTGATTGGTGAAGTTGGTTTTTGAAGAAGGGACTGAGGGATTGATATACTGATTGAAGGTTGGGATTGGCTTTCAGTGGGATGGTCTAATGAGGGCCTTGACCCTGAAGCCATACCTTCTTCATTGTGGGACACCACCATCATTGTAGAGAATAATGGGGTGTCAACTCCTTCCGAGTCCAATGGAGATCTCTTCATATTTGAAAAGACCTTACCTTTGGGGATTTTAGGTACATATACCTCATCAAATTGAGGCATATTCGTCAATTCATTGGTTATAACTTCCTGTACAAATCTTGGGTACATATAAAAACTCTTTTTGTTTCCCAAGTTTGACACAAGGTCATTGAAAATCATTTTTGAAAAATTGTACTTTCTGGCAGTGGCCAAGCAGACCAAAGCATAAGCAATGGTACTACTGAACTCACTCCATCCAGTAGTCTTTTTGGAAATACAATGCATAAGGGTATAGACAAAGAAACGCCATTGGGGTGAGAATTTAGCTTTTGAGAACTTGAAAACACCCAATGGGCCTCCATACCCCATTCTAGTAAGAGTGGAAAACAGATAATCATTAGGGATAGATGAGATACCTGAGGCATCGTCTAGACGTACACATATGCGAATTACCTCTTCAGAAACTGTCAAGGGTTTGTCACACACCCTTGTCTTGATAACTTGCACACCATTTTCAGTAACAATGGTGGAATTTGCCCAGAATTGTTTCTGGTGCTTAATGTAGATGGATGGTGACACTGTAAGAGCATACGCGATATGGCTTGTCTTGAGAAAATCGACTATCTGGTGAAATCCATCAGCCTGCTTCGGCTTTTGAAGCATTGCGATTTCGTTGTGCTCATCAATGAACGCCATGGAGGCCATCAAGCTTGAGTGTTCTTGCCTGAAACTTACTAGGTGCTTGAGAGAAAAAGGATTAGAGAGAAGATGAATAGTATTCAAAGAGTCGTTAAGAGCTTTTAGGCGGGCAAAAAGGGTATTTATACGATTCGGGAAATAAGCAGTATTAACCACTAGCAGTATTAACTAACTAGCAGTATTAACTGAGAACAGTATTAACCACTAGTAGTATTAACCAACTAGCAGTATTAACTGAGAGCAGTATTAACCACTAGCAGTATTAACTGAGAGAAGTATTAACTACTAGCAGTATTAACTGAGAGCAGTATTAACTACTAGCAGTATTAACTAAGTAGCAGTATTAACTAACTACCAGTATTAACTACCTTAGAATAATTAAGTACCCAATCAAAACAACCTGAAACACTTAAACACACAGGGGTTAATAGCACCAATTTAAAGAAAGTAACTAAGGAGGAATCTATTTAGGTACATAAAGAGAATGAGAATATACTTATTCATTGTTCATCATGCCCACACTTGTGACCAAGAATGTGAATCTACCCACATCAAAAGCTTTTGTGAATAGATCAGCAAACTGGTTAGTTGTGTGTACTTTCTGAACCTGAATTAGTTTCTTCTCATTACAGTCTCTGATAAAATGGTACATTATTTCTATATGCTTTGTTTTTTAATGCTTGACAGGATTATTAACAATGCCAATAGCACTGCTGTTGTCTATGAAAATAGGAGTGTGAAGAAATGTCATACCATAGTCCATCATTTGATTCTGAATCCATAGCACTTGTGAGCAGCAACTTGCAACAACTATGTATTCGGCTTCTGTTGTTGAGGTGGACATTGTGGTTTGCTTCTTACACTGCCATGATACTAGTCTTGCACCCAAAAACTGACATCCTCCAGTTGTAGACTTTCTGTCCAAGTTAGCTCCACCCAGATCACTATCTGAATATGCAAGTAGGTCAAATGGTGAGTCATGAGGATACCACAGTCCTAATCTGGGTTGACCTTTGAGATATCTGAATACCCTCTTGACTGCTTGAAAATGTGATAGCTTTGGCCTAACTTGAAATCTTGCACATACACAAACAGGGAACATGATATCTGGTCTAGAAGCTGCGAGATACATGAGGGAGCCAATCATGGATCTGTAGTGATGAACATCCACATCCTCCCCCTCAAGATCTGCAGTTATCTGTTTGTGTGTCTCCATGGGTGTGCTTGCAGGCTTGGAATCTGAGAATCCAAACTTGGTTAAAATGTCCTGCACATACTTGGTTTGGCTTATGAAGATTCCATCTTGTTGCTGCTTAACCTGTAGCCCAAGGAAGAAAGTAAGTTCACCCATAGAACTCATCTTGAATCTCTTATGCATTAATTCTTCAAAATCTCTGCACAATTGATCTTTTGTGGATCCAAAAATGATGTCATCCACATAGATTTGCACTAATAGGATGTCCTTCTTCTTCCTTTGAATGAACAGAGTCTTGTCAATGATTCCTCTCTCAAAACCATTTTCCAAAAGATAGGTAGACAATGTGTCATACCAAGCTCTTGGTGCTTGATGTAGTCCATACAGTGCTTTCTTCAATTTGTATACTCTGTCAGGGTACTTGGGATTTTCAAACCTTGGGGGCTGACAGACATATACTTCTTCTTCAATTTTGCCATATAGAAAAGCACTTTTCACATCCATTTGCTAGACTTTGAACTTCATGAAAGAGGCATAGGCTAAAAACAGCCTAATGGCCTCAATCCTGGCCACTGGTGCAAAAACCTCTTCATAATCAATTCCTTCTTCTTGAGTGTACCTCTGTGCTACCAATCTAGCCTTGTTCTTGATCACTATCCCTCTCTCATCCTTCTTGTTTCTGAAAATCCATTTTGTCCCTATTGCTCTGTGTCCTTTAGGCAGTTCTACCAAATCCCATACATTTTGCAGTACAAACTGCAACAGCTCCTCTTGCATTGCTTCTATCCAGCTTGGGTCTTTCATTGCATCATGTGCCTTTTTGGGCTCAACCTGAGATAGAAAGCAAGATAGTAAGCCTGATTGTATGTCTTTTAATCCTCCCAACTTACTCTTATTCCTTGTGATGATTGGAGAATTGATGTCACGAATCACTAACTGAGGAGGATGATCTTTATGCACTTTAGTTTGATGAATAGTATCTTCATTGATCTCTGTCTCCAGATTAGAGTCATTCTTTTCAGGAGAGCTGCCACCAAACACTGAGGAGTTCTCATCATCAGTATCATCTTCTGCCAAAACAGGCATCTTAGGTTCTAGTTGTTCTGAAGTCAAAAGATGATCCTCCTTTTCACTTCTCTCCTATTTATTCTGAGCAGTTTCAGTATCCTTTGAATCTGCAGCATCTTTCTTCTCTTGAACACAGAGTTCAATAGGATCTGTTGTAGGGATTGGAAATAGCACAAACTCTTGTCTTTTGTCTTGTACTGATTCTGTCCCTCTTCCTGTATTATTCTCATAATTGAAACCCAAAGAATTAGTTAGTGAATCAATGTCAAAAAGCCAATCAGGGCCTGTACCAAGTTTATTTGGTGTGCTCTCATTGCATTTGACATTGTCACTTTCCTCAATTATTCTAGAATAGGTATTAAAAACTCTGTAAGCCTTACTTTGGGATGAGTAACTAACCAGAAATCCATCATCTGCTTTGCTATCAAACTTGCCTAAGTGAGTTTCGGTATTAAGAATTGTGCAAGGACACCCAAAAGGTTTGAAAAATCCAATAAAAGGTTTCTTCTTGTTAAAAAGTTCATATGGTGTCTTGCCTTGAGATTTAACTATTAGAACCCTGTTTTGAACATAATAAGAAGTATTAACTGCTTCTGCCCAAAATGTAACTGACAGTTTTGAATCTGCCAACAGGGATCTTGCAGCTTCAATCAGTGTCCTATTTCTCCTCTCAGCAACTCCATTCTGTTGAGGGGTCCTAGGAGCACTGTATTGTCTCTCAATACCTTTTTCCTCACAAAAGTTGTTTAGGTCATTGTTTTTAAATTCAGTTCCATTATCAGACCTAATGATTTTAACTCTTTGATTTGTTTGGTTTTCAACTCTGAGAATAAAGGATTTGATCAGTCCACTTGTCTCATCCTTTTTCCTCAGAAAATAGACCTAAGTGAATCTAGAGAAATCATCAACAATAACTAAGCAGTAAGATTTCTTGCCAATACTCATCACATTTGTAGGACCAAACAGATCCATATGCAATAATTGGAGAGGTATAGAGATTGTATTTATCTCTTTGGACTTATGAGAAGATTTGTGCTGTTTGCCTTTAAGACATGCAACACAATGATCATCACATGAAAATACCTTTTATGGTAAACCTCTTACAAGGTTGTTTTTCACAAGATTATTCATTGTTTTAAAGTTCATGTGACACATCCTTCTGTGCCAAAGAGATGATTCATCAATAGAAGCTTTTGAAAATAGACAATTAAATGATGAATAATTGGATACATTCTCTAAATCCAAGCAATAAACATTGTCCTTTCTTGGAGTTCTCAGTAGTATCATACTTTCATCAACTACCTTGAACCCTTTAGCAAGGATAATACATTCAGTATCAGTAAACAATATACTATGTTTCTTGTCACAAACCTGTGATAAACTTAACAGGTTGTATCTCAATTGCTCAACATAGTAGACATCCTCAAATGTCATCTTACCCTTTGATACATTACCTTTTCCACTAATCTTTCCTCCAGATGGATTATTACCAAATGCAACATGTCCTCCATCAATTCTTTTAAAGTTTTGTAGGCAGGACTTGTTGCCTGTCATGTGCCTAGAGCAAGCACTATCAACATGCCAAATGCTCTTCCCTTTCAGCTGTTGGTTGCCCTGCACATAAATTATAGCAGTTAGGTTTTAGTAGGAACCCAAGCCAAAGTGGTCTTGGGTTTCCCATTCTCATCAACATATTCACAATCAGTTTTGATGAGCTTTTCAGTCTGGGGAATCTTATGGCTTGAATACTTTGTCACAATTATGGGTCTGTTACTGGAAGCAGTACTAACTTGATTGGCAGTACTAACTTTGTTAGTAGTACTAACATCATTAGCAGTACTAATTAGATTAGCAGTACTAATTTTGTTAGCAGTACTAACTTTATTAGCAGTACTAATTAGATTAGCAGTACTAACATTGTTAGTAGTAGTATTGCTTGCAGCAATATTATTTCTGTCAGCAGTACTATTTGAAATAGCAGTACTAACAGATTTCTTTATTTTTGGAACCCATACTTGGACAAAGTTGTTTGCTCTCTTTTTCATTAAGTTACTCCTTGGCTTAGTTGGAGTATTTTTCTTAGATTTTGCAAACTTGTTTTGAGCAAGAGCTTTTAAAGGTCCTGTTTTTACATTTTCAGCCATATGATTCCCTCTTTGATTCCTATACCAACAGGATTTTGTATATGTCTTTGAAAATTTATCGTCTGGTTCATAGGATTGAAATAACAGTATTTGGCAATATGGTTAAGCTTTCCACAAATAAAACAAGGTTTTGGTCTATTGATTTTACTCAGATCAACCCCTTGTTTTTGTGCCCACTGATTATTCCAGTTTCTTTGATTACCCCTTGATTTATCATGTTTTTGGGGCTGAGACTGTTTACATGTACAGGGATTCACAACTGTGGTCTGCATATAGTGGACTCCCTGTACCTTACCCTTTTCTCTCTTTTAGCTCTCCACCTTTTCACTCTTGATGAATGGTTTACCCCCCCCTTTCATTGGTAAGAATATGATTTTCTACAGGAATCTCTTCTGCATTCTTACTCTCAGACTTCTCTTCCTCATTCTCTTCTTTAACCACCACACTATCTATAGGATCTACTTATGTTGCTCCTATAGGTAAGTCCTCCTTATTTTGGTTCTCTAAGAGATCTGGGGAGGGAGGGATGTAATTATTGTTATAAGGTGGAGGTGTTGCATTGTATCCTATACCACTCTTGATCTTATCATGAACTTGAGCTTTAAGCAAAGAGTCCATTGCTTTGGAAGCATAAGAGAACTTCTCAATGTCAATCTTAGCTTTCTCATACTCACTCTTTATCTTCTCACACTCCTCTTTAGACTTTTCTATTTGAATCTCTAATTGATTTTTCTCCCACTTCCAGTAATTTGTGTCATACATGTGCTGAAGTTCATTGGCCTTGTAAGCCTTGATTTGATCTTCAAATTTCTCAACAATCACCTTATACACTCTTATATCTCTTTCTAACCTTTTAAGGTCGTCACACATGCTTTGGTTATGATCCTTGTACTTTTGTATAGTCTGAAGACAATATTTAGTGCACAGATTAGTTTTTACCTCAGTTGGAATATCTGTGTTGGAAGATTCTGAGACTTCTGCCATCAGGGCTTGATTCTGAACAACTTCTTCTGCTTGATCACTCCAATCAAATCCCATTCCTTCTTGAGAAACAAGAGCTTGAGTGGGGTTTCTGTTGTTTTGGAAGCTTGAGGATTGTGCTTGTGATGGTTACTGCCATGTTGTTGAGGAATTCCTCCTCTGCATTCTCTTGCAAAGTGTCCCATTTTGTGACACTTGTAGCACTCCACCTTTGACTTGTCAAACCCAGCACCATCTTCTCTCTTCTGAGAAAAGTTGTTCCTGCCAGTCCTCTTTATGAATCTCTTGACCCTCATAGTTAGCATGGCCATCTGCCACTTTATATCCATCTCCTCAAGGTCTTCAACATTAATTTGTTCAAGATCATCATTAATTAAACCAGAATTAGTATGACTAGCAAGAAAAGCTTCTAATACAGAGTCATTAGATACATCCTGCTTAGATACATAAGCAGTACTAACTGATTCTGCATTAGCAGCAGAAACAGTAGAAGAAGAAGATGATAAGAGAGCAACATTATGAGTGTATCCAGAAGGTCTTTTCTTGGCTTCAACTTCCGCCTCAAACACCCTTAAGTCATTATAAAGATCATCTAGTTCTTTGTCCTCCAACTTGTCATCCTGTCTGAAAGAGACAGTATACATGGTCTATTCATCTCCAAGGGACCTTAAGAACTTTCTGTTTACATCATCTTGATCAATCTACACTCCAACAGTAGCTAGTTCACCAATCAGCTTGTTAAACCTGTCAAAAGTTTGAGTCATGGACTCATTCTTAGTTGACATGAAATTTTCATACAGTTGCTTCAATATAGCCTTCTGATTTCTCTTGGTACTTTTGGTACCAGAAAATCTCTTCTCTAGAGCATTCCAAAGCATCTGTGCAGTTGCAGAATTGGTGTTGATACTCATTAGGAATAGCTAAGAGTAGTGTGCTCAAGGCTTTCATCTTTGTCTGCCTTATCTTCCTCTTTCCATCTGTCTCTGGTGGGATTCTTTTTCCATCTGCTCCAATCTTTCCTTCATTAGATGGGTCATTCTCAATGATGTCCCACATAGAGTAATCTGTGAGAAGGATGTATTTCCTGATCCTAATCTTCCACATGTCAAATTCATTAGATCTGAGCATTGGAACCTTTGAGACCAGAACACTATCACTTGAACCGTCCATGATGATTGAAGGTTTCTGAGAAAGAATGATGATTGAAGGTTTCTAAGAAAGAATGATGATTGAAGGTTTCTAAGAATACTGGGCTTTGATACCACTTGTCAGGATCTAATTCTTAACAAGAATAATGAACTCAGAAACAATATTAAAGAAGTTTGCGGAATAACACTTTAATATTCAACTATCAATGAAACAGTGAATCAGAAATCACAATCTTGTAAACTTTATTGAATGATTTTAAAGCTACAAGATTTCACACAAAACCTCAATATTGATGAACAGGCTCACCAATACGAATTCTACTTCTCTAGAACTAGGGTTCTAAACCTTGAGGTTAATTGTCTTAAAAAAAACAAAAACTCAGAATGTTGTCTATCAAACTATTCA
This sequence comes from Arctium minus, assembly GCA_954870635.1. Classification (NCBI taxonomy): domain Eukaryota; kingdom Viridiplantae; phylum Streptophyta; class Magnoliopsida; order Asterales; family Asteraceae; genus Arctium; species Arctium minus. Next base: position 2,015,813 of record OX941080.1, on the reverse strand, counting down.
GACTAATTCTATACATATACTAAAGATAAAAGATAATTACAAAATATAAAAGATCTTCAGTATAATCTTCCATAGTTATCTCCAAGTTTTCCATGAATATCTTCAATCAATACAGCTGTCTTCATTGCCATACGAAGTCTTCATCTCATAAGCAGCACTATCTTCATGAGCAGTATTAATACACATCAGTACTAACTACTAGCAGTACTAACTTTGCTTAGCAGTAGTAACTTCATCAAGCAGTATTAATCTGATTCAGCAGTAGTAACTTTTCTCAGAAGTAGTAACCATGTTGTGCTAGCAGCATTAACCATACTTGTGCAATTCTGTAATTCCCAACACATGGACACGTCCCACGAAGTTGATTGGATGGAAGGGCAACGGACGAACGTGTCAGAAAAAGGCATGTCGTGGATTGTCGGTTCAAATGACGTCATAGAAGAGAGAGAAACTGTTCATTTGTCCGTTTTGAAATTATCGCTGAAGAAAAGTCAGCGATAGATTTTTCTTTTTGAAAGTATCCCTGATGGTAAAGTTAGGGATGAATTTTATTTTAAGAAGGATCACTGACTAGAAATATCAGTGATAAATTTATTTTTCAAAAAGCTTTTAATCATTTGAAGAAAGTTCAGTGATTAAAGTTTATATTTTGAAAAACATCTTAACTGAATGAAGATTCAGTTGTAGGGATGGAGAGAACATACCTGAGAGTCAGAATGTTTATCAGAGAATGATAAAATGGGAACTTATGATTACTGACACAATGCATGAACGCTGAAGAATTATTCTTCGAGATTCAGCATTCCAAGCTCACTGATAAGAAAGTTGAACCTTGTATCATCAAGAGGTTTGGAGAATAAATCAGCAAGCTGAAAGTCAGTAGGGATGAAATGAATTCAATATCACCGTTCATCACATGATCTCTGATAAAATGATATCTGATCTCTATGTGTTTCGTCTTTGAATGTAGCACTGGATTATTTGCTATAGCGATAGCACTAGTGCTGTCGCATTAGATTGGAATATTTGATAGCTGAAGGTCATAGTCTAATAGTTGATTTCTCATCCATAAGATCTGAGAACAACAGCTTCCAGCGGCTACGTATTCAGCTTCAGCTGTTGAAGTGGACACTGAATTTTGCTTCTTGCTTGTCCAGCTTACCATCTTTCCTCCTAGGAGTTGACATCCACCAGTGGTGCTCTTTCTATCTAGTTTACAACCTGCAAAATCACTATCAGAATAACCAGTTAGATCGAATCCTGAGTCTTTGGGATACCAAACATCGAGATTAGGAGTTCCTTTCAGATATCTGAAAATTCGCTTAACAGGGATCAAATGGGATTCCTTGGGTTCAGATTGATAGTGTGCACATAAACAATTAGAGTACATGATGTCAGGTCGGCTCACTGTAAGATACAGCAGGGAGCCTATCATTCCTCTATAGGCAGTGACATTAACAGGTTTTCCAGATGGATCTTTGTTAAGTGTCAGGGGAGGTGCCATAGGAGTTTTCATCGCTGAAGTTTGTGTAAGATCAAACTTCTTCAGCATATCTTTAACATACTTACCTTGGCTGATAAAAGTACCTTTGTCAGATTGTTTAATCTGAAGACCAAGAAAATATGTCAGCTCACCCATCATACTCATTTTGTATTCTTTCTTCATTCTTTCAGCGAAGCGAGTACACAGAGATGGGTTAGTAGAACCAAATATGATGTCATCGACATATATTTGTACAAGAATAATATGACCTTTTATCTTTCTGAAAAACAATGTATTATCAATTTTGCCACGTTCAAATTTTTCAGAGATAAGAAAAGATGAGAGTGTGTCATACCAAGCACGAGGGGCTTGTTTTAGACCATAGAGAGCCTTATCCAATTTATAAACATAATTTGGATACTTAGGGTCATAGAACCCTGGTGGTTGTTCTACATGGACTTCTTCATTCAGCTTTCCATTTAGATTTGATTTTACATCCATTTGATAAACGATGAAGTCTTTATAGACTGCATAGGCCAACAATAGTCGAATTACTTCGAGCCTAGCCACAGGGGCAAAGGTTTCATCATAGTCTATGCCTTCCTCTTGTCTGTATCCTTGAGCAACAAGTCGAGCCTTGTTGCGGGTTACAGTTCCATGTTCATCTAACTTGTTTCTAAACACCCATTTGGTGTCTATAACAGTTTTATCAGATGGTCTAGGAACGAGATTCCAAACTTTGTTACGAGTAAACTCAGTCCGCTCTTCTTGCATAGCGCTGACCCAGTTTGAATCTCTGAGGGCATCATCAGTCTTCTTTGGTTCTATTAAAGAGAGAAAGTTGACAAAGAGACAGATATTACCTGAGCTTCGTCGTGTCTGAATACCTGCATCTGGATCACCAAGAATTTGATCTATTGGGTGATCTCTGGTCCATCTCTGAGCAGGAGCATGATTGCTTAACTCAGAGGTTGGATCAAAAATTGGGATGTTTACTGATGAGGACGTTTGAGGTTCATCAACAATTAATCGTTGAGTATTGGACAGACTATTGTTATCAGAGAGATTTTTAGACGAAGGTAGATCTGATGGTAGCAGTGTGTTAAGAGGTTCAGCTGAAACCCATGAGTTGGATTCAGCGTTAGGATGTATGATGTTTGGATCATCATCAGCAGTAGGTGGTTCTGTGTACTGATGGTTTGAAAAGAAGGGTTCAGTTTCTTTGTAGTGAGAGAACATCCAAGCATTTAACTCCTCATTGTCAGCGATTGGTTTGGAGTTCGCAGAGCGAGTTTCATCAAAAGTGACATGAATTGTTTCTTCCACAGATTGTCTTCGCTTCTTGAAAACTCTGTAGGCTTTGGAGATGGAGGAATATCCTAGAAATATTCCATCATCAGCTTTTGGGTCAAACTTTCCAAAATGATCTTTGTTGTTTAAGATAAAGCACTGATAACCAAAGATATGAATAAAACTGATAGATGGTTTTCTTCCATGAAAGAGTTCATAAGCTGTCTTTCCAAATCGCTTTACTATCAACGATATGTTTTGAGTAAAACATGCAGTGTTTACAGCTTCCGCCCAAAATTGAGTAGGGAGGTGAGAATCGCTGAGCATTGATCTAGCAGCTTCAATGATCGTTCTGTTTCTTCTTTCAGCGACTCCGTTTTGCTGAGGTGTTCTTACTGAGGAGAAATTATGAGAAATTCCCTTGTTCTCAAAGAAATTGTTCAGAGAACTGTTTTTAAATTCAGTTCCATGATCACTTCTTATAGAGCGAACAGTAAGATTATTCAGCACTTCCATCTTTTTAACAAAAGATATTAGTTCTTCTAGAGTATCACTCTTGCAGCCAAGAAAGATAACCCAGGTATAGCGAGAGTATTCATCTACAATGACAAGTGTATATTTCATTCAAGCTATTGATTGGATGTTAACAGGGCCAAACAGATCCATATGCAAGAGCTGAAGAGGACTTGTCACTGTGTGTCCCAATACGTAATCATTCAAACAAGTAAACAATAAGCAATAACGATAATGCAAACCTGATATGATTAATCAAACGATTCAACAGGTTACAAGCTTGAAATCAATATCTCTCTTTCTCTCTGTCTTGTTCACGGCGCACCACCACCAAGCAGACCTTTCTCTCTAATTGATATTTTCTAATTAAGCTCCTTTTACCAATTAACACTAACCTAATCTAATTTATATTTAGGCCATATAACCTAATGGGCTTTGCAAGGCTTGGCTAAGCTTGGGCCCAAAATACAAAACAAACTAAAATAACTAAATATAAAGACTAATAAATAAAATACGTAAACAGACTTTGACTATTTGTTACACAGAGACCCTAGACTATTTAATGAGACGACTTTATCAGCTTTGACTTCAGATTTCCATCTTCAGATAATTATGATCTTGAATCCAATAAATATGTGCTTTAACAATCTCCCCCTTTGGATCAAGATCATTCTTTAAGCTCAGAAAATGTAATATTCCTCTTTGTCTTCAGAATGTAGCAATCTCCCCAATCGATGAGAATATCTTTTAGAAAGAAATTATCTCCAGTTTCAGCTCGAAATGCTTCAGCAAATCATCTTCAAAGAAAATTTCTTCAAAGCAGCAAATCTTCATAATATCTTCAGAAATTCTTTCAAAAACTTTTGATCTCCGCATTTCTTGATTGACGCTTCTCCCCCTTTTTGATGAAAAGAGCAAAGAGTTCATCAAAACGTGTCTTCAAGAAACTTCTTCAACCATTGATCTTGCAAACAGAACCACTGATTATCCGTCAATTCATAAAGATGCGTATCCTGATCTTTGCAAATCCAGACAAAATAGATAGATATGAAAGGTAACACCTGAATCAACAAATGAACTAGTTAAAAATTGCCTGTCAGTAACACAAAGTCACTGTGTGTAACGAATACACAATATAAAGGAGCTTTTATGATGTTCACTCCCCCAGGGCTTCCGTTCAATCATCGAAACACCACAAAGGCAATATCTATGAAAGTTATGACAAAGAAATAAATTCTTTGTGTGTTCGTGCAAGTGATAGTATAGATTAAGCATATGATGATTGCTTATAAGGCTCAAAAAGTGTAAACCACTGAGACAACAGTTAGTTAAACACAGACTCAATGTGCATTAGTGAAGTGTGAAGGTGGGGCAGACTTCCTTCTTTTCAATATCCAGATTTTCCAAATGAAAATGAGATAGCATATGTGCTGCGTCCCCTTTGAAAATGAAACATTTTCTTGTTGAGAAGAAAATGAGTGGCTGGTGGGGTAATGTCAAGAGTTGGCATGGGCTAGTTGCCTGTTTCAATAATGTTCACCAAGAATTGTGAAGCATTAGAAATGTGGTTGCCCGGCTCAGAAAGTAGTTGGTGCAGAGTTTGTTATTCTTTTACTCTGATCTCTCACCCTCTTTCTTTTAATCTTTAAGCTCACAGGTAACCAAACTCTCTTTTAACATTTCTCTCATCACACATCCCACACTCATTTCTTTTGAACTCCTCACATTTAATCACTAAAGGATTAACTTCTTGGGTAGGAAACACTGGTTAACGTGAATCCATAGAAGTTTCTTTTAAGTTCTAGCACACTGATCCCATATTTTCCTATGAAGCACATGATGCTCAGATTGTTTAACTTTATCAGTTAAAGCTCAAAGATGAATCAGAAAACATTTAAAATCACACTTCCAAATCAATAAATCTGTTTGAGAATCGGGAAGTGGTTTGAACATTTAAGAACATGTTTTCTTATGATTGAAAGTTGTCCTTCTTTCAACCATGGATGAGATGAAGATAAGGAATTATACCTTTTGAACGCAGTCTTACATCTCACGAAATCAAGCTTAAAGTCATAAAGATATGATCTTGAAAGCATCTCTCAACCTACAAAAGTCTTAAGGTCTAGTCAAAGTAACTTTATTCACAAAAATTGAAATGACATAAAGCAGTAAAACACTTAGTGTACGAGTTCTTGTTGGGAACTGAAGAATTGCACAAGTACAACACAAGTAAAGTTAATGCTGCTAGAAGAAAATAGTTACTACTTCTAGTTAGTACTTCTGTGATTAATGCTGCTAGTTGCAGATTAATGCTGCTCAACAAATTTAGTACTGCTAGTTCAAAGTTAGTACTGCTTGAAGAGATTAATACTGCTGAGCATGGTTAGTACTGCTGGAGTTAATACTGCTCAGAGTATTAATGCTGCTGAAGAATAATCCTGCTTATGTGATAAAGAATTCGCATGGAAGGATGACAGCTGGATGGACTGAAGATATTCATAGAAGTTGGAGATAAAGATGGAAGTTTATATTGAAGATCTTTTTATGTTTAGTAATTATCTTTTATTCTTCAATATATGTATAGATTTGTTTAGAATAGCTAAGTAACTTTTGTGAGAATTTTTCTAAGTTTTTGTTCTAGAGAGAGAATCAACCTCAAGGCATCGTTCCTAATTCTAGAGAAGTAGAATTCGTCTTGAAAGAGTCTGTTCTTCAAGATTGAGGTTGTGAATGAAAATCTTGTAAATTGAATCATTAAGTAAAGTTTGCAAGTTGTGATTCATACTGTTTTTCTGTTTATTGAATATTAAAGTGTTTTTCCGCAACTTCTTTAATATTGTTTCTGAGTGTTCATAATTCTTGTTGAGAATTCGATCATGACAAGTGGTATCAGAGCCAGTATTCTCAGAAACCTACATTCAAAATCACATCATCATAGCTAAAGGTTCAGAGTCTTCAAGCTCAGAAATTCCTACAGAGGTAACATCTAATCTTTGTTCTAAATCCTGTATTGAAACTTTTAAAAAGTACAGGGATCACAACCAGACAATGGGTGATGACCTTAAAAGATTAGAGAGAGATATAAAAGACTATGCAGAAATTGTTGAGAGTTTTGAGGAACAAATTAAGAGTTTCCAAGCCAATGAACTCCAACACTCATATGACACCAACTACTGGAAGTGGGAGAAAGATCAGTATGAGTTGAAGCTGAAACAGAAAGAAGAGGAGAATGAGAAAATAAAGAGTGAGTTTGAGAAAGCCAAGCTGGATATTGAGAAATTTTCCAATGTTTCAAAAGCAATGGACTCTTTGCTCCAAACTCAAATCCATGACAAACTTAGAAGAGGAATAGGCTATAATACCACACCACCACCATACAACAACAATTACATCCCTCCTATATCAGACTTGCTAGAGACCAAGAATAGGAAGTAGTTGTCTGATGAAGCCACTAAGGTAGATCCATTAGACAAAGTGGTGGTTGAAACAGACTCTGAAGAAGAAAACTCTAATGATAAGAGTAAGGAGAATACTGTGAGTGGTGAGATTCCCCTAGAAAATCACATTATCACCAATGAGGGATGTGGAAAAACTTGGGTCAAATCTAAGGACATAGAGAAGACAGAGGGAAAGTCTGGTAAGGTACATTACAAACAGACCACAGTTGTGAATCCTGTCCCTTGCAAGCAGTGTACATGCAATAAATCTGAGCCCCAAAAACATGATAAACCAAGGGGAAATCAGAGAAACTGTAATAATCAGTGGGCACAAAAACAAGGGATTGATCTGTGTAAAATCAACAGGCCAAAACCTTGTTTTATCTGTGGTAAATTGAATCATCTTGCCAAATACTGTTATTTCAATCCTATTAACCAAAGAGTCACTTTTCAAAGACAACCACAAAACTCTTCTGGTTATAGGAATCAAAGAAGGAATCAAATGGCTGAGAAAAGAGCACCTAAAAAGTTTCATGCTCAGAACAAGTTTGCTAATATAAAGAAAAATACTCCAAATAAGCCAAGAAGTAATTTAAAGACAAAAAAAGCAAACAACTTTGTTCAGGTTTGGGTTCCAATTGTAAAGAAACCTGTTAGTACTGCTATCCCAGATAGTACTGCTAACAGAAATAGTGTTGCTAACTCAGTTAGTACTGCTAACCAAGTTAGTATTGCTAACAAGGCTAGTGTTGCTTCTAGTAGTAATGCTGCCAAACCTATAATCTTGACAAAGTATTCCAGCCATGAGATTCCTAAACAACTCATCCAGACTAAACTTACAGATTATATTGATGAGAAAGGACAAACCAAGACCACTTTGGCTTGGGTTCCCTCCAAGACTAACTCATTTATCAAGTGTGCAGGGCAACCAAAAGCTCAAGAGGAAGAGCATTTGGAATGCAGATAGTGGTTGCTCTTGGCACACAACAGGTAACATGGACTGCCTTCAAATTCTTCAAAAGATTTGATGGAGGACATGTTGCATTTGATTCAGAGGGAAGTAATAATAAATGCTCAGGGCATGAGTTAAAAGATAAGTTGCCTTTGGAAGATTTCATTGAGCATGATACTACTAACCTGTGTGTTTAAGTGTTTCAGGTTGAAGTTAGTAATACTCCAGAGGGAGTAATGATCATGAAGGATCAAGAAGAAAAGGATCAGGGGATGAACAAAGTAGTAAAAAGTATGAGTAAAAGGATGGTGTCAAAAAGTGTAAGTGTAGTAAATGCTGCCAGTGCATTTTTAATACTGCCAGTGCATTTTTAATACTGCCAGTGCACAGTTAATACTGCTAAGTAGTTAATACTGCTAGTTAATTAATACTGCTAGTGGTTAATACTGCTCTCAGTTAATACTGCTAGTTAGTTAATACTGCTAGTGGTTAATACTGCTCTCAGTTAATACTGCTTTCAGTTAATATTGCTCTCAGTTAATACTGCTTTCAGTTAATATTGCTCACTGTTAATACTGCTTTCACTAAATTTTTAGGGTTAATACTGCTTATAATCCACAAGCTATAAATACCCTTTCCCCTTCTAAAAGATCATAACGACTCTTTGTCTACTGTTCATCTTCTCTCTCACTCTTTTCTCTCAAGTATCTAGTGCTCGCTAGTCAAGAATCCTTGTGTACAGATGGCTTCAATGGTGTTTATTGACGAGCAGAACGAGATTACGATGCTAAAGAAGCCGAAACAAGCCGAAACAAGCCGATGGATTCCACCAAATTGTGGACTTTCTCAGGTCAAGCCACATTGCCCATGCTCTCACTGTATCACCAACTATCTACATAGAGCATCAAAGGCAATTTTGGGCTAATGCCACCATTGTTACTGAAGATGGTGTCCAAATGATCAAGACAAGGGTATGTGAAAAATCCCTAACAGTTACTGAAGATTTGATACGCATCTGTCTACGTCTAGACGATGCTGCAGGTATAACCTCTATTCCTAATGAGGAATTATTCTCAACTCTTACTAAAATGGGGTATGGAGGCCCATTGGGTGTGTTCAAGTTCTCAAAAGCTAAATTTTCACCCCAATGGCGTTTCTTTGTCCATACCCTTATGCATTGTATCTCTGAAAAGACTACTGGATGGAGTGAGTTCAGTAGCACCATTGCTTATGCTTTGGTGTGCTTGGCCACTTCTAGAAAGTACATTTTTTCTCAAATGCTTTTTAAAGATCTTGTCTCAAACCTGGGAAGTAAAAAGAGTTTTTATATGTACCCCAGGTTTTTACAAGAAGTAATAACCCATGAATTGACGGATATACCTCATTTTGATGGGGTATATGTACCAAAAATTCCCAAAGGTAAGGTCTTTTCAAACATGAAAAGATCCCCTCTGGACTCGGAAGGAGTTGACACCCCATTGTTCTCTACAATGATGGTGGTGTCCCACACTGAAGAAGGTATGGCAGCAGGGTCAAGGCCCTCATTAGACCATCCCACTGCTAGCCAATCCCAACCTTCCCACTCTATATCTATCCCACAGTCCCTACTTCATAAGCCCACTTCTCCAATTACCCAAACTTATACAAGGAAACAGGTAAAGAAGGCTCCTTCCCTTCTTGTACCATCACCCACTAAGCCTTCTAGCCCTCTAAGGGAGAATTCTCCCTTAGAGAATATCAATAGGGAAACCAAAGGGGTGTCTCCCAACCCCAAGGAGGTGCTCACTGAGGTGGAGGTTGAGCATATGGGTGCTAAGGCTGCCACTACTCCTGCTAGCACAGAGGAGGTCAGTGGTAACATACATAAGACCTTCCCTATGGCAACTTTGGGTGAGCAATCATCCAAAGGTCCCAGGTGCCAAGAAACCAAGGGGGTGGATAGTGATTTTGCTAGGCAGAAGACTTCCACTACAAAAAGATCCAATGATCCATCAAAAGAGGGTAACACTTCTGGAGAAGGTGAGGACATATATAACTATTATGAATTGATGGAAACCATGGGAAACATCAACATGGATGTACTCAAACAGGGCAAACATATAGAAGAACTTAAACTTATAGTTCTGTCCCAACCAAGGTTCTAAATGGCGTGAGGCGTGGCGTGGCGGCGAGGCCAAGCCTCAAGCCTTAGAAGCCATGGCGAAGCCATGGCGTCTTCATGGCGTGACTTATGGCGTCAAATTTATAATTCATATATAATATTATATATAAAAACGTATGTTTGTAGTGTTACTCAATGAGTCAATAGTAATAAGCAAGTTAAATTAGGTTATATGTTAGAAACTTGTAAATAATACATTAAAAACATAAAGAAAAATCAAATGTCTCATTACGATAACTGCGCATTAGGCCATGGCGTGCCATGGGCTTAACGTGGCGTGACATACAAGCCTTGGTGCCATGGCGCGCCATGGCGGCTGTGCGACGAGTTTTTTAGAACAATGGTCCCAACAAGTCCAGATTGCCAAGCTAAAGAAAATGGTGACAAGGTTATTGCAAAAGAAGAGGAGAAAGCAGTTTGTTCTAAAGAAGAGGAACAATGCTCAAGATGCTTCCAACAAGGGGGAGAAGCAAGAAAGGGAAACAGAAAAAGAAAGTTCAGCTGAAAAGAGAGTTGAAGTTGAGGGGGAGACAGAGGATGCAATAGAGGCAGAAACAGAAGTTGCTCAAGCAGAAGAAACTGTTAATGCTGCTAAAACAGCAGAAACAGTTAATGTTGCTGAAACAAAAGAAGCAGCAGAAACAGAAGAAGCAGTAACAGGGCTCTCTGTAGAGGAACTGGAGATTGTAGAGACATTGGTTAAAGCCAAGAATGACACTCCTAAGGCTAGTCAAAAGGCCAAGGGAGTGATCATTAATGAAGGAGGAGGCTCAAAGAAAAGAAAAGAATCAAGTAAAGCAACTTTGAAAGATACAAAGGGAAAGGGAAAGGAAAAGCTTATTGAAACTGAACTGCCTTCAAAGAAGAGGAGTCAGATTGAAATGGATGAGGAGACGGCAAAGCAGCTTCAAGAGGAAATGAAAAAGGAGGAACAGATTCAAACAGAAACAGATAGAGAGCTTGCAAAGATAATGGCCAGAAAACTAAATGCTGAGTATCAAGAAAGTTTAAAAGCAGCAACTGAAGCCAAGAAAAGCTCTGTGAAAGTGTCTAAGCAGAGAATGCCAGTAATGAAGCAGAAAAGACAACCTTCTAAGACCTTTTTGGCCAATCAGGAAAGAAGAAGAATGATTAAATTCCTGAGAGGTGCAATTGGTGTCAAAGGGGAAATGTTTACCAACATGGCATACAGTCAGGTTGAGGATTTGTACAAGAAATAAATGGCCAAGCTTCAAGGGGACTCATATCAAAGGGAAAAGGCTGAAAGAAGAATGAAGGAAAGGCATGACCTAAATATTCAACAACCATTCCCTGAGGAGACCACACCTTCAAAGGACAATGCTGAAGAAATGAAGGAAGAACAAGAGAATGCTGGTATAGAAATTAAATCTGCAAAGAGGGTGAAGACAATTGCTTCCAAAAGGCAGTCTAAAAGGCCAAGAGTGGAAGAAAGAGCAGAAACTGAAGCAGAACCTTCAGTCACACCTTCAGCAGAACCTGTGCAGAACCCAGAACAGTCCAAAGAGCAATCAGATGAGTATGTGGGGCTGTATATGACTATAGTAAAACCTGTATAGGTTGTTCCAATCTCCATGAAGGCTCCAGAGATCATCTTTTGGGATATTCTAAGAGACAATGGAAAGGATTTCTTTAGACTCAAAAGAAATGGTGGTGCATTTGAAGCATATTCAACCTAGGGGAGAGTAATCAGAGGTTGTTCAAGAGCAGACATAGAGGAAATGTACAAAGTGGGAATGAAACTCTATGAGCCTGTGTTGAAAGGTACTGAAGAAAATCTTCTCAAAGTAGCAATGGAATACTTATGTATGATGTTTGATCCAGAGAAGGTAGTGCATAGGATTAAAGATCTTCATCATGAGTATGTGTTCAAAAAGATTGATCATTGGATACTTTTTGAAAATTGTGGTGTGTACATGATTACAATTGATAAATGTTATCATGAATACTACCTAGTTGACAAAATATATGATCATAGCAAGCAGAAACTTGAAGGAATGCTGAAAGCTAAGCTAGTATGTACTAAGGATTCAGAAATGGCCAGAATTGTGGTGAGAAGAACTATCAATCAAAGTCTGGGCCTAGATCCAAATTTGGGCAACTGAATGTGAGGTGTTGAAAGAATCTTGAAGATCAGATCTGAAGAACTTGACTTCTCTTCCTAAAAGTCAAGTTAGGGGGAGATTGTTGGGAACTGAAGAATTGCACAAGTACAACACAAGTAAAGTTAATGATGCTAGAAGAAAATAGTTACTACTTCTAGTTAGTACTTCTGTGATTAATGTTGCTAGTTGCAGATTAATGCTACTCAACAAATTTAGTACTGCTAGTTCAAAGTTAGTACTGCTAACAAGGCTAGTGTTGCTTCTAGTAGTAATGCTACCAAACCTATAATCTTGACAAAGTATTCCAGCCATGAGATTCCTAAACAACTCATCCAGACTAAACTTACAGATTATATTGATGAGAAAGGACAACCCAAGACCACTTTGGCTTTCAGAAATAATCAGAAGTCATCACCTTTACTCCCCCTGAAATTATGCATCAAAAAAATTATAAGTGAAAAATATAATCATTGACTCCCCCTCAATATCATATTTGACAGATGCATAAAATTTCAGAAAAATATGCACTCCCCCTTTGATGGTTGATTTCCTCATTGGAGTATTGGAGTACAATCTCTTATCAGCACAGGAGTAAGGTCTTTTGATCACTGAAGTACGAGTCCTAAACTGTTGTGTTTAGAAGTCAAACTTCGTTGAAGGATGGGTTCTAAGATGATATACTTAGAAGCCTTAGTTCTCTTACTCCCCCTTGACAGTTGGTGTCTGCAACACAAATTCATCCTTTTTCTTTGGTACCCACTGGTATTTGGTTCCATGTTTGTTAGTTGCAGTTCTTGTGGGAATAACAGAGTAAGAACCATACCAGAAATGATCACTTGTTTTATGAACAATATCATGTGTACGACAGTAAGAACAATAGAATTGCTTACCTGACAACCTGATTAATTGATCTCTCGTGTAGATATGTTCAGGTTTACCTTTATGCGCATTGTTCTTCTCGGCATTATGGTTATGTACACATGACTTCTTTCCTTTCTCGTCTTTCTTCTCATTTTCAACTGGTTTCTTCTTCCAGACCAGTTCTTCTTCTTTGTATCTTCTCCTTCTTCTTCTTGAACAATCTACATTGTCATCAAAGAAAATGTTAGTAGTATGAATCTGATGAAATGAATTGAAAACCTTTTTGAAGAAACAGATTTCAAATGTGAACTTGAGGCTGTCTTTTTGAAGTCAGCTGAATTATTTTTAGGTGTGTGGATTTGTGACTCTGGAGTCGTTTGCTCAGTCACCACCACCTTTGAAACAATCTTTTCAAGCTCTTTAATCTTTGAAGCAAAGTTGTCTCTTTCTTTAACAAGTTGGTCCATCTCTTTCTTGAATTCAGACTTCGCTTTTTGATCTTTCAAGGCACTTTCAGATAAGTCAGATAGCTTCACAGTCAGCTTTCTAATCTCAGTTTCAAAGAAATTTCTCTCCTCTTCAAATCTCTTCTCAGCATCATTTCTCTGGCCGGATATTTCTTTAAAGAATCCAGTGTTCTTCTGTTCAATGGCCTTCTTGTCTTTGGCAAACTTTTCCCTTTCCAGAAAAATTACTTTCTCAAACTCCGAAGTCTTTTGAGAAAGCTTTAAACATTTCAGCTCAATTGCCTTCTTTTCGTCTGCACATTTTCTCGAAAAATCTGAGAATTTCTTTATAAATGCTTTCTTTTCAATTTCAAACTCAGATCTTTCTTTGGCCATCTTTTTCTCCAGGTCAGATATCTTCTTTTGAAGCTCAGCATTTGCACTCTCCAAATCAATAACTTTCTCATTGTTCTCAACAGAATCTAGTTTCTGGATTTGAGCATTTAAAGCAGAAATCTTTTCTTTTAGTTCAGAGTTCTCAAATTCCAGAAACTTTACTCTTGAAGACAACTTTGGTCCTGTCTCAATCTTCTCAATATGTTCCCATAATAGCTTTCCTGTAGCATTTTTATTGTCTAATGTAAAGAAAATCTCTTTTGAAATCTCTTTTGACATTCCTTTCATTAGAAAAGATCGAGCTAATCTATCAGCGTCATGCCTTTTTATTTGCTCGTCTGAGTACATATCAAGAGGTAATTTATACTCTCTTTGTTCATCTTGACCATTTTGTCCAGCTACGGTGAGAAGTTTAGTTGGAGGTGTCATGATTCCTTCTTTCAGAGATTTTCTGATATAATCTCCCAAATCATTTCGATCGATGAAGTCTATGAACTGATTTTTCCATGCATCATACTCTCCTTTGAAGAGTATTGGTGGCTTCTCATCCGTACTGATTGAAGGATCTTTGCTGGAAGTCATACTGATAGATATAAGATAAGAACTTGAAAAATGACCGTTAGTCAAGATAAAATCACACAATACTGACAATCTTAGAATGAAATTCAGAAAAATCTGATCACGAACAGAACTTTGTCCCCCTTCGCAGACTTAGCACGGGGGTCCCGCTACCCGGTTAGCGGGTGGGGTCAAGGGGCAACGCCCTTGAGGGGGTATGGGGGCAGCGCCCCTAGAGAAATTTTTTTGACATTTAGATGCCCTATTACAGTTTGCAAAAATCGACCGGGGATGTGCTTCGACCGGTATTGAGTCGACCAGAGACTTGTAAAGACCGGTAGAGAGTTCGACCAGGAACTTGTAAAGACCGGTAGAGAGTTCGACCGGGAACTTGTTCGACCGGGGAAGTGCAAAGACCGGTAGAATGCTTAGACCAATAGTGCTTAGACCGATAAGGGATAAGACCGATAGAATGCAAAAGCTTCGACCGGTATTGTCTTTGACCGGAACACGGTCTTAGACCGAAATAGGATATGACCGGGATTGTGTGTGTACCGGTCGAATGCTATAGACCGATAAACAGTATTCGACCGGAAGTGAAATACCCGATATAGTTTGACCGATAATGTGCTTAGACCGGGACCTGTGAGTGTACCGGTCGAATGCTATAGACCGATAAAAAGATATTCGACCGGAAGTGAAAGACCGATATGTTCTTTAAATCCTTCGACCCAGAAACCAAAAATCAGCCCAGAAAACACACGATATCACGAATTAAAGTACCAAACTTTACCAATATGATCAATTTACCAACTAGAACAGATTACAATCAGTTAACTTCAATAAAAATCACTCCACGAAGGATTCGATTGAAGACACAGTGACTTCTCGTGAACGACCCCAGAATTTCGAATTCAACAAATTGATAACCAAAATCGATGCAATAATCAAATCCAACAATACCAAATCAATAGCATATGCATAGCAATTACAACCCAATAAATAAACACTTGAATGAACAATCACACAATAAAAATTATGAATCTTTGACAAAAAAAGTAGAACCGAACAAAAATATTCAATTCAATCTGTAACAGGCTCTGATACCAATTGTGTGTCCCAATACGTAATCATTCAAACAAGTAAACAATAAGCAATAACGATAATGCAAACCTGATATGATTAATCAAACAATTCAACAGGTTACAAGCTTGAAATCAATATCTCTCTTTCTCTCTGTCTTGTTCACGACGCACCACCACCAAGCAGACCTTTCTCTCTAATTGATATTTTCTAATTAAGCTCCTTTTACCAATTAACACTAACCTAATCTAATTTATATTTAGGCCATATATCCTAATGGGCTTTGAAAGGCTTGGCTAAGCTTGGGCCCAAAATACAAAACAAACTAAAATAACTAAATATAAAGACTAATAAATAAAATACGTAAACAGACTTTGACTATTTGTTACACAGAGACCCTAGACTATTTAATGAGACGACTTTATCAGCTTTGACTTCAGATTTCCATCTTCAGATAATTATGATCTTGAATCCAATAAATATGTGCTTTAACAGTCACTGAGGAGACTTGTTTTGACTTGAAACTAGCTTTTGTTTGTTTTCCTTTTTCACTTGTTGAGCAGAGAGATTCTTTAGCATATGAGTACTGAGGAAGACCAGAAACCAATTCCTTAGATGAGAGAGAATTCAGGGTTTTGAAGTTTAGATGAGAGAGCCTTTTGTGCCATAGCCAGTTGACATCAGAAGAGTCCTTAGAGAGAAAACATAAGTTTTCAGTGGTATTAGAGTCCATATCTATTACATAGACATTTTATTTGCAGTAACCACTGAGAGCAAGTTTTCCTTTTTCATTCACCACAGAACATTTTTTATTAGAAAAGCGAACTTCGTAGTCTTTGTCACATAGGTGACTGATTCTCAGAAGGTTATGCTTCAGTCCATCTACATCAGCGACTCTTTTGAAGGTAGTTGTCCCATTGCTGAGAACACCAAACCCTAGGGTATATCCTTTTCCATTTCCACCAAAGGTCACAGAGGGACCTTTTTCTTCCTTGTAATCAGTGAGCAGGTCTTTTTGTCCAGTCATATGACGAGAACATCCACTATCGAGATACCAGATGCCCTTTGACCCCTGCACACATAAGGAAGATTAAGCGTTGTTTGGTACCCACTTTTCAATGGGTCCTTTAGTGTTAGTGGATATGGAAGATTCAACAGTCTTCACAACAGATGAAGATTCAGCTTCAGTGATAACCTTCACCTTGGTTAATTTCTTAACCTTAGTGGTATTCTTCACCTTGGTCGACTTTTCAGCTTTAGTGACCTTTTCAGCCTTGGAGGCATTCATCTTCACTTTAGCTGATTTATCAGCTTTAGTGGCAGTTGGACATTTGCTTGCAATATGGTCAGTAAAACCACAGTGATAGCATTTTCTATATTTGAAAATGGTTTTAGGACCAGAAGTAGAAGGTTTTGCAAGTTTAAGATGAGCGGGGCCAGGTCCAAGAATGCTTTTGTCATGAGATCTGGGAGGAATTTTCATTTCTTCATATCTCGTGGGTTTAAGGTCAATCTTTAGATCTGGAGGACAGAGATCGAAGATTTCTATCACAGAGCTAGAGGATTGATTCACTGAAGGTTTAGAAGGAACTTTCAGCTTTGCTTTCTTGGTAGTCTTCTGAGGACGAAGAATGGATTTTCCTTTATCCGCAAACTTAGAGCCTTTGGATTTTTCCTCAGGGATAGAAGTGTCAGAGATAGGAGTGACAAACGTTCCAAACTTAAGTATGGAACTTTCTTCTTTAGGCTCATCCTGTGATGTCCAAAAACCAAGACCAGTTCTATCACTTTCAGGAGTTTGAGCATTTATTATCTCAGAGATCTTTGTTGATGATTTGCACCATTTTTCAACATGAGCCTTTTTTGCTTTTAGAGCAGCGATGGCTTGTTCGCGTTCAATGCTGATGATTTCATTTATAATGACTTGATCTTTCAACTTTTCTTCAAAAAGAGTTAGTTCTCTGATCTTTTCATGACATTTTTCTAGCTCTTTAGTTAAATGAACATTTTTGTTCTCAACTTGAGTTTTGTCGTTTAGAGCATTATAAAGATCAATCGTCAGCACATCAACAACGCGAATTCTCTCAGCTTCAGGCAGAGAGGGATTAATAGAGATAGATACCTGAGATGATATGTAGCTCATGGAAGGTTCAGATGCTTCTTCCACTTATTCTTTAATCTCAACCATGAGGCAAAGATTAGCGACTTCTTATTCATCAGAACTTGATTCTTCTGATTCAGCCCAGTCGTGTTCTTCAGCGATGAGACCTTTACCTTTTCACTTGTAGCTTTTCAGCTTTTGATATTTGTTCTTCATCTTTAGGTATTTGTCATCAATGGATCTTCTTGAGGTAGAAGTCTTGAAGACCTTTTTAGACCTGCACTTACTAGCAAAGTGTCCAATCTTTTCACAATTATAGCAAGTGGCAGGAGCCTTATCAACCGGGGTTGATTTTGGCTTTTCAGTTATAGAGAGAGGCTTATTTCTTCGGAAATTGCTCTTTCTTGCAAATATCTTAAAATAGTTTGTGAAGAGTGCTAAGGACTCATCGAACTCTGAAAGATCAGGGTCTGATAGATCCTCAGATTCAGAATCTAACTCAGTGATGGTGAGAGTAGATCGCTGAATGGAATTATCTCTAAAGAGACTAAAGCAACAGGAGTGCTTTTGGAGTCTTTAGAGTCTTTTACAAGATTCTTCTTCAAGAGATTCGATTGCTCATAATTGAGCAATATTCCATACAAAGTGCTTAGAGAAAGAGAATTTAAGTCTTTTGTCAGCTTAAGACATATTGAATAACTGTCCCAGCTTTCAGGAAGACATTCTAAGAATTTTGTTAAGACCTCAGAATTAGAATAGGTCCTACCAAATGTTCTTAGATCAATGATTAAGCAGTTAAACCGCTGATGAACGTCAGAGAGAGATTCATTCATACCAGCGATGAAACTTTCATACTGTCTTACCAAGTTAATCTTTCGAGTCTCTTGGATTTCAGTGGTGCCTTCATATTGAACACATATGGTTTCCCACATTTCTTTAGAAGTTTTCAGATGCATGATGGAATGGAAAACTTCATCAAGCAGAGCCATTGAGATAATGGTCTTTGCTCTTGCATCTATGCCTACCTTCTTTTTGTCTTCATCACTCCACTGTCTTATTTCCTTAACAACATAGCGTTCAGGGACAGCTTCAGTAGTGGCAGTAGCTGGAACTGCAGCTATAATTCTAACAGGTTCATAGGGTCCATTTTCTATATACTCAGGTATAGTAGGATCAGCACCTTCAAGAAATAGCATCATTCGATTTTTCCATAGAGAAAAGTTATCTCTGCTAAATCGAGGAGGTTTAGAAAGTGAACCATTATCATAGTAGTTTGTGTTTGTGTTAAGTGCCATTTAGAACAGCAAGGAAGAGAATAAAGCAAGATCTTGTTTATCAGATTAAACAGTCTACTCTGATACCACTTGTTGTTCCCGGAGGTGGTTAACAAGTTTGTAGAAGGGTGGGGAGGGGGGTGAATACAAACACAGAAATTAAAGTTTAATAAAAATGTTTATTGATAAATCAAACACAATTTACAAGTTTGTTGCGGAATAAGATTAAGACAAACTCAATCTAAACAAACTTAAGAAACACTAAGATGATTGCACAAGAATTTCAGAGAATGGGGGATTAAGGAATATAGAAAACAAAGGTTTCTATTTGGGGTTCAAGGATTGAGCACACCCTCAGATGGAGGGGTCATCTTCCTATTTATACCCTATGCATTAAATGCATGCAAAGCACTTTACACGTGGCGTTCACGGATTGGCTTTGGAAGTCTGACTTTGGGAGACATGCTTTCGGCCGGATCATGAACAGTGTAGTTGACAGAGTTGTTGTACGAATTGTGGTAGAGGCATGACCGTTCTGACACATCGTACTGAGTTGTGCAAGGTAAGACAGAAGGAAACTTGAGGTATAAGCTTTGTGATCATTTGATCGCTGAATATCTCTTTCTTCAGAGACATCAAGTGTTCAGCGATTGCTGAAGCTTTCTTCATGTTCCTTCGCGTATAAGTAGAGTTGTCTTTGCTTCATTGATATCCGCATTAGGTCACTAGTAGACTTCTCTTTGTTCTGTGGCTTCGTCTTCGATTCAGCTATGAACATCTGTTGACGCGAGACTTGTCGTCAGGGATTACGTTACTGTTTACATCAGAACTATTAGCGATAACTGAACAGATTCAGTTTGATCACTGATAGTGAAACACTAATACATATTAAATGTTTATAAGAAAGACTATCAGCGATAACTGAACAGACTCAGTCTGATCGCTGATGGTGAAACACTAATACATATTAAACGTAATTTTCACTAAATACAGAAAAGGGTAATTATCAAATCACTAAGAGAGTTTGGATCAACAAAAATGACTTGAGAAAGACCTATGAAAACCATTTTCTTAATCATCCTGATATTATCTCTGAAGTAAAAGAAATCTTTGAGCAAGATCTTCAAAACTGTCTATGTGTTCCTAAAATAACACCATGCTTTACAAAAGAGATAAATACTTCAAAGGACACCAATGGACGAAGTAAGGCACATACAGAAGGTCAGGATCTCATTCACAGAGACTTTCTCGATTCAGACTCTGAGTCTGAATCTGAGTCCTCTGTCGAAGATGAGACAGGGTCTGTGAAACTTGAGATAGTCCCCTGTGGTCCAGAGAAGAATAGACTTACCTCTGGCATTCTTAACAGAACAATTCTTCCCAATAGGAAAACCACAGGTATACCTATCTGTCCTGATTTCCTGGACATGTGCGTGCAAGCAAAGACTTCTCTTGAGCTTAAAAAATCTGAAAAGGACAAGATCTCTCATGTTTCAAAAACTCCAAAACCTTTAAAACCTTTTCAAGAAAAACTCACTTGGCAACAGAGAGGTAAATGGCCTAAAATTGATAAACTTAATGTTTCTGCTGCAGTGAAAGCAAGGAAAGAAGATCAAAGGAGAGGACAATCTAAGAGCCACTCAAGAGGAGTTTCTGAAAAAACTCAACCTAGATTAGACAAAGATTTATGTGAAAAGAAACCTAAATCTAAAATGGGTTGTAGTAAAGTTTGCTCTGTACCCTCCTTTGACAATTTTAATGAAACTTTCAAAAAGCTTGCCTCCAATGTTCATTATTGTAAATGTTTTGATTTATGCATGCTTTAAATCAACATTTCTCGAGGCCCTCCTGTCTCATATCTCACCCCAAATCCAAGAATGCAAAATTCAAGGGTGAGAAGAGACAATCTGGTACCTCTGTAAATGAGGATAAATCCAAAACCAAAGATGCTAAGGCATCTTCACAGCCTCCTAACAAAAATGGACCCATTTGGAAATGGGTACCTAAAACTCTCTAATCTGTCCACAGAAGAAACAGCATGTGCCCATCTGGTACCTAGACTCCGGGTGCTCAAGACACATGACTGGCGACAGAGGGCTGCTTTCCTCATACAAAGAAAAACTTGGTGGAGGATCTGTAACTTTTGGAGATAACAAAAAGGGACAGATAAAAGGCTATGGAGTCATTGTCAAAGGAGACATCGATGTTAGCAAAGTTGCCTACGTGGATGGCCTCAAGCACAACCTACTGAGTGTAAGTCAACTCTGTGATAATGGACTCGATGTGATGTTTAAAAGGCAGTATTGCTCTCTGTTGAAAGAAGATACCACCACAGAGCTTCTGCGAACCAAAAGACGAGGTGATCTATACCTCATGGACTTCAAATCAACTAACAGAGAAGAAAAGTTCTGCTTAGTCTCAAGTAAGAATGAAGAGGCTTGGCTCTGACACAACAGGTTCTGTCATCTAAACTTTCACACACTTGACAAACTTGTGAAACTAGACCTAGTAAGTGGTCTACCAAGCGTTAGATTCGACAAGGACCATCTATGTTCAACTTGTGAGATGGGCAAACTCAAAAGGGCTGCCCACAAAACTAAGTCTGACATATCTTGCACCAGACCTCTGCAGATGCTTCATGTTGACCTCTATGGTCCTATATCTGTGCAAAGTCTTGGTGGCAAGAAGTACATCCTTGTACTCATAGATGAATTCTCTAGATATACTTGGGTTGAATTCGTTCGAAAGAAATCAGATGTTCCTGAAGTACTAATAAATCTCATCAAGAGAATACAAGTTCTTTATGATTGCAGGGTACAGAGAATCCGAAGTGATAATGGCACAGAGTTTAGGAATTCAACCATTGAAGCCTATCTTTCGACATAAGGCATATCACAGAACTTCTCTTCCGCAAAGACTCCACAACAAAACGGTGTTGTTGAACGAAAGAACAGAACACTAGTGGAAGCCGCAAGAGCTATGCTCACTGCTTCAGGGATCTCTATTTCTTTCTGGGCAGAAGCCATTTCAACCGCATGCTTCACCCAAAATCGTTCTCTAATAGGGAAGAGGCATGCAAAAACACCGTACCACTTACTACACCAGAGGAAGCCGAACATCAAGTACTTCCATGTCTTCGGCTGCAGATGCTTTGTGCTGAACGATAGAGAACAAATAGAGAAATTCAGTCCCAAAGCCGATGAAGCAAAATTTGTTGGCTATTCATCCAACTCCAAGGCATACAGATTCTATGTACTAAAATCCAAACATATACTTGAAAGTATTAATTTTTCATTTGATGACTCTTTTCAGGTGACTTCTGAGTAAATCAGCTCAGGACTCAAACTTCAAGATGAAGATTCTGGTGGATCATCACGAACAAATGATCTTCATCATCTATTTGAAGAGATGTTTAATGATGATGAACCCTCTGAAGGTGACCGCAGAGCCTCTGAAGTCGAACCCTCTGAGGACCAAACAGGTACTTCTCTGACTGGTCCTAGTAATGCTTCACCCTCTTCCAGTAATATTGCAGGTGCAACCATCGAGACGAAGCACTCAGAGGACAATACGAATCAAGGTACCAAGCTCAATCAAGATCATGGTCATCCTCAAAATCTCTCTGAAGGGTCAACACCAGATCAAGGATCCGCAGAGGTCTCTACCTCAACTCATGATGAACAACCAAGTCTTGTGGCAAGTACGAATGATCAATTCCTCTCAACAGAGAATGATCTAAATCAAGATGAACATGCTCCGGAGCTAACCACAGAAGTTTCAAATGATCACTTGCCTCGAATGATCAAATGGACCAGATGTCACCCACAGAGCCAAGTTATAGGTGACCTATCTGACAAGGTTCAAACTCGATCAAGTACTGCAAATTTTTGTTACCATACAAATTTTGTAAATATCATCGAACCCAAAAAGTTATCCGAAGCTTTTGAAGACCCAAACTGGGTAGAAGCTATGCAAGAGGAGCTTCTACAGTTTGAAAGAAATGAAGTATGGACCCTAGTGCCTCTGCCAAAAGGCAAAACGACTATAAGAACCAAATGGGTCTTCAGGAATAAAAAGGATGAAGACGGTGTGGTGGTCAGAAACAAAGCAAGACTGGTGGACAAGGGGTACTGTCAAGAAGAAGGCATTGACTATGAAGAAACCTTTGCCCCTGTGGCACGGCTCGAAGCAATAAGAATCTTTCATGCTTTTGCCGCCCACAGAGGTTTTAAAGTATATCATTTGGATGTCAAGTCAGCCTTTCTGAATGGGCAGATTCAAGAAGAAGTATATGTCCAACAACCACCAGGGTTTGAGAACCCAAAGTACCCAGATCACGTCTACTTCTTGGACAAGGCTCTGTATGGACTTAAACAAGCCCCCAGAGCCTGGTACGACAGACTTTCAAATTTCCTTCTTGCAAATGGTTTCGAAAGAGGTACAACTGATACAACTTTATTTTATAAGAAGAGAAAATGTGAGATTCTACTTGTACAAATTTATGTCGATGACATTATATTTGGGTCTACAAATGATTTATATTGCAAAAATTTCGAGTCACTAATGAAAAGTGAGTTTGAGATGAGCATGATGGGAGAACTTACATTCTTCTTAGGATTGCAAGTCAAACAAACCACAGAGGGTATTTTCATAAACCAATCAAAATATGTCTCTAACATACTTGAAAAATACAACTCTCTGACTCTTCACCAATGAAAACTCCTATGGTCACTGGATCCAAGCTCCATGCAGATCCAGAAGGCAAATCTGTGGAGTGTAAACTCTATAGAGGGATGATAGGATCTCTACTGTACTTAACCGCGAGTAGACCTGATATAATGTTTGCCACATGTCTATGTGCAAGATTTCAAGCTAACCCCAAAGAATCTCATCTTTATGCTGTCAAGAGGATCTTCAGATACCTAAAAGGGACCAAGAATCTTGGCCTCTGGTATCCGGAGAACTCTGGCTTTGATCTCATGGCTTATACAGATTCAGATTATGGAGGATGCAAGCTCGACAGAAAGAGTACCTCTGGGAGTTGCCAATTCCTAGGAGGGAAACTAGTAAGTTGGACTTCCAAGAAACAGAACCGTGTCTCGACCTCTACGGCAGAAGCAGAATATGTTGCTGCTGCAAGTTGTTGTTCCCAAGTTCTGTGGATGAGGACCCAACTTAGAGACTATGGATTTGATATCAAAAAAATCCCCATCCTCTGTGACTCCAAAAGTGCCATTGTAATCTCTGCCAATCCTGTGCAGCACTCTAAGACCAAGCATATCGATATCAGGTATCACTTTCTGAAATATCATGTGGAGCATGGAACAATAGAGATGTTGTTGGTCCCGAAGGTGCTTAACAAGTTTGTAGAAGGGGGGGGTTGAATACAAACACAGAAATTAAAGTTTAATAAATTGTTTATTGATAAATCAAAATACAATTTACAAGTTTGTTGCGGAATAAGATTAAGACAGACTCAATCTAAACAAACTTAAGAAACACTAAGATGGTTGCACAAGAAATTCAGAGAATGGGGGATTTTTAGAGAGATAGAAAACAAGGGTTTCTATTTTGGAGTTCAAGGATTGAGCACACCTTCAGATGAAGGAGTGAGCTTCCTATTTATACCCTATGCATTAAATGCATGGCAGGGTACTTTACACGTGGCATTCATAGATTGGCTTTGGTAGTCTCACTTTTGGAGACATGCTTTTGGCCGCTTTATGAACAGTGTAGTTGACAGAGTTGGTGTACGATTTGTGGCAGAGACGTGTTCGTTCTGACACATTGTACTGGTTGTGCAAGGTAAGACAAAAGAAAACTTGAGGCATAAGCTTTGTGATCGTTGATCGCTGAGTATCTCTTCTTCCAGAGATAAAGAAGTTCAGCTATCGCTGAAGCTTTTCCTCAGGCTTCTTCGCGTAAGTAGATGTCTGATCTTCGCTGATATCCGCATCAGGTCACTAGTAGACTTATCTATTGTTCAGTGGCTTCGTCTTCGATTCAGCTATGAACTATGTTGACGCGAGACTTGTCTTCAGGGATTACGTTAACTGTGTTACATAGGAAACGATCAGTGATGACTGAACAGACTCAGTTTGATCGCTGAAAGTGAAACACATACATATTAAATGTTTACATAAAGGTCATCAGCGATAACTGAACAGACTCAGTCTGATCGCTGATGATGAAACACTAATACATATAATAACGTAATTTTCACTAAGTATAAAAGAGGGTCGTTATCAAATCACTGAGAGAGTTTGGATCAACAATCTCCCCCTATTTGATAATGACAAAGTAACAAAAGAAAATTACTTTGATTCAAAATATAGGAATAAAAAGGACTCATAGAATGCATGTCCCAATTACTATTTTGAGGGATCTTTTACAGTACTGATAGGGTTAAGTACATCACTGCTATTTTCATTTAATTCAGGGATGGAATTACAAGATATGAAAAACATTACAAGTGAGTAACTGACTACTGTAAGTATAACTAACAGATTACAGAGAAGAAAACTAATCTATCAGCTATTAAAAGAAGATTTAGGAGGATTGATCATATACTCAGGTATTTCTTCTCCTTTCTGTCTTCGTTCCAAAGATTCTTGACTGATAATTTCTTTAATTTTTTCAGCAGCAGGGAAGAAGTCATACCATAAGCATAAGAGATCCTTGAGATGATTCAGAGGACAGATAGGAATCTCAGAGATTCTTTGAAATCTGAGTTCCTCATCATCATCTCTGAAGAATATTCCATAAGGATTGTCGATTACTTGACCAGCTTGGAAAGGACCACCAGGAGGCAGAGATAAGTCCAGAACTGAAAGATCAGGAGGAGGACCAAACAGTGCATCTCTTGAAAATTTGATAGAAGTTTCATTCCTGATGATGGCGACATCTTCAGAGGAGGAGGACCCAATTTTTCTCTTGAGTTTCAAAGATTTGGGAGGAAGAGGAGATGGCAGCTCTAGTACAGAAACGAATCTATTTATAAGGGCTTCAAGAAGTCCTTCAACGTAGCCTCTGTATGTAGATTTGGATTTCTTCAGCGCATCCCAGAACTCTAACCATTCCGTAAATCCGAAGCTCTCAAGTTTTGATACGTACATTGCTTTTTGGGTTCCATCCTCTCTGGTAATCTCCATGGTCACTGAGAGTTGATCTTTCTTCTTGCGACCAGAGATAGTCACGGCTGATATTGGAAGAAGATCAGAACGATAATCCATCTTTTGTTTGCACCATTCGATAGACTTATCGTTGATCTCTTGTTCTTTGAAGCGTTCCTCTTCAATTTCTTTCAGTAGTGTTGCTTGAACTTCCACAGGTTTGCTTTTCAGCTTTTTGTCCTTAACTTGAGAGGATTGAATCTTTAAAGCGAGTTGGGCATCTCGTTTGCATTCAGCGATCAGCTTCTCAGCTTTGGCAGATTCTTCTCTTTCAGCTTCAGTGAGGAAGTCGAGCTCTGTGGATGTTTGAAGAGGGATTTTCAGCCGTTGACTTTCTAGTTGAGCGATCATTTCAACTCTTTTCTTTACCACTTCCTCTGACCAATGAGATGGTCGAGAGGGCCTTCCTGGATGGACCAGGGAATCTTCTTCTTCTTCTTCATCAATCTCAGCGATAGAGATTGGGATTATTTCTTCAGCGATAGCAACTGGAATTATTTGTAGTTCAGAACCCTTAAGCAGGGGTGAGAACTGTCTGGTTAGAAAAATAAGGAAAGAAGGGATAAGTGTATTTTTAGAACGAGAGAGATAAAGGCTAGAAAGAAATAGGGGTTTGGAAAGAGTAGAAGAGTGGTACAATTGAAAGACATACCTGAGAAGGATGCTCCCCCTCAGATTGTGATCCAGTCCTCAAGCATTCTTCAGCGATCGGTTGCTTGTCTTTGCTTTGCGAAGGAACACTTGAAGATGTATCACCTCTCACCCCTGTTTTGACAACCTCTTGCGAAGTTGTCCCTGATACGACGTTCGGCTTAGAGAACCACATAGATTGGTCTTCATCGTCGTCGTCGTCATCGGAGGGCTGATCCTTTTCTTGATCATCAAGATCTAGATCATCTTCCTCTTCATCGTCTTCTTCCTCATCATCTTCAAAGAGAATGGAGTGAATTGATGAGGATTCTTTTGCCTTCTCCCCCTCAGATTGAGAGGGAGGTTCCTTTGGAGTCTTAGCTTCCCCAGCAGCAGCAATAGAAGTTTCTTCAGTTTTCTCCCCCACTTTGTCATTATCAGCGGTAGGGGATTGTTCAGCTGCTGGAGTAGCTGTTGAAGCTTTTAGCACTTGAACGTCAGCCTCCAGACGCTTAATCCGGTCTTCAACCGCAGGGATGTCGCATGTGGCATCATGAATGAATTCCACAGCGATGTTGAGGTTGGTACGATCATCTTCAGTGAAGGAGGGAGGCAGCGCTGGAGCTGGTGCATTCACTTTCTGTAGAATTTGCTGAAGAAGGGACGTGCAGAGGTCAACCTTTGAAGAGAGACCCTGAACTTCAGCGGTAAGAGACTCAAATCGCCCTTGAAAGAGTTGAGAGGACTCTCTGAGTTGGACGACTTGTTCTTCAACAGCTGAAAGTTGAGAGTTCTCAGCTTTAGATGAGCAAGTGGCGGTCAACTTCTTCAGCTCCTCACCAGCCTGATTTACGGCGCTGGTGGTTTCATTGATGGTGTTGGTGAGTGCGTCCACCTTTTCTCCTAGACTGTTGACATGCGTGTCAACAGACGCCAAGCTAGGACCTGAAAATAATGTTAGTTCAGATATGGGCTTATTTGGAGAGGGGGGGAGAGAAGTGTTTAGGATTATAGGTGTACCTGACGTATCAAACATTTTGTAGAACTGCATAGATTCCTCAAAAGTTTGATGCTCAGGTCCTATAGGGAAAAAAAGATGTGGCGGGTTCAGAGACCAAGTGAGGAGAGAAGGGAAGAGTTTTGGGGATAGAAGTAGGGATGGGGTTAATCTCAGGGAATGAGATAGTAGGTGGGGTTACTGATGATGTGACAGCGAGTGAGATCGCTGACACGGCAGTATGAGTGACTGCTGAAGTTGTGGAGGAAAGACCCACAAATGCATCTAAGGTAGCTTGTTGAGAAGCTCCCTCAGGTATAGTACTAGAGGGTGTACTTTCCTTAGTCTTTTTGGCCTTTTTGGAAGGACCAATCGGACTAGCTGATGGTCGTTTAGAAGTAGTGGTAGCGACAGGGATAGCAGACGAAGGAACCGTCTGCGTGGTCGCTGAAGATGAAGAAGAATGGAGAGAGAGACGAGAGCGAAGGAGAGAGATACTTACCTCGTCGGCGAGTGGCTTGACCTCCAGTGATCGTTGACCTACCCTGGCAAAGGTGCCATCATCTTTGGTGGGATAGGTGTTGGGATAGAGGAACTTGATATACGTACATATGAAGCGTACGTATGAGATCTTGGGATCTCGTTCAGGCTTCTCTAATCTCGACCTCAGATCTTCAAAGATGGTTGTGGCGTAGTCAAAGTTTTGACCAGCGATAACGGAGTAGGCCATCTGTAGTTGTGTTTTGCTGGCTTGATCCAGCGAACCACTCTTCCCACTCATGCACTGAATTATGTGTGAGAAGATAAAGTTCAGTTGTGATGGCATCTGAGCTTTTAGGATCTTGGTGAGCTTCTTGTTGGGAATAGAAGATCTTGGTTTGTTTTCCCAACAATAGCCCATTGCGTCCAGGAATGATATCAGCTCATCATCAGTGGGGAGTGCGTCGAACCCACTCTTTGGTTTGTCAGGGAATCTTAAAGATTTTCTGAGGCTAAGAGCGGTCATGTTCCCTGGCCCTAATTCCGTGCTGAACGAGATAGCAGGGACTCGTTCGCCTTTCCTATTGGTAAGTTCAGTTGCATCAGCAGTGAACCAGAACTGCTGAAGTAGAGTCTTGGAGGGCTTAGGATCCACAGTGATCGCGTAAGCTATGCATGACTTCTTGAGGAATTCAGCAGCTTCCACCAGATGTGGGTATTTGTCAGCTTTGAAGTCGAGTCTGGCCAAATGATTACATTTAGTAATCTCAACTTCAGTGAGAGCGAATCGTACATGCTTGGAAGCAACGATTGAAGACTGTGTCATTTCTGTTATGGAAAGAGGCATAATAGAAGAAATGATTTAGATTAAAAATAATATGATTACCAGTTTCCATAGAAGAAGGGAAACTGGAAAACTATCAAGTTATTTTTAGGAGAAAAATAGTGTTCTGGGTAGAAAGAATGAAGAACACTTTAAAACCAAAAGGTTTTTATTTAAAAACATAAAATCAGAAAGAATGATCTTTAGTTTTTACAAAAAAAAAAAAAAAAACGTTTTATAAAATCCATAGAAAGCGAGTAGGATTTTAAAAAGAATAAAAAGCATACGAACAAAGCATATAAACATGAAATAAACCTATGTATCTTGAAGAAAAAGAGTTGCAGATTCAATATTCTGGGTTTACTTGCTTGAGTGTTCTTGAGAGAATGCTTCTTGCTTTGAAAGTTTTGAAAGCGTAAACCGTATAAAGGAGAGAAGAATTCCTTTTATACGAAGAGAGAAGAGAGAGAATGAAGCGGGAAAAGAAAAAAAATCATCATGACATTTACACGTTCCACGAAGTTGATTGGATAGAAGGGCAACGGACGAACGTGTCAGAAAAGGCATGTCGTGGATTGTCGGTTCAAATGACGTCATAGAAGAGAGAGACTGTACATTTGTCCGTTTTGAAATGATCACTGAAGAAAAGTCAGCGATAGATTTTTCTTTTTAAAAGTATCCCTTTTTGAAAAGATAGAGATAGTTTTTCCTTTTAAAGGATCACTGACTAGAAATATCAGTGATTAATGTATTTTTCAAAAAGCTTTTAATCATTTGAAGAAAGTTCAGTGATTAAAGTTTAAAAAAAAAATTTGAGGGAAAGGAGAAAACATACCTGAGAGTCAGAATGTTTATCAGAGAGAATGATGAGAGGGGAACTTTTGATTACTAACATAATACATGAACGCTGAAGAATTATTCTTCGAGGTTCAGCATTCCAAGCTCACTGATGAGAAAGTTGAACCTTGTCTCATCAAGAGGTTTGGTGAATATATCAGCAAGTTGAAAGTCAGTAGGGATAAAGTGAAGTTCAATATCACCATTCATCACATGATCTCTGATAAAGTGATATCTGATCTCTATGTGTTTTGTCTTTGAATGTAGCACTGGATTATTTGCTATAGCGATAGCACTAGTGCTGTCGCAATAGATAGGAATCTTTGACAGCTGAAGGTCATAATCTGATAGTTGATTTCTCATCCATAAGATTTGAGAACAACAGCTTCCAGCGGCTACGTATTCAGTTTCAGCTGTGGAAGTGGACACAAAATTTTGCTTCTTGCTTGTCTAGCTTACCAGCTTTCCTCCCAAGAGTTGACATCCACCAGTGGTACTTTTTCTGTCAAGTTTACAGCCTGCAAAATCACTATCAGAATAACCAGTTAGATCGAACCCTGAGTCTTTGGGATACCAAAGACCGAGGTTAGGAGTTCCTTTCAGATATCTGAAAATTCGCTTTACAGCGATCAGATGGGATTCCTTGGGTTCAGATTGATAGCGTGCACATAAACAAGTAGAGTACATGATGTCAGGTCGGCTTGCTGTAAGATACAGCAATGAGCCTATCATTCCTCTATAGGCAGTGACATTAACAGGTTTTCCAGATGGATCCTTGTTAAGTATCTGCGGTGGTGCCATAGGAGTTTTCATCGCTGAAGTTTGTGTGAGTTCAAACTTCTTTAGAATATCTTTAACATACTTACCTTGGCAGATAAAAGTACCTTTGTCAGATTGTTTAATCTGAAGACCAAGAAAATATGTCAGCTCACCCATCATACTCATTTTATATTCTTTCTTCATTCTTTCAGCAAAGCGAGTACAAAGAGATGGGTTAGTAGAACCAAATATTATGTCATCGACATATATTTGTACAAGAATTATATGACCTTTTATCTTCCTGAAAAATAACGTATTATCAATCTTGCCACGTTCAAAATATTCAGAGATAAGAAAAGATGAGAGAGTGTCATACCAAGCACGAGGGGCTTGTTTTAGACCATAGAGAGCCTTATCCAATTTATAAACATAATTTGGATGCTTAGGGTCATAGAACCCTGGTGGTTGTTCTACATAAACTTCTTCATTCAGCTTTCCATTCAGAAAAGCTGATTTTACGTCCATTTGATAAGCGATGAAGTCTTTATAGACTTCATAAGCTAAGAATAGTCGAATTGCTTCGAGCCTGGCCACAGGGGCAAAGGTTTCATCATAGTCTATGCCTTCCTCTTGTCTGTATCCCTGAGCAACAAGTCGAGCCTTGTTGCGGGTTACAGTTCCATGTTCATCTAACTTGTTTCTAAACACCCATTTGGTGCCTATTACAGTTTTATCAGATGGTCTAGGAACGAGATTCCAAACTTTGTTTCGAGAAAATTCAGTCAGCTCTTCTTGCATAGCGCTGACCCAGTTTGGATCTCTGAGAGCATCATCAGTCTTCTTTGGTTCTATTAAGGAGAGAAAGTTTACAAAGAGACAGATATTACCTGAGCTTCGTCGTGTCTGAATACCTGCATCTGGATCACCGAGAATTTGATCAATTGGGTGATCTCTTGTCCATCGCTGAGCAGGAGCATGATTGCTTAACTCAGAGGTTGGATCAACAATTGGAATGTTTACTGATGAGGACGTTTGAGGTTCATCAGCAATTAACTGTTGAGTAGGTTCACTAGAGAGGTTTCCAGATGAAGGCAGATTTGATGGTGGTAATGTGTTTAGAGGTTCAGCTGAAACCCATGAGGTGGATTCAGCGGTGGGAGGTATGATACTTGGTTCTTCATCAGCAATTGGAGTTTCAGTGTGCTGATGGTTTGAGAAAGGTTCAGTTTCTCTATAGTGAGAGATCATCCAAGTATTCAGTTCTTCATTGTCAGCGATTGGTTTAGAGTTCGCTGAGCGCGTTTCATCAAACGTGACATGAATGGTTTCTTCTACGGTTTGTCTTCTTTTGTTGAAAACTCTGTAGGCTTTGGAGATGGAGGAATATCCTAAAAATATTCCATCATCGGCTTTTGGGTCGAACTTTCCAAGTTGATCTTTGTTGTTTAAGATAAAGCACTGACAACCAAAGATATGAAGAAAGCTGATAGAAGGCTTCCTTCCAAGAAAGAGTTCATAAGCTGTCTTCCCAAATCGCTTTATTATCAGCGATCTGTTTTGAGTAAAACATGCAGTGTTTACAGCTTCTGCCCAAAATTGAGTAGGGAGGTGAGAAACGCTGAGCATTGATCTAGCAGCTTCTATGATCGTTCTGTTTCTTCTTTCAGCGACTCCATTTTGCTGAGGTGTTCTTACTGAGGAGAAGTTGTGAGAGATTCCCTTGTTCTCAAAGAAATTGTTCAGGGAACTATTTTTGAATTCAGTTCCATGATCACTTCTTATTGATCGAACAGTAAGATTATTCAGCACTTCCATCTTTTTGACAAAAGATATTAGTTCTTCTGGAGTATCATTCTTACAGCGAAGAAAAATAACCCAGGTGTAGCGAGAATATTCATCTACAATGACAAGCGTATATTTCTTTCCAGCTATTGATTGGATGTTGACAGGGCCAAATAGATCCATATGCAAGAGCTGAAGAGGACTTGTTACTGAGGAAACTTGTTTCGACTTGAAACTAGCTTTTGTTTGTTTTCCTTTTTCACATGCTGAGCAGAGAGATTCTTTAGCATATGAGTGCTGAGGAAGACCAGAAACCAGTTCCTTAGATGAGAGAGAATTCAGGGTTTTGAAGTTTAGATGAGAGAGCCTTTTATGCCATAGCCAGTTGACATCAGAAGAGGCCTTAGAGAGAAAACATAAGTTTTCAGTGATAGTAGAGTCCATATCTATTACATAGACATTTTCTCTTCTATAACCACTGAGAGCAAGTTTTCCTTTTTCATCTACCACTGAACATGCTTTCTTAGAAAAGCGAACTTCGTAGTCTTTGTCACATAGCTGACTGATGCTTAGAAGATTGTGCTTCAGTCCATCTACATAAGCGACTCTTCGAAAGGTAGTTGTCCCATTGCTGAGGACACCAAACCCACGGGTAAATCCTTTTCCATTTCCACCAAAGGTAACAGAGGGGCCTTTCTCTTCCTTGTATTCAGTGAGCAGGTTTCTTTGTCCAGTCATATGACGAGAACATCCGCTATCGAGATACCAGATGCCCTTTGATCCCTGCATACATAAGGAAGATTAAGCTTTGTTTGGTACCCACTTTTCAATGGGTCCTTCAGAGTTAGTGGATAAGGAAGATTCAGCAGTCTTCACCGCTGATGAAGATTCAGCTTCAGTGGTAATCTTCACTTTGGTTAATTTCTTAACCTTAGTGGTATTTTTCACTTTGGTGACTTTATTTGCCTTAGAGGCATTTTTCTTCACTTTGGTTGTTTTATCAGCTTCGGTGGTATTTGGACACTTGCTCGCAATATGGTCAGTGAATCCACAGTGATAACATTTTCTATATCTGATGGTGGTTTTATAACCAAAAGGTTTTGAAAACTTAAGATGAGCAGGTCCAGCTCCAAGAATGCCTTTAGCACGAGATCTGGGAGGAATTTTTATTTCTTTAGATTTCACGGGCTTTAGATCAACCTTCAGCTTTGGAGGACAGATATCAAAGATTTCTGTCACTGAGCTAGAAGGTTTATCCACTGAAGGTTTGGAGGGAACTTTCAGTTTGGTTTTCTTGGAAGCCTTCTGAGGGAGAATAGACTTTCCTTTATCTGCAGGCTTAGATATTGCAGATATCTCCTCAGGGATGGGATTAGAAGAAGAACAGGGATAGAATTGATTATAAGAAGTGTCAAAGAAAGATGTGACAAAAGTTCCAAACTTAAGCGAGGAACTTTCTTCTTTAGGATCATCCTGTGGTGTCCAAAAACCAAGACCAGTTTTATCACTTTCAGGAGTTTGAGCATTTATTATCTCAGAGATCTTTGTTGATGATTTGCACCATTTTTCAACATGAGCCTTTTCTGCTTTTAGAGCAGCGATGGCTTGTTCGCGTTCAATGCTGATGATTTCATTTATAATGACTTGATCTTTTAGCTTTTCTTCTAAAAGATTTAGTTCACTGATCTTTTCATGACATTTCTCTAGCTCTTGTGTTAAATAAACATTTTTATTTTCAGCTTGAGTTTTGTCGTTTAGAGCATTATAAAGGTCAATCGTCAGCACATCAACAGCGCGACTTCTCTCAGCTTCAGGCAGAGAGGGATTTGTTGAGATAGATACCTGAGATGATATGTAGCTCATAGAAGGTTCAGATGGTTCTTCTACTTCTTCTTTAATCTCAGCCATGAGGCAAAGATTAGCGACTTCTTCTTCATCAGAAGATGATTCTTCTGATTCAGCCCAGTCATGTTCTTCAGCGATGAGACCTTTACCTTTTTGCTGATAGCTTTTCAGCTTTTGATATTTGTTCTTCAGCTTATGGTATTTGTCATCACTGGATCTTCTTGAGGTAGAAGGTTTGAAGACCTTTTTAGACCTGCACTCACTAGCAAAATGTCCAATTTTTTCGCAGTTATAGCAAGTGGCTGTAGCCTTATCAACCGGAGTTGATTTTGGCTTTTCAGTAAGAGAGAGAGGTTTACTTCTTCGGAAGTTACTCTTTCTTGCAAATCTCTTAAAAGAGTTTGTCAAGAGTGCTAAGGACTCATTAAACTCTGAAAGATCAGGGTCTGATAAATCCTCAGATTCAGAATCTAACTCAGTGATGGTGAGAGTAGATCGCTGGGATGGAATTATCTCTGATGAGACTAAAGCAACAGCAGTGCTTTTGGAGTCTTTAGAATCTTTTACAAGATTCTTCTTCAGGAGATTAGATTGCTCATACAGAGTGCTTAGAGAGAGAGTATGTAAGTCTTTTGTCAGCTTAAGACATATTGAATAACTGTCCCAGCTTTCAGGAAGACTTTCCAAGAATTTTGTTAGGACCTCAGAATTAGAATAGGTCCTTCCAACAGTTCTTAGGTCAATGATCAGGCAGTTAAACCGCTGATGAATGTCAGAAAGAGATTCATTCTTACCAGCGATAAAACTTTCATACTGTCTTACCAAGTTAATCTTTCGGGTCTCTTGGATTTCAGTGGTGCCCTCATATTGAACACATATGGTTTCCCACATTTCTTTAGAAGTTTTTAGATGCATGATGGAATGGAAAACTTCATCAGGCAGAGCCATTGATATAATGGTCTTTGCTCTTGCATCTATGCCTACCTTCTTTTTATCTTCATCACTCCACTGTCTTATTTCCTTAACGACATATCGTTCAGGGACAGCTTCAGTGGTGGCAGTAGCGGGAACCGCAGCTATAATTCTAACAGGTTCATAGGGTCCGTTTTCTATATATTCAGGTATAGTAGGATCCGCACCTTCAAGAAATAGCATCATTCGATTTTTCCATAGAGAAAAGTTATCTCTGCTAAATCGAGGAGGTTTAGAAAGTGAACCATTATCATAGTAGTTTGTGTTTGTGTTTAGTGCCATTTTAGAATAGCAAGGAAGAGTATACAGCAAGATCTTGTTTATTAGATTAAACAAACTGCTCTGATACCACTTGTTGGTCCCGAAGGTGCTTAACAAGTTTGTAGAAGGGGGGGGGGGTTGAATACAAACACAGAAATTAAAGTTTAATAAATTGTTTATTGATAAATCAAAATACAATTTACAAGTTTGTTGCGGAATAAGATTAAGACAGACTCAATCTAAACAAACTTAAGAAACACTAAGATGGTTGCACAAGAAATTCAGAGAATGGGGGATTTTTAGAGAGATAGAAAACAAGGGTTTCTATTTTGGAGTTCAAGGATTGAGCACACCTTCAGATGAAGGAGTGAGCTTCCTATTTATACCCTATGCATTAAATGCATGGCAGGGTACTTTACACGTGGCATTCATAGATTGGCTTTGGTAGTCTCACTTTTGGAGACATGCTTTTGGCCGCTTTATGAACAGTGTAGTTGACAGAGTTGGTGT
Source organism: Arctium minus (assembly GCA_954870635.1). NCBI lineage: Eukaryota > Viridiplantae > Streptophyta > Magnoliopsida > Asterales > Asteraceae > Arctium > Arctium minus. Next base: position 1,980,067 of record OX941080.1, on the reverse strand, counting down.
ACGATTTGTGGCAGAGACGTGTCCGTTCTGACACATTGTACTGGTTGTGCAAGGTAAGACAAAAGAAAACTTGAGGCATAAGCTTTGTGATCGTTGATCGCTGAGTATCTCTTCTTCCAGAGATAAAGAAGTTCAGCTATCGCTGAAGCTTTTCCTCAGGCTTCTTCGCGTAAGTAGATGTCTGATCTTCGCTGATATCCGCATCAGGTCACTAGTAGACTTATCTATTGTTCAGTGGCTTCGTCTTCGATTCAGCTATGAACTATGTTGACGCGAGACTTGTCTTCAGGGATTACGTTAACTGTGTTACATAGGAAACGATCAGTGATGACTGAACAGACTCAGTTTGATCGCTGAAAGTGAAACACATACATATTAAATGTTTACATAAAGGTCATCAGCGATAACTGAACAGACTCAGTCTGATCGCTGATGATGAATAACTAATACATATAATAACGTAATTTTCACTAAGTATAAAAGAGGGTCGTTATCAAATCACTGAGAGAGTTTGGATCAACAGATGTACTTTGTGCCCACAGACTACCAGCTTGCCGACCTTTTCACGAAGGCATTGGATGAGAAAAGATTCACTTTTCTAGTTGGCAAGATTGGTATGCTCAACATGAGTTGACCACAGAGCCTCTGTACCCTTACACAGAGCCTCCGTTGTACATATTTACCTTTGTAACATATTCCTTGTTTGTAAATAGTCTCTTCAACTTTCTTTATTATGTATTCTTTTCTACGAATCTATGTCTTGTGCAAACCTTATCCTTATATGATCCAAGCATAGTTGAAGGGGGAGCAAGACAGGTCTGATATCAAGGGGGAGCAAGACAACTCTATGCGACATAAACTACAGAGTAAGGTTAACTTATCCAAACCTAGGTCAAACTATTTTTCGAGCATCATACGCTCAGAAAGATAACACTCTGTACCCAGTTTTTTCTGTCCAAACTTTGAAATGATCGAAACTTTGAAAATCTTTCCTTGAAATTTTCTTTTAGTCTCAGAACCTCTGAGCTCAAGCACAGAGCCTCTGTGATCCCTCACAGAGCCTCTGCACCTCCAAAAACGAGGATCGCTTGACCAATGCTTTTCTCACAAATAAACTCGATCATTTCATCGCCTTTTCGATCAAAACCTTGGTTGTGACCTCAGAAGCCTCTTACCCACAGAGCTTCTATCAGTCCCATCACTTGAGAAATTATGGTCACTTCCTGCGGGTTATCTCTTAAACATCACAGTCATGTGAGAATAGTGAATGCCACGCGCGTAAGAATAGGGTGGCGCACGTCCTAGATCGTGCACCGCCACCATCTGACGTGGCAACATTTGATTGGCCAACATCTGTACCATCGTTTCACAGAGACGACTACTTATCCGTTTCCACTCATCACGGATTTGAAAATTTTATTTTTTACCGCTTAATTTTTTTTTTACCTCCCTCTGTATAAAATCCCTTTTGCCTCTCTTCATTCCTTCTTACCTACAACCTTTGCTCTCAAGAACTTCCTGCAAAAGATTTTCTTCTTCTCCACTATTCTATCAACGGCTTCTCCCTCAGCTTCCTCCAAAAACTCTAATGGATCCAAGAAATCCAACACCTCTCATCACTCAATGGCTCAAAAGGCTGATTCAGACTCCGTTGGCGAAGAGCAAGTGCTTACAAGCATAATGTTGTCTTTCACTAGACATGACTATCACTTGACCCAAATGAACAATAAACCGAACAACCATTTTGTCACCCTCAATCCCTCTGGTTTCCCCACTGAAGCTGCACCATTGATTCAACTCCTCAAAAATCACTTCCTGGTTAAAGCCCTAACGATGAAGCGAAATGACATCCCTGAATCTTACATCCAACAGTTTTGGCTAAGTGCTCGCCATGCCAAGATGGATAAATATGGACACTGCATCATTGGCTATGCAACCCATCCATCAACTGACAAAGTTCTGGACTTAGGGATCAATCGTAGGAAACTTTCCGATGTCCTTGAAATTCCCACTAAATCAGACCTCAACCTGCGCAAATTCTCAAAAGAGCCCACAGAGGAAGAGATATTGGAGTTCTTGAAGTTCATTGGATATGCAGTCCCAATTACCAAAAGGACAAACTTCAGACGACAGAATCTACCCCCTTTGTGGAACGTACTCTTCTCGATTCTGAACCGGTGTCTAACGTCGAAGGTTGGGATCCCAGATCAGTCAAGCCATACAATTTTGGCTATAATGTATGGAATTTACTATGATCTCCCCCTGGACTACGCTGGACTCATTTTTAGGGAGATCCAGAATGCCGTGATTACCAAACAGCAGGACCAAGACAGAGGGACAGAGCCAAAGAACATCGCGTTTGGACGTTTCCTAGGATTACTTATAGGCGATGACTTGATAGGGGAAGGAAAGCTACCAGCAGAGGATAAGACAATCAAACTCCATGAGATGAAGTCTCATAAGCCAACTACCGTCAAAACCGGATATCCAGCAGCTAGATCTCTGTCAACAAAGATGTTGACTTATTTGGGTAGTGAAAAGGGTGTTAGGGAATACATACGAGGGAACAGGACACCAGAACCACGTCCTGTAACCCCCCCCCCCTCGTGTAGGATTCAAAGTAGGTGACATTGTAGTTTACTTGAGAGACGAGGGAGAACGGACAGAAGTTGAAGCCGCAGAGGCTCAAGTGAGTAAGAGAGAGAAAATGTTAGTTAGAGGGGAAGGGAGTGAGAAAAAGGTGAAAAAGAAAAACAAGAAAAAGAGAGTCGCAGAGGTAGAGACTCCAAAATCCTTGGCAGGTGAAGAGAAAGCCACAGAAGAGATTGCAGAGGAGGTACAGCCTCTACAGAAAAGGAAAAGAAGGCTCCGCAGGTTGGCTGATAAGGAAACATCAAAGGAAGCCACTGCAGAAGCCCAAACGGTCGACACCTCACCTACAGAGGCTGCTACAGAACCCCAACAGAAGCCGAGACGAAGAACCTTGATCTTCGAAGACTCTCCACCGGAAAATCCACAGATCCCCCTGAAAACAACAACAGAAATTGCCAGAGAGGTCTTCCACCAATACTCTGGAGGATTAGGGGAAACCGTGGAAATGGAAATAGATGATGTGACAAGAAGGTCACAGAGCGAAGATGAAGAATAAGAACCAAGTAAAAAATTGTTGGAGGAGATGGAAACAAAAGATACCTTCGGCACACCACCAAAACCAAATCCCAGTGTAACCCACACTTCTACCCCTGCAGTTCTAGTGCAGAGGGGTATTGAAACAGGACCGCACAGTCCGAACCAAACCCTAGCCGACCAGACAGAGGATATTCCTTCATCCTCTGTACCACCATCCGGGGAAACCAAATCCACCTCACCCTCTCAAAAGGGTGAGAGTGTTGTTCTACGTGTCCATTCACCCCATGACACAACTCTTCCACACACAGAGGAATTCGTTGCCCCTGTCACACACAAGAGTGACCCCCAAACCACTTAAGAGTTGGTGGCGAGAGAACACAATGATTCTGTGGCTCTAGAACAACCACAGGATCCATTCAACATAGATCTTAAGGGAGTATCTGAACCCTCCCCCAAAGAACGTGTTGACAGAACTTCCATAGATGCTTCCTCTGTGGAACATCGAGGATTGGAAGGAAATCCTCCAGAGCTCAACATATCAACAGGCTCTGAAGGTGCCAAAGACTCGTTGGCCAAATCTGGAACATTTGTTGTTCCAGAGGTTACCCCGGACATCTATGTCACACAGGGCGAGTTTAAAGCCTTTGCTGACACGGTTCTCAAAAATTTGACGAGTTGAAAAGCTCTGTCACCAGGGAATCTCAAGCGCACTCTGAATTTCTTGCAGAGGCTCTCAAGGCCAATACAGACGCCCAGAACGCTCTTCACCAATCCTCTCAACAACAATCAGCGACAATCAATGAACTGAGAACAAACTGCACGAAAAGGGTTGATCTTCAAGCTTGTGGACAATCTATCATTGCACACTCAAATCAGATTCAAGCTCTAGGGGATCTCTGCACCGACGAATTCCCGAAATATGCTACCCAAGGAGTTCAGTCCGGAGTGACAGAAATGACCAATCTTCGAGAGGAAATTAAGGACATGACTCACAGTGTTATGATCCCCTTCCCTTCACAGGCATCAACCTCTGCACCTGACCCCTCTGCCTTTGCCACAAAATCCGACCTAGAAGCAATGGGAACAATTTCTGGGCAACCTCAACCTTCTTCGATCAAACTTCAATGAACAAGGAAAGAAGGTGGCTGCAGATTTGAAGAAAACCATAGCCACATTTCATTTCAAGTCTGATCTAGAAATCAACGCACTATCATTGGCTGCAGAGGACGCTCTACAAAAGATCAACAAACATGTCGATGAATACCTCTGTCAGCGAAGGAAAAGAAAGGAACCTGTCACTTGCCAGACTCAAGCGGGACAGAAGAGGGAACGGCATGAGGACCAAGATCCTGATGCATCCGACCATGGTCCTCATGAGGGGGAGAACCTGCAATCCACAAAAGAAGAACCAATATAAGTAACTCCCCTAAACCAAGTCCCTATGAGCTCAGAATCTGAACCACAGAGAACAACTAAACAAAAGATCTCTGCAGCCCCCTCTCCCATCATAATCCAAATCACAGAATCCCTACCAACTGCCAAAGACAAAGGCAAGGCAATATCCACAGAACCTCTGAAGAAGGTCAAGTCTCCTCCCACCTCTGAGAAACTACTAAAGAGATCTTTTGATGCTTTCAAAAGAGTGAAACCTGAAGAGGAAGACTGGGCTTTTGATTTGCAACCTCTGTATGAACTCCCTATCCTGGAACCACTTGACAAACCATCAAAGGATAGAGTGGAAGAGGTTATCTAAGGCTTTGATAGCCTAAGGAGACCCTTCCCTGTTCTCCCAAAGAAGAACATCGAAGAAGAAGTGTACAAATACCTCTACAGTCGCGGAGCTCAAGATCTTCGAACAGTCAGACTCTCAGAGGAAATCGTATCAAAGGAGAGAAGGAGATTCTATAAAGATAATGCCAAGCCAAAATCCAAAGTCTTCAACATGGCCAAGATCTCAGAGGTTGTGGCAATCAAGATTGGACACACAAAGTGTAAGAACTTCTGGTTCAGTGAATACGCCGTGAAAAGGGAAGATAAGGAAATATGGACTTTCACAGACGCAGATCTACCGAATATTCATCCTCATGATCTTCCAGAGCTATTCAAATGGACAGAGTGATGGGATTTTATGTTCAAAAGAGGGTTTCAAAAACCACAAAAAAAAATTTGAACAACGGAAGCAAAATAAAATTTTGAACATAAACAAAATTAAACAAGTTTTAACTCCCACAATAGGATCTTGTTACATGCATGTAAAGATTTAACTTGAAAATAAAAGTTTGGAACTACAACCTTTGAAGACTTTGGATCCTCATGGGAGGTTGATCGTTGATGATGATGGTAGAACCTAACGTAGAGTTCCTCTATCGGTATCCACCAACAAGCTCCAACACTTTGTGGAATTCTAGTTCCTTCTTGATGATGCAAAAGAGGTTCTTCTACCAAGAATCTAATCTATAGATTTTGGAGAAGACAAAAACCACATCAAAATGGTGGTGGTGATTGTGAGTTTTCTTGGAGAGAAAAATAGAGATGGCATCTTTCTTTTATTTTTTTCATAAAAAACCACCACCAAATCATCTTGTAAGACCCACTTTTTATTGTCATATTCCATGGTTTCAATTTTGATGGTTTTCCAAAACCATCAAGTCCACCAATAAAAATGGGTATAACCATGCAATTTTTCATTTTAAACCATCTAGTTTAAAGTTTGACCATGCAAGACTTTCTTTCTTGGTCCCCTTAGTTTGAATAGTTAAAATCATAACTTTAACAATTCAAACTTTATCACTATAAGTCCCTCTTTTAATTCTAGTTACATATGAGCCCATCATATTATAAATAAACTAGAATCTTTTATTTGCATCAATTATTATGTATCACATTCAATAATAATTTTCTAGAATTATTAATATTTATCAAGAATCGAATTCTTATAAATATTAATTAGGTGTCTACTTGTTTTTGGTGTGACCCTATAGGATCATAAATTACCGGCAATATTATTTTATAATCATTCTTGAACACTTAGAACCAACAATCTCCCACTTGTTCAAGGGTGTATTATAGAATAATATAGACAGTGGTGGACGTCTAGCAACATCTCACTGCCCCCAGCAACGTATGATTGTATGTGCCATTCATCAACATCCAATTCCCACAAGCTCAAAACTTTAATTGATGTATAAGGTGTGATATCAGTTATCCCTTTGTTCGGACATCATGTTGAACATGAGACATGGATCGTAATCATTCTCATATGTCGTTCAACTTTTGGTAAGGCGCCTTAGATGTCTCACTCTAAACCATTTAGAGGACCAAATCCCATCTTGACTACATACGCCTCTTATGCAGTTCATACTGTACCCAATGATGGCCTTTATAGCTGCCTACTATTTCAAGATCAGCGGTTAACCATATCAAAGCACAGTACTCCCTACACTCAAGTCCCTAATATGCAACTCAGGTCAAAGGATACAAAGATATTACCTTTATTCAAGTGTCACTCATGACGACGATCCACGAAGTGATCTTGAAGCGGGTCCTGTCCAGTACTTGTTCCCTAGCAAGTACCTATGAACTTGGTTGCAACACTTTGCCACTTTTACTCTTAAAAGTCAACCAATCCAAATCATATTGGTCTTACTTCATAGTTGTTCCCACAACTATGATCGACTATGGACATTTAGAATAACTAATTTATTCATGGATTAAACATGCTAATATAGAACACAACAAGTATGAATAAGATCATATCCTATATAACTATTTATAATACTATACTTGTTGCTTAACTTGTTCCAATATCCAAATAGTAAATCCAAATCAAATCCCATCACTTAGAATAACGAAGTCCTTTGGCTTAAGCATGACCCTTCAAGCTTAGCATGTAAAAGAGTTTCGTGAATGGGTATACTAAGGCTTGATCTGTGTGAACTTTGCGAACATGAATGACTCCTTTTAAACTTTATTCTGAATATAGTTTTGGAGTAGATGTTTGATATTCTGATGTGACATAGCGTCCTTTAGCTCTCGTAATGGCACGCTTATTTTCACAAAAGATTTCTAGGTGATCCGGAATGGAAGGTATCATCCTAGCTTTTCAATGAACTCTTTCATCCAAGACATCTTTTCCTTTTGCAGCTTCTAAAGCAACAATGTATTCTTATTCTGTATTATGAACTTTGCTTTCGCTTGGAACTCTTTCCAACGAACTTATCCTTCATTCATAATGAAGACATATCGGTTTTATGGTTTAGAACTTTCTCAAGATCTACGGAAGCTATCATCATATGTAACCTTTTACTATGATTTTCTTCCAACCCATAATTAATGAACACTTCTTTGGCTATGTAAGTACCTTAGAATGTTCTTTATGGTCATCTAATGAGCTTCCCCTGAAATTTGTTGGTTAACATCATCTAATACTCTAAAGCATTATGACACATCCGCATTGGCATATTAATCTTGTCGTACTATTTGGAATGCCAATCATTTTAACTAGCTCAACCTTTGTGCTAGAAATATTTAGCCCAACTTAGAATGATGTCACATCATACTTGCAAGAACCTACCGTTAGAGCCTTGCATCTTGAACCTTTTCAAGATCATATCAATATATATACTTAATTTATGACTGTAGACTCCTTTGATCTAACTCTTCAGATCTCTATTTCAAGAACATAATCATGTTCTTAAGTCTTTCATTTAGATATATTGCTCTGCCAAGACACGATGCCTTGCCTTGTGTTTTTCCTCCGAGCGTTGGTATGTTTTTTACGTACATATTAGGAATTTTACTGCGCTTCCACTAGCCTTTTAGTAAATGTATAAGTCTTCTTTTATCAAAAGAAGATTCCAGCTTTAAGATGTTTATAGTTATCCATGAATGGATTGCACCTTGGTGTTCATGACTCTAAGCCACTCATCAGATTCAGAATCTGACTCAGCATTTTAGTAGCTGATGGGTTTACAGGAATCCCATTATACATCATCCTTCATTAATCGTGGGAAAATAACATTTCTCGGACTTCAGAATGATTCTACTAGATTTGCGAACATTTTGTGATTTACTAAGTTTCTGATCAATCAAATTGTTCAAATTCAACAACCTTTGTTTGATAACTAGTGTCAACCAAGAAGTGCATTAGGTTATGAGGTTCTTGATTTTCTTCAATTCCTTAAACCTCCCATTTGCCTTGCCCATTTGAAACTTGTTTTCTAAGAACTTGGCATTCAAATAATAAACAACTTTATTATTTATGGGATTGTAGAATCCATATTCAAAACGTTTTAGAATATTCTACAATATATGCATTCAGTAGATATTTAGTCGAGTTTTGTATGTGCTTCATCAAACCACATCTTTAACTAAGATTATGGATGAGACCTTTCATACAAAATCTTATAAGGTGTTTAATCTACGTCTCGGTTGGTAAAACATAGTTTACAGTAATTAAAGGCAGAATTCTTAATTTGAATAGGAATAGTAATTTCTTTCATCATAGGGTGAACCATGTCTGACAAGGTTCAGTTCATCAAAAACTTTTAATTTGAAAATGGTGTTTGTGATGAACCAAGTTTGTGAGAATATCCCACAACTTCTAAGATGATTCATGAATTCCTATTCGAGATATTATTCTTTTATATCATAAAAGACTTCATTTTTCTTTGTGACCTTTTCTCCAATCTTCATTTTGAAGCGACTGAATTATATCAAATGCTTCATGTTTAACACTTCAACACTTGAATCGTTAAGTAGCGAAGATATCGTGTCATCTATCATTAAGACTAGACAAGGAATTGAGAAGACATATACATCCAAATGTTTTCTTCTCAATTTTTCTTTCGTTACAATAACCAGAGGAAAAAGCTTTATTCAACTTGTCATTTGCCTTGCCATAGATTTGATTTAAATCTCATTTGAGTCCTTGGTATCATAGTGAACTGTGTTTTAGAAAGCTAATGAGATTCACTTTATTATTCGATTAAGAGATTTGGTTCTTGAAATAGAATAATTCATTTTGAATATGAAAATTATCGTTTCCAAAACGCTTGAGTGAATTTCATCCAATCATTAACCATGCAACTGAAATAATAATTAAGTCAAACTAAATTCAAAATATCGTTCAAAAACAACCATTGTTTTAACATTACAAGCCATATGGTTTTCAAAATAAATCTTCTATAAGCTTGGTGTTCAAAGTTGCATCCTTGCTTATATTGATCACCATCACGCTTGTCTTTCAGTCGTTTGCCTTTCAAGAATATCTGTAACAATTACAAGATAGAGTTTTACACTTAGTATCATATACAAGTGTATAAGAGAAAGGTAAAAGTTCTTTCTATCTCATAGATACCTGAAGGATTTTATTTCACAAAGGAAAATCTTCTCCTTAGAGATCAACACTTGAAGTCACTGAATTCGGAAGGATTTCTCTCATATGTTTCCAGTAACATACACAATTCCGAGATTGAAAACTCCTCAAGATTCACTTCAAAACCATTGAATCTTTTGTTCAACGACCCGAGAATCGCACTCTTAGCTAGTGTATCATGATACGGATAGCCAAGTTTCTCCAAGTAGTGCAAATGCATTCTCATGGTTTCAAGATGAGAGCTCACAGATTGGTCTTCTTTCATCTTGGTATGATGAAGTTCCCAACGTATTTTAAGCATTTCAGTTATCACAAACTCTTTGTGACAATGCCGTAGTCGCTCCATAAGGTCATATGCTATGTCTGGAAACCTTTGCACCTTTTCTCGTAAAAGTGGATCCATGGTTTCTAGCATGAGGCGTGAAACATTATATGAATCTTTACAATGCCTTAACCATGCATTGTGGGCCTCTGTGGAGGTAAGAGGAGGTTCTTCCGGAAGGGGAACAAAAAGTACGTGTGATATCCTTTTATGTTTGAGACCAAGTCTCAACCTTGAAAACAAAGAAGGGAAATTTTGTTCTTTTAGCCTTTCTTGCATAAGAAAACCTCTTAAGGATGGGTCAATCGCGGTATTTTGATTCATCTACAAAAATAACAAAATTCATTTAGTATTTTCAATTTTTATTATTTGACTCAAATAATACCCTCTTGCGTTTCTTAAACATTATTTAGTCAAATCTAGAATCCAAGTTGCGAAACGAACAAACGGTTAGGTGACCTTTATCCCGTATATTCAATCCAACAGGGTAGGCAACGCTTACCAATTACATCAAGATGTAACTTCTAGTGGTATGGGATCCTTAACAACTTTTGTCAATTTGGCATGTTTGATCCCATCTTTGCCTCGGGTCTCTTTTGCTTAGGTGACCTTTATCACAAAAGATTCCCGATCAAGTCATCCTACTTGAGACAACGTGTGAAAATCATATCAATGTGGTTAGGTGACCTTTATCCCACAAGGACACAAGAATCACCTCATTCATCACAATACAATCCAAGCGGTTAGGTGACCTTTATTCCACAAGGGTGCCATAGTGATGAAATGAGTGTCTCTCAAAAGGACGGCATAGACTTGCCTTGTAAGAGGGATTCATATGTTCTATAATTATTGTTTTGAAAACATTTTTAGTATTAAGAGTTATTGCATGCATCCAATAATACATGGTACTATAAAAACTTTATTTTTAAGATATGGTTCCTTTTAGATAAAATAAAATCCTTTTTTTTTTTATCAATCCAAAATTGATCAATTTAGTAATATCACATATTAAGACTTATGATTGATCACTAAAGAACCATTTATAGTCTTATAATAAACATTTTATTATTTAGACTATGAGTTTGGATGAGTCTTAAAACTCCATTTTAATCCCTTTTCACTAATTTCAAAAATTTTGACGTTTGGAATTTTATAACAAAAAACTTATAAAACCATTTAGCATCTTATGATAAAAAAACGTCAAAACTTGATTTCCAAACTCTTAGTACCATGTAACTACACGTGTCAAAAGAACTCTTAATTTTTTTTGAAAAAAAAAATTCTTCAAAAATATTTAAAATCTCCATTTTAAATTGTTTGGTTCATTTAAAATCCAATTTTAATGTTAGAGCGTTCTTAATAAACCTTTTTATTCAAAAACACAATTGAACCAATTTACATGTTATGGATTTAAAATCTCCATTTTAAACTTTTGCTTAACCTAAAATCTCCATTTTAAGGTTTGGTTCATTTCACTTTTAAAACATATTTTAAAAGTTCTTACTATAACTTTAAATCATTTTAAAAAATCATAGTACAAATTATATGTTCTTTTAAATGCAAAAATATTATATATATTAAGGCAATATAATAAAAGAACATAAGCAACCACAACATGCATAAAAAGTGCATAAGAATGTGCATAAAAACCAAGCCAATTCTAATGACATTTCTTGTGAGCCGAACAAGAATGCCTAGTCCTTTCTTAAGGGACAAAAAAAGAAAATAAAAGTCTTGAATCTCCCACTTGCTCCAACATTTCCATGCATCCAAGTGTTCAAGTCCTTCTTCATGTGTTGAAAAAGTCCACCTAGCCCATATGGGCTTGCAAAGCCCAAAATTGGCGATGACACCAATATAGCCCAAAAAGCTTCCATCTTGGACCTTATGTTGGCCTTTCTCTCTTGGTACATTTTCAAAAAAAAAAACTATCTAATACTCACAAGAGAGAAAAATAATAAACCTATTTACTATTACATGCCAACATAAAAGAAAAGGTTTTTACAACCATATCGAATATTAACACATGGGTCCATGACTTGTTTATTCACAAAAAACATGCAACATAAAATAGAAAAAACAACACTTTGTTTTTCTAATGGCAATCTTTTATGTAACAAAAATAAATCATGGATTCAAAAATCTATCTAAATTTTGATACATAAAATATATAAAATAAAACTAGCAAAAAAATGCCAAAAGAGGCCATGCATGGAACATTTCATAAATTTTTTTTTTACCCATGGCTTCCAAAAACCAAGTATATTTTTAAACTAGACATGCATATAACATTGGCTCGGATACCACTTGATGGGATTTTATGTTCAAAAGAGGGTTTCAAAAACCACAAAATAAATTTTGAGCAACGGAAGCAAAATAAAATTTTGAACATAAACAAAATTAAATAAGTTTTAACTCCCACAATAGGATCTTGTTACATGCATGTAAAGATTTAACTTGAAAATAAAAGTTTGGAACTACAACCTTTGAAGACTTTGGATCCTCATGGGAGGTTGATCGTTGATGATGATGGTAGAACCCAACGTAGAGTTCCTCAATCGGTATCCACCAACAAGCTCCAACACTTTGTGGCATGCTAGTTCCTTCTTGATGATGCAAAAGAGGTTCTTCTACCAAGAATCTAATCTATAGATTTTGGAGAAGACAAAAACCACATCAAAATGGTGGTGGTGATTGTGAGTTTTCTTGGAGAGAAAAATAGAGATGGCATCTTTCTTTTATTTTTTTCATAAAAAACCACCACCAAATCATCTTGTAAGACCCACTTTTTATTGTCATATTCCATGGTTTCAATTTTGATAGTTTTCCAAAACCATCAAGTCCACCAATAAAAATGGGTATAACCATGCAATTTTTCATTTTAAACCATCTAGTTTAAAGTTTGACCATTCAAGACTTTCTTTCTTGGTCCCCTTAGTTTGAATAGTTAAAATCATAACTTTAACAATTCAAACTTTATCACTATAAGTCCCTCTTTTAATTCTAGTTACATATGAGCCCATCATATGTTAAATAAACTAGAATCTTTTATTTGCATCAATTATTATGTATCACATTCAATAATAATTTTCTAGAATTATTAATATTTATCAAGAATCGAATTCTTATAAATATTAATTAGGTGTCTACTTGTTTTTGGTGTGACCCTATAGGATCATAAATTACCGGCAATATTATTTTATAATCATTCTTGAACACTTAGAACCAACACAGAGGATAAGTTTGGCTGGAAGAAGGAATACCAAGAAGCACATATCACCATCAAGAGGGTCATGAGAGAAAAGTTGTTGTTCTACAGTATAGCTGACTTTCAAGTGGCACTTGACTTGGGAGTCAAAAAGGTCAACTTCCCTCCACCGAAAGACAGCTTACCACCCTCTGCCAATTTTCTGCCGAACTCCATCATCACTTCACCTTATTTTGGTTTTGTGTACTTAAACCCCAAAGGAGAAAAGAAATTATTCATGGGGATAGAAAGTCAAAAGTACTCAACCGAATCTATGTTGCTCATTCAAGATCTACTTATCAAGCATAGAGGCACCCCACTCGTACCCACAGAAGCTGCAGATGTCCTTCTGACAAACATAGGTGCAACCTTAAACTTCAGAGACCTGTGCGTGTGCTACTACAGAGAACTGAAGAAAGAAGGTGGGTTTGGAAAGAAGATCAACGATTTCCCAAACGCCAAAGTATAGGCTCTGATGTCTTGTAAATTTTTTTTGTGTATCCACTGTCAAATGTAATTGCCTTCTGGAATTATTTTATTTTGAATGAAAATCAAGATTCAGAGGTTGAGTTCCTTTCACCTCTTTTGTTTCTAGCTTAGCCATCGTTCCAAATTCCAAATTTTTATTTTTCAACACTTAGGGGGAGATTGTTAGCTCCATCTACCATGTTTAGAAGTGTTGAAAAATAGGCTAAGTATAGAAACCCCTGCTGTCTCTAAAGTCGCCGCAGAAGAGACACAACTCAGAAGACTACTCTGCAGAAGACGTGCCAGAGGACAAACCTGATAATGATACTTAGATCACAGAGCCTCTGTGATCACTCACAGAGCCTCTGTGAAGGCTAACCTCTGGAGGTCAGTGTTGGAATTGTGCTGAATGGCTCAAGACAAGACCACGTGCCAAGCACGTGAGACCTGTTTTACGAAGATCCGCATGATCAAGTAATGGGCGTCCCACGATGTTTACTTTACAAGTGGCATTCCTTATGTGGAATGTCATTCTTTGTCTTGTAGTACGAGGTGCACACAACTTGTATTATATATGAGCACCTCGTTCCTTGTCCTAAAAAATACGAGCACACACAGAAACATAGCAGTCTGTATAATCCTTGAGCATATTTGCACATACTAATGCGTGTTCTTGGTGTTCTTCAGTAATCAATGAAACAGTTCTTTGAGTAACCTTCTTATAATACTTTACTTCCTGTTCATTAATTACTTGTGTGTTTATTACCTTGCATGTTCAATCTTTACTACACATCTTAAACGCTTTCGCACTCTATTTAATCAATCTGTGTGTAGTAAAAGGTTAAATAAAGTTAAAGAACATCATAACAGGGATCAACAAACATCATTGAAAAAGGCAGTGAGCCCATGCCAACTCTTGCATTAACCCCACCAACCACTCATTTCTTTCTTAACAAATAAATGTTTCATTTTCTTTGGGGACGCAACATATATGCTATCTAATCTTCACTCGGAAGATTTAGATATTGAAAAAGAAGGAAAGTTGCCCCTCCTTCGCACCTCTTTCATGCACATTGAGTCCGTGTAATACTTGTTGCCGTCTCAACAGTTTACACAATTTGAACCACATGAAACACAATCATTGTGCTAAATTCTTTCATACACAAGCACGAGCACACAGAAAATTTGTTTTTCTATCAAGACATTCATAGATAAACCTTGTGTTTTTCAATGATTGAATGGAAGTCCTGGGGAGTCATCATCAAACCATCTCCTTAAATTGTACATTCGTTGTACACAGTAACTCCGTGTTACTGACAGGAACTCCTAACTGTTTCATTTGTTGAATCAGGGTTACCAAGTTCATTATATCTGAATTTGAAAAGATTTGGGTATATACAGTTCATGATTCAGATACTCAGATCAAAGGATGGAAAATGTCAAATTATCATAAAGGAGGAGATTGTTACATTGAGTACAAAGGGGGATGATCAAAGAATGTGTTGAAATTGAAAAGTTTTGATGATCATGAAGCTCACAATCATAAAAAATGGGGAGATATCTATAAAGATCAATTTGAAAGACAAATGGTGAAGATAATCCTGAAGAGGTAATTCTGAAAGTTCAAGAAGAGATAATTTTGAAAGTTCAAGACAATTCAGATGCTTACTATGTTTCAGAAACAGATTCTGAAGATGATTTGAGAAAGTTTGTTTTTCTGAAGACGGTTCAGAGATCACAGAGATGAAGATAAAAGTTTTCAAAGATCTCTTGAAGTTCCAAAGATTTTCAAAGGTTTCAAAGTTTTATTCAAGACTTGTTGATTTTCAAAGGTACAAAGTGTTAAAGACATTTCAAGATTCTTCAAAGATTGAAAGACTGAAGATTGTTAAAGCTTCAAAGTTTTAAAGATGTCAGAGATAAAAGTTGAAGAATCAAGCGCTGAAGACAAGTGTCAAACTTTTTTTAAATCTTGAATATAAAGGGGGAGAATGTTTGTGCATTAATTGTATACAAGATTTAATTAGGAAAGCCTTGTAAAAAGCCTTGTAATTGAATAGTCAAAGGAAGTCCATGAAAGTCAAATGTAGAAAGTCAACATTAGTTTTAGAAGGTTTTAAGTACTTGAGTTGTAGAAGTACTTGAGAGTTTTAGTTGGACTATTTGAGTGTTTTAGCATGTGATATAAATAGGTTCATATCTTGTAATTTTGTACGAGCTTTACATGTAATATCAATAAACGATTGTTACTTTCTCTCTCTACTCTCTCTCTAAGATCTTGAAATTGTCAAACATAGTTTGAGATTGTTGAATAGCTTGATTTGATATGGAGTTTACACTTTCACAATACACCATGATTTGAGTGGGTATCGATAAAATGCATGATGTACGCTTTTTCGGTTTGGCCATTGCGTGGTATCGGCAATATCTTGCACGAGAGTGGGTTTATTGCAAGTTATTTCCCTTAAAAACCTTATCATTTATAATGTAGATGGACAATGTAAATATTCGTGGAAATCCGATGAGGTCGGTTCGGACGAGAAAACACAAAGGGTACCCCCTTTGCTGAATCGACCAATAATGGGTGCCGCACTTAAACGTCCATAACTTATGCTACGGGGATCCGTTCTGAGCCCATGACCCATCAAAAAGAACCTTAGAACGATAAGCACGCCATGCTTTGGTTTCTTTCTAGCAATACATCATGTTTTGAGTGAGTATCAATAAACTGCATGATGTACATTCTTTCGGTTTGGCCATTGCGAGGTTTCGGCAATATCCTGCACGAGAGTGGGTTTTTTGCAAATTATTTCCCTTGAAAACCATATCATTTACATTTTATATGAACAATGTAAATATTCGTGGAAATCCGACGACGTCGGTCCGGTCGAGAAAACACAAACGGTACCCCCTTTGCTGAATCGGCCAAAAATGGGTGTCGTGCTTAAACGTCCATAACTTTTGCTATGGGGATCCATTTTAAGCCCATGACCCATAAAAAAAACCTTAGAACGAGAAGCACATCATTTCTTTGTCTCTTTCTGGCAATACACTATGATTTGAGTCGGTATTGATAAACTGCAAGATGTACGTTCTTTCGGTTTGGCCATTGCGTGGTTTCGGCAATATCCAACACGAGAGTGGGTTTTTTGCAAGTTATTTCCCTTGAAAACCTTATCATTTACATTGTATATGGACAATGTAAAGATTCATGTAAATCCGACGAGGTCGGTCCGGACGAGAAAACACAAAGGGTACCCCCTTTGCTGAATCGACGAAAAATTGGTGTCACACTTAAACGTCCATAACTTTTGCTACGGGGATCCGTTTTAAGCCCATGACCCATCAAAACGAACCTTAGAACGATAAGCACGCCATATCTATATCTCTTTCTGGAAATACACCATGATTTGAGTGGGTATCGATAAACTTCATGATGTACGTTCATTCGGTTTGGCCAATGCGTGGCTTCGGCAATATCCTGCACGAGAGTGGGTTTTTTCGCAACTTATCTCCCTTGAAAACCTTATCATTTATATTTTAGATGGACATTGTAAATATTCGTGGAAATCCGACGAGGTCGGTCCGGACGAGAAAACACAAAGGATACCCCTTTGCTGAATCGGCCAAAAATGGGTGTCGCATTTAAACGTCCATAACTTTTGCTACGGGGATCCGTTTTAATCCCATGACCAGTCAAAACGAACCTTAGAATGAGAAGAACGCCATGTATTGGTCTATTTCTGTCAATACACCTTGATTTGAGTGAGTATCGATAAACTGCATGATGTACGTTCTTTCGGTTTGGCCAATGCGTGGTTTCGGCAATATCCTGCACGAGACTGGGTTTTTTGCAAGTTATTTCCCTTGATAACCTTATTATTTACATTGTACATGAATAGTGTAAGGATACGTGGAAATCCGACGAGGTCGGTCCGGACGAGAAAACACAAATGGTACCCCCTTTTCCGAATCGGCCAAAAATGGGTGTCGCGCTTAAACGTCCATAACTTTTGCTACGGAGATCCGTTTTAAGCCCATGACCCGTCAAAACGAACCTTAGAACGAGAAGCACGTCATGGCTTGTTCTCTTTCTGGAAATACACCATTATTTGAGTGGGCATCGATAAAATGCATGATGTACGTTATTTCGGTTTGGCCATTGCGTGGTTTCGGCAATATCCTACACGAGAGTGGGTTTTTTGCAAGTTATTTCCCTTGAAAACCTTATCATTTATATTGTAGATGGACAATGTAAAGATTCGTGGAAATCCGACGGGGTCGGTCCGGACGAGAAAACACAAAGGGTACCCCTTTGCTGAATCGACCAAAAATGGGTGTGGCACTTAAACGTCCATAAATTTTGCTACGGGGATCTGTTTTAATCCCATGACCCGTCAAAACGAATCTTAGAACGAGAAGCATGCCGTGTCTTGGTCTCTTTCTGGAAATACACCATGATTTTAGTGGGTATCGATAAAATGCATGATGTACGTTCTTTCGATTTGGCCATTGCGTGGTATCGGCAATATCTTGCACAAGAGTGGGTTTTTTGCAAGTTATTTCCCTTCAAAACCTTATCATTTATATTGTAGATGGACTTTGTAAAGATTCGTTGAAATTCGACGACGTCGGTCCGACCGAGAAAACACAAAGGGTACCCCCTTTGCTGAATCGGCCAAAAATGGGTATCGCATTTAAACGTCCATAACATTTGCTACGGGGATCTATTTTAAGCCCATGACCAGTCTAAACGAACCTTAGAACTAGAAGCACGCCATGTATTGGTCTATTTATTTAAATACACCAAGATTTGAGTGAGTATCGATAAACTGCATGATGTACATTCTTTCGGTTTGGACAATGTGTGGCTTCAGCAATATCCTGCACGAGACTGGATTTTTTGCAAGTTATTTCCCTTGATAACCTTATTATTTATATTGTACATGAACAGTGTAAGGATACGTGGAAATCCGACGAGGTCGGTCCGGACGAGAAAACACAAATGGTACCCTTTTTCCGAATCGGCCAAAAATGGGTGTCACGCTTAAACGTCCATAACTTTTGCTACGGGGATCCGTTTTAAGCCCATGACCCATCAAAACGAACCTTAAAATGAGAAGCAAATCTTGGCTTGATCTCTTTTTGGAAATACACCATGATTTGAGTGGGTATCGATAAACTGCATGATGTACGTTATTTCGGTTTGGCCATTGCGTGGTTTCCGCAATATCCTACACGAGACTGGGTTTTTTGCAAGTTATTTCCCTTGAAAACCTTATAATTTATATTGTAGATGGACAATGTAATGATTCGTGGAAATCCGACAGGGTCGATCCGGACGAGAAAACACAAAGGGTACCCCTTTGCTGAATCGACCAAAAATGGGTGTTGCTTTTAAACGTCCATAAATTTTGCTATGGGGATCTGTTTTAAACCCATGACCCATCAAAAGGAACCTTAGAACGAGAAGCACACCATGTCTTGGTCGCTTTCTGGCAATACACCATGATTTGAGTGGGTATCAATAACTGCATGATGTACGTTCATTCGGTTTGAACGATGCGTGGCTTCGGCAATATCCTGCACGAGAGTGGGTTTTTGCAAGTTATTTCCCTTGAAAACCATATAATTTACATTGTAGATGAACAATGTATAGATTCGTGGAAATCCGACGAGGTCGGTCCGGACAAGAAAACACAAATGGTACCCCCTTTGCTGAATCGGCCAAAAATGGGTGTCGCGCTTAAACGTCCATAACTTTTGCTACGGGGATCCGTTTTAAGACCATGACCTGTCAAATATAACAATAGGACGAGTAACACGCCATGGCTTGGTCGCTTTTTGGAAATACACCATGATTTGAGTGAGTATCGATAAACTGCATGATGTATGTTCTTTCGGTTTGGCCAATGCGTGGCTTCGGAAATATCCTGCATGAGACTGGGTTTTTTTCAAGTTATTTCCTTTGATAACCTTATTACTTACATTATACATGAACAGTGTAAGGATTCTTGGAAATCCGACGAGGTCGGTCCGGACGAGAAAACACAAAGGGTACCCCCTTTTCCAAATCGGCCAAAAATGGGTGTCGCGCTTAAACGTCCATAACTTTTGCTACATGGGTCCGTTTTAACCCCATGACCCGTAAAAAGGAACCTTAGAATGAGAAGCACGCCATGGATTGGTCGCTTTCTGGAAATACACCATGATTTGAGTGGGTATCGATAAACTGCATGATGTACGTTATTTCGGTTTGGCCATTGCGTGGTTTCGGCAATATCCTACACGGGAGTGGGTTTTTTGCAAGTTATTTCCCTTGAAAACCATATCATTTACATTATAGATAGACAATGTAAAGTTTCGTGGAAATCCGACGAGGACGGTCCGGACGAGAAAACACAAAGGGTACCCCCTTTGCCGAATCGGCCAAAAATGGGTGTCTCGCTTAAACGTCCATAAATTTTGCAACGGGGATCCGTTTTAAGCCCATGACCCGTCAAAACGAACCTTAGAATGAGAAGAAAGCCATGGATTGTTCTCTTTCTGGAAATACACCATGATTTGAGTGGGTATCGATAAACTGCATGATGTACGTTCATTCGGTTTGGCCAATGCGTAGCTTCGGCAATATCATACACGACACTATGTTTTTTGCAAGTTATTTCCCTTAAAAATCTTATCATTTAAATTGTAGAAGGAAAATGTAAAGATTTTTGGAAATCCGACGAGGTCGGTCCGGACGAGAAAACACAAAGGGTACCCCCTTTTCCGAATCGGCCAAAAATGAGTGTCGGGCTTAAATGTCCATAACTTTTGGTACGGGGATCCGTTTTAACCCCATAACCCTTCAAAACGAACCTTAGAATGATAAGCACGCCATGTCTTGGTCTCTTTCTGGCAATACACCATGATTTTAGTGGGTATCGATAAACTGCATGATTTACATTCTTTCGGTTTGGCCATTGCGTGGTTTCGGCAATATCCAGCACGAGAGTGGGTTTTTTGCAAGTTATTTCCCTTGAAAACCTTATCATTTACATTGTAGATGGAAAATGTAAAGATTCGTAGAAATCCGACGAGGTCAGTCCGGACGAGAAAACACTAACGGTACCCCCTTTGCTGAATCGGCCAAAAATGGGTGTCGCACTTAAACGTCCATAACATTTGCTACGGGGATCCATTTTAAGACCATGACCCATCAAAACGAACCTTAGAACGAGAAGCATGCCATGTATTGGTCTATTTCTGGCAATACACCATGATTTGAGTGGGTATCGATAAACTGCATGATGTACGTTCTTTCGGTTTGGCCAATGCGTGGCTTCGACAATATCCTGCACGAGAGTGGGTTTTTTGTAAGTTATTTCCCTAAAAACCTTATCATTTACATTGTAGATGAACAATGTAAAGATTCGTGGAAATCCGACGCGGTCAGTCCGGACGAGAAAACACAAAGGGTACCCCTTTTCTGAATCGTCCAAAAATGGGTGTCGCGCTTAAACGTCCATAACTTTTGCTACGGGGATCCTTTTTAAGCCCATGACCCATCAAAACGAACCTTAGAACGAGAAGAAAGGAATGGATTGTTCTCTTTCTGTCAATACACCATGATTTGAGTGGGTATCGATAAACTGCATGATGTACGTTCTTTCGGTTTGGCCAATACGTGGCTTCGGCAATATCCTACACGACACTGGGTTTTTTGCAAGTTATTTCCCATGAAAACCTATATATTTACATTTTACATTAATAGTGTAAGGATACGTGGAAATCCGACGAGGTCGGTCCGGACGAGAAAACACAAATGGTACCCTTTTTCCGAATCGGCCAAAAATGGGTGTCACGCTTAAACGTCCATAACTTTTGCAACGGGGATCCGTTTTAAGACCATGACCCGTCAAAACGAACCTTAGAATGAGAAGAAAGCCATGGATTGTTCTCTTTCTGGAAATACACCATGATTTGAGTGGGTATCGATAAACTGCATGATGTACGTTCATTCGGTTTGGCCAATGCGTAGCTTCGGCAATATCATACACGACACTATGTTTTTTGCAAGTTATTTACCTTAAAAATCTTATCATTTAAATTGTAGAAGGAAAATGTAAAGATTTTTGGAAATCCGACGAGGTCGGTCCGGACGAGAAAACACAAAGGGTACCCCCTTTTCCGAATCGGCCAAAAATGAGTGTCGGGCTTAAATGTCCATAACTTTTGGTACGGGGATCCGTTTTAACCCCATAACCCTTCAAAACGAACCTTAGAATGAGAAGCACGCCATGTCTTGGTCTCTTTCTGGCAATACACCATGATTTTAGTGGGTATCGATAAACTGCATGATTTACATTCTTTCGGTTTGGCCATTGCGTGGTTTCGGCAATATCCAGCACGAGAGTGGGTTTTTTGCAAGTTATTTCCCTTGAAAACCTTATCATTTACATTGTAGATGGAAAATGTAAAGATTCGTAGAAATCCGACGAGGTCAGTCCGGACGAGAAAACACTAACGGTACCCCCTTTGCTGAATCGGCCAAAAATGGGTGTCGCACTTAAACGTCCATAAAATTTGCTACGGGGATCCATTTTAAGACCATGACCCATCAAAACGAACCTTAGAACGAGAAGCATGCCATGTATTGGTCTATTTCTGGCAATACACCATGATTTGAGTGGGTATCGATAAACTGCATGATGTACGTTCTTTCGGTTTGGCCAATGCGTGGCTTCGACAATATCCTGCACGAGAGTGGGTTTTTTGTAAGTTATTTCCCTAAAAAACTTATCATTTACATTGTAGATGAACAATGTAAAGATTCGTGGAAATCCGACGCGGTCAGTCCGGACGAGAAAACACAAAGGGTACCCCTTTTCTGAATCGTCCAAAAATGGGTGTCGCGCTTAAACGTCCATAACTTTTGCTACGGGGATCCTTTTTAAGCCCATGACCCATCAAAACGAACCTTAGAACGAGAAGAAAGGAATGGATTGTTCTCTTTCTGTCAATACACCATGATTTGAGTGGGTATCGATAAACTGCATGATGTACGTTCTTTCGGTTTGGCCAATACGTGGCTTCGGCAATATCCTACACGACACTGGGTTTTTTGCAAGTTATTTCCCATGAAAACCTATATATTTACATTTTACATTAATAGTGTAAGGATACGTGGAAATCCGACGAGGTCGGTCCGGACGAGAAAACACAAATGGTACCCTTTTTCCGAATCGGCCAAAAATGGGTGTCACGCTTAAACGTCCATAACTTTTGCAACGGGGATCCGTTTTAAGCCCATGACCCGTCAAAACGAACCTTAGAATGAGAAGAAAGCCATGGATTGTTCTCTTTCTGGAAATACACCATGATTTGAGTGGGTATCGATAAACTGCATGATGTACGTTCATTCGGTTTGGCCAATGCGTAGCTTCGGCAATATCATACACGACACTATGTTTTTTTCAAGTTATTTCCCTTAAAAATATTATCATTTAAATTGTAGAAGGAAAATGTAAAGATTTTTGGAAATCCGACGAGGTCGGTCCGGACGAGAAAACACAAAGGGTACCCCCTTTTCCGAATCGGCCAAAAATGAGTGTCGGGCTTAAATGTCCATAACTTTTGGTACGGGGATCCGTTTTAACCCCATAACCCTTCAAAACGAACCTTAGAATGAGAAGCACGCCATGTCTTGGTCTCTTTCTGGCAATACACCATGATTTTAGTGGGTATCGATAAACTGCATGATTTACATTCTTTCGGTTTGGCCATTGCGTGGTTTCGGCAATATCCAACACGAGAGTGGGTTTTTTGCAAGTTATTTCGCTTGAAAACCTTATCATTTACATTGTAGATGGAAAATGTAAAGATTCGTAGAAATCCGACGAGGTCAGTCCGGACGAGAAAACACTAACGGTACCCCCTTTGCTGAATCGGCCAAAAATGGGTGTCGCACTTAAACGTCCATAAAATTTGCTACGGGGATCCATTTTAAGACCATGACCCATCAAAACGAACCTTAGAACGAGAAGCATGCCATGTATTGGTCTATTTCTGGCAATACACCATGATTTGAGTGGGTATCGATAAACTGCATGATGTACGTTCTTTCGGTTTGGCCAATGCGTGGCTTCGACAATATCCTGCACGAGAGTGGGTTTTTTGTAAGTTATTTCCCTAAAAAACTTATCATTTACATTGTAGATGAACAATGTAAAGATTCGTGGAAATCCGACGCGGTCAGTCCGGACGAGAAAACACAAAGGGTACCCCTTTTCTGAATCGTCCAAAAATGGGTGTCGCGCTTAAACGTCCATAACTTTTGCTACGGGGATCCTTTTTAAGCCCATGACCCATCAAAACGAACCTTAGAAAGAGAAGAAAGGAATGGATTGTTCTCTTTCTGTCAATACACCATGATTTGAGTGGGTATCGATAAACTGCATGATGTACGTTCTTTCGGTTTGGCCAATACGTGGCTTCGGCAGTATCCTACACGACACTGGGTTTTTTGCAAGTTATTTCCCATGAAAACCTATATATTTACATTTTACATTAATAGTGTAAGGATACGTGGAAATCCGACGAGGTCGGTCCGGACGAGAAAACACAAATGGTACCCATTTTCCGAATCGGCCAAAAATGGGTGTCACGCTTAAACGTCCATAACTTTTGCTTCGAGTATACGTTTTAAGCCCATGACCCGTCAAAACGAACCTTAGAACGAGAAGCACGTCATGGCTTTGTCTATTTCTTGCAATACACCATGATTTCAGTGGGTATCAATAAACTTCATGATGTACGTTCTTTCGGTTTGGCCATTGCGTGGTTTCGGCAATATCCTACACGAGAGTGGATTTTTTGCAAGTTATTTCCCTTGAAAACCATATCATTTACATTGTAGATTGTTAAGTCTGATTTTATAGTAATCATTGTATTTATAGGCTTGGTCAAATACTGTGT
This sequence comes from Arctium minus, assembly GCA_954870635.1. NCBI lineage: Eukaryota > Viridiplantae > Streptophyta > Magnoliopsida > Asterales > Asteraceae > Arctium > Arctium minus. Next base: position 1,955,566 of record OX941080.1, on the reverse strand, counting down.
CTATTGTCTAATACTGTGTTGTATTGACCAATGGTATTTAATTCCCTTTGGTCTTGTTTCCTTGTAAGAACCTTTGACGCATACTTCAATACAGTTACTCTTTACGCTTTGAATGCTTTCTCTCTCTACTTTCTCTCTCTAGGATTCATTGATCTTCGACTCATAATTGGTATCAGAGCCATCTGAATGTTGAGAGGATTGAGAGATTGTTTTTTCGTTCCTGAATTTGTTGAATTAATCGAAAATTTGATCGATTTTCTTGAATTTGTTAAGAAAATCTCGTTTTCTTGATTTTTCATCAAATTCGAATGTGTTTGTGATCGAATTTCTTTGCTATTTGATTCATTAGACTCGTTTTTGATTATTGATCATATTTGATTCATAAAATTTTGCAAGAAAAACAGTTTTAGATTGTTGATTTTGAGATTTAAAGAGTTTCTGGAAAACCTGTTTTCACGTACTGTTCCATTTACGAATTTGAGATTTCGTGTTTTTTAATCGAATTTGTTGGTTGAAAGTTGTAAGAAAGTTGATTTCGATCATCAGTGTGTGAAACTCTTGCTTTAATTTCTTGGTTTTAATCGTTCTTGCGAATTTTTCTTGATTTTCTTCGTTTTGCGCAAGTTCATATAGGTTTGCGCAAGTTCATATTGTTGTTCTAATCCTTGTGTTAGTGTATTTCAGGTTTTTTTTTCATTGAGCTATTCACGCAAAGCTATTTTGCGTATTTCAAAGTTCAAGTTTAGTTTGCGCAGTCTACAGCTCACACAAAGCTCACTTTGCGCCTTCCTCTTGTCACGAGAAGTCTAGTTTTCGTTATCAGCGACTTAAGCAAAGCTCAGTTTGCGTATCACTTGGATTACGCAAAGCTTAGTTCGCGCATCACTTGACTTACGCAAAGTTCAGTTTGCGTTACAAGTTCATCACGCAAAGCTTAGTTTGTGTAACCTTCTACTCACGTAAAGTTCTGTTTGCGTATCACTTGGACTACGCAAAGTCCAGTTTGCGTTTCCTGTTGCTTGCAAAAAGCTCAGTTTACGTCTTCTGCTTCTCACGCAAAGCTCTACTTTGCGCCAGTCTCAGACTTAGAATTTCTCTGCATATCTACTATGGATTCTGCAAAGTTTGCCTTTCAAGCTAAGTTCTACACAAGTGATCTGATGATGTCCTTGGGATCTGAAACTCGTCCTCCAGTTCTTGTCGATGAAAATGAATTCACTCAATGGCAAGATCGATTTCTGAACTTCATCGAGCGTCAAGCTAATGGAGAGAACATGATGAAGTCTCTAACTAAAGGATGTCAGGATCGAATTCTCAACAAGAATTAATTCTCAGAAACAATATCAAAGAAGTTTGCGGAATAACACTTTGATATTTAATCAAAACAGTAAATCAACACAGTAGATATGAAGAACAAACTGTAAACTTATATTGAATGCTTTGAAGTTACAAGGTTACACACTCAACCTCAATATTGATGAACAGGCTCACCAATACGAATTCTACTTCTCTAGAATTAGGATCTATGCCTTGAGGTTGATTTTCTCTCTAAAAGAATGAAAAACAAAAGTTCTCTGTTCTATCTATTCTATACATTCTATACATATACTAGTCAAAAGATAATTACAATAATTAAACAAATCTTCAGTATATCTTCCATGTATATCTCAAAGCTTCCATAATCTTCAGATTATCCAGCTGTCATTCTTTCCATCCGAATCTCTTAAGCAGCACTAACCATGATCAGCAGCATTAACTTCTTCTAGCAGCATTAACTACTTCTAGCAGCATTAACTACTACTAGCAGCATTAACTACTAAGCAGTACTAACTAGCTAAGCAGTACTAACTTTGTTCAAGCAGCACTAACTTTGACTAGCAGTATTAATAGTACTAGCAGTAGTAATACTCAGCAGTATTAACCTTAAAGTCTTCTAGCAGTATTAACTCTGAACCAGCAGCATTAACCATACTTGAGTTTTTCTTCAGTTCCCAACAATCTCCCCCTAACTTGACTTTTAGGAAGAGAAGTCAAGTTCTTCAGATGCTCCCAAAATCTTCATTGATCTACTCCAATATTAGGATCCAGTCCCATACTCTGATTAATAGTCCTCTGAATTAGATACTTGGCCATTTCTGAATTTGATGCACAACCCAACTTCTTATTCAACATGGCATGAAGCTTAAGATTTGTATGCTTGTATACCCTATCCACCAAGTAGTACTCCATGTGGAAAGTATCCAATGCTAGTTCATAGACTCCACTCCTTTCATAGAGAGTCCATCCTCTAACAGTTTTGAACACATCTCTGATTAAGTGCTTCACTACTTCTGGATTGAATAACATACACAAGTATTCCATGACCAGCTTCACTATAGGTAACCCTGGAGCTTTCAACTGATCTGCATAAATTTTCATCCCCACTTCAAACATTTCTTCCAAATCAGATCTTGAACACTCTCTGACAATTTTGTTCCAGGTGTTGTATACTTCATACTTCTCATCATTTCTTTTCAATCTGATGTATTCTTTGCCATCCACCTCCATAATATCCCAATGGATAACTTCAGGAGGTTTAAATCCAACAGGTTCAACTGAAATAGGCTTTGGAATTTTATCCATTACCACCATGTACATGTTTACATCTGAACTCTGTGGTATTTCTTCCTGAGTTTTAGCTTCATTCTGAGGTGCCTCTTCTTTTTCAGTAACCTTTTGCTCTTCTTCTACTCTAGGCTTCTTTACACTTTTCTTTCTTTTAGCCATCATTTTGGTTTTTTTCAGAGTCTTTTGAACCTGCACTAAAGTAGCTTCCTTCTTCTTTTCTTCCTTGTTCTCTGCCTTTTCTTTGATAGGAGTTCCCTCTTCACTTTCAGGGAATGGTTGATGCATATTCACATCATGTCTCTCCTTTGCCTTCTTTTCAAACTCCACTCTATCCTTTTCATTATTTTTCAGCTTCCCCATTTCTTTCTCATAAAGATCCCTGATTTGATCAAAAGTCATCTTCACAAACATTTCTTTCTTTACCCCAATTGCACTCCTCAAGAAAGTTATCATTTTGTTTCTTTCCTGAGTGGCAAGGTAAGTTTGTGAAGGTCTTCTTTTCTTTGCACTTGATTTGACTATCATGGCCTTTCTCAAGCTTATTGCCCTTTGCTTAGCTTTCTCTGTTTCAAGCCCTTTCTGATAAGCTTCATTTAATTCAGCAGCTAGAGCCTTTGCCATCTCCCTGTCTTTTTCAACCTGAACTCTTTCTTCTTTTTCAATATCCTTCTGCATCTTCCAGGCTAGAGCTTCATCTGATTCAACCAACCTTTGCTTCTTGACTGGTTGATCAGATTCCACCATCTTTGCTTTTCCTTTGTCTTTGTTCATTGGCTTCTTACTGTTATCTTTCTTGCTCACTTCTCCTTTTTCTCCCCCTTCATTTATGACCACTCCCTTTGTTTTGAGAGTGTCATTCTTTGCTTTGATGAGCATTTCAGCTACTTCAATTTCTGTTGGAGATAACTTTGTTACTACTTCTAACTCCCCCTCAATACTGTTCTTCTCCCCATCATGTTCCCCCTCAACTTTTTCTTTTTCCTCATTCAGGTTTACTTCAGCCTCTGACTCCCCCTTTTTGGGAGCATCAGACACTGGTTCCCTTCTCTTTAGCACAAATTGTTTCCTTTTCTTCTTTTGAATCAGCCTTGTCACCATCTTCTTTAGTTTTGCAATCTGGACTTGTTGTGACAGGATCACCAGCTTCATCTCCTCTATTTCTTTTCCTTTTTTCATAACATCTAGGTTGATGTTTCCCATGGTTTCCATCAATTCCTGGTAACTATATCTGTCCTCACCTTCTCTAGAAGTGTTACCCTCCTTTGAAGGATCATTGGATCTTTTAGTAGTGGAAGTCTTCTGCCTAGCAGAAGTACTATCCACCCCTGTGGTTTCTTGGCACCAGGGACCTTCAAATGATTGCTCATTTAAAGTTGCCATGGGGGAGGTCTTATTGATGTTACCACTTTCCTCCTCTGTGCTAGCAGGAGTAGTGGCAGCCTCATCACCCATATGCTCTACCTCCTCCTCAGAGAGCACCTCCTTTGGGTTGGGAGACACCCTTGTGGTTTCCCTTTGGATATTCTCTAGGGGAGAATTCTCCCTTAGAGGGCTTAAAGGCTGAGTGGGTAATGGTACAAGAAGGGAAGGAGCCTTCTTTACCTGTTTCCTCTTGTAAGTTTGGGTGATAGGAGAGGTTGGTTTTTCAAGAAGGGACTGGGGAATTGATTTTGAGAGGGAAGGTTGGGCTTGGCTAGCAGTGGGTTGGTCTAATGGGGGCCTTGACCCTGCTGCCATACCTTCATTGGTTTGGGACACCACCATCATTGTAGAGAACAATGGGGTGTCAACTCCTTCAGAGTCCCCAGCAGATCTTCTCATATTTGAGAAAACCTTGCCTTTGGGGGGTTTAGGTACATATACCCCAACAGGTTGAGGTATATCCGTCAATTCATGAGTAATAACTTCTTGAACAAACCTGGGATACATAAAGAAGCTCTTTTTGTTTCCCATGTTTGAGACAAGATCACTGAAAATCATTTTAGAAAAATTATACTTTCTGGCAGTGGTCAAGCACACCAAAGCATAAGCAATAGTGCTGTTGAACTCACTCCATCCAGTAGTCTTTTTGGAGATACAATGCATAAGAGTATGGACAAAGAAACGCCATTGGGGTGAAAATTTTGCTTTAGAGAATTTGAAAACTCCCAATGGGCCTCCATACCCCATTCTTGTAAGATTTGAAAACAGTTCATCGTTTGGGATAGAGGTTATACCAGAGGCATCGTCTAGACGTAGACTGATGCGAATAACCTCTTCAGTAACCGTTAGTGATTGATCACAGATTCTTGTCTTGATCATCTGCACACCATTCTCAACAACAATGGTTGCATTAGCCCAGAACTGCCTTTGATGCTCGATATAGATTGTAGGGGATACAATAAGAGCATGAGCAATGTGGCTTGACTTGAGGAAATCCACAATCTGATGAAATCCTGCAGCTTGCTTTGGTTTTTGTAGCATCGCAATCTCATTGTGCTCGTCAATGAAAGTCATTGATGCCATTGATCTTAGTGAAAAGCTTGCCTGAAGACTTCGAACTTGAGAGAGAAAAGGTTTAGAGCACAAGAGAACAGTATGCAAAGAGTCGTTATGAACTTTTAGGCGGGCAAAGAGTATTTATAGTATTCGGAACATAAGCAGTATTAACCTAGAGCAGTATTAACTACTAGCAGTATTAACTAACTAGCAGTATTAACTACGAGCAGTATTAACTAACTAGCAGTATTAACTGAAAGCAGTATTAACTACTAGCAGTATTAACTACTAGCAGTATTAACTACTAGCAGTATTAACTGAAAGCAGTATTAACTACTAGCAGTATTAACTGAAAGCAGTATTAACCACTAGCAGTATTAACCACTGAAAGCAGTATTAACCACTAGCAGTATTAACTGAAAGCAGTAGTAACTACTAGCAGTATTAACTGACTTACTCCTTTTAAACTTGCTAAACACTGAGTACTGCTATGCATATCCTGAAAAAGAAGATTAGTAACTCCAAGAATAATATACAGGTATAAAACCACTTTTTGAGAAGGGGATTATTCAGAGTTGATCATTCCCACACTTGTTACCAAGAAATTGAATCTACCCACATCAAAAGCTTTAGTGAATAGATCAGCAAACTGATTATCAGTGTGAACTTTGACAACTTGAATAAGTTTCTTTTCATTACAATCTCTTATAAAGTGATACCTGATCTCAATGTGCTTTGTTTTTGAGTGCTTGACTGGATTATTCACAATGCTAATAGCACTGCTGTTGTCAATAAAGATTGGAGTGTGTAGAAAGGTTACCCCATAATCCAACATTTGATTCTGAATCCATAAGACTTGAGAACAGCAACTTGCAACTGCTATGTACTCTGCCTCTGTTGTAGATGTGGATACTGTGGTTTGTTTCTTGCACTGCCATGAGACTAGTCTAGCACCCAAAAACTGACATCCTCCAGAAGTAGATTTTCTGTCCAAGTTTGCCCCACCTAGATCACTGTCTGAGTATGCTATTAGGTCAAAAGGTGAGTCATGAGGATACCAAAGTCCCAATCTGGGTTGCCCTTTGAGATATCTGAATATCCTCTTAACAGCTTGAAAGTGAGATTGCTTTGGCCTAACTTGAAATCTTGCACATACACAGACTGGAAACATTATATCTGGCCTTGATGCTGTGAGATACATGAGAGAGCCAATCATGGATCTGTAATGATGCACATCTATATCCTCCCCCTCAAGATCTGCTATGATTTGCTTGTGTGTTTCCATAGGTGTGCTGGCAGGTTTTGATTCTGAGAAACCAAACTTGGTTAGAATATCCTGCACATACTTGGATTGACAGATGAAAATGCCATCTGACTTCTGTTGAACTTGGAGTCCAAGGAAGAAAGTAAGTTCCCCCATGGAACTCATTTTGAACCTTTGATGCATTAAATCCTCAAACTCCTTGCACATGTTGTTTCTTGTAGATCCAAAGATAATGTCATCAACATAGATTTGGACCAGCAAGATATCCTTCTTCTTTCTCTTGATAAATAGAGTCTTATCAATGACTCCTCTTTCAAAGTCATTTTCCAAGAGATAGGATGACAGAGTGTCATACCATGCTCTTGGAGCTTGATGTAGTCCATAAAGTGCTTTCTTTAATTTGTATACCCTGTCTGGATAGATTGGGTTTTCAAACCCTGGTGGTTGACAGACATATACTTCTTCTTCAATTGACCCATAGAGAAAAGCACTTTTTACATCCATTTGATAGACTTTGAAATTCATGTAAGAAGCATAGGCTAAGAATAATCTGATTGCTTCTATCCTAGCCACAGGTGCAAAAACTTCTTCATAATCTATACCCTCTTCTTGAGTATATCCTTGAGCCACCAGCCTTGCTTTGTTCCTTATGACAATACCTCTTTCATCTCTCTTGTTTCTGAAAATCCACTTTGTGCCAATTGCTCTGTGACCTTTAGGAAGGTCTACTAGATCCCATACATCTTGTAGCTTGAACTGTAACAGTTCCTCTTGCATTGCTTCTATCCAGCTAGATTCTTTCATAGCATCATGTGCCTTTTTAGGCTCAAGCTGAGATAGAAAACAAGAAAGCACTGTATGCTGTTGATCTTGCATTTCCTGAAGCCTGCTTTGATGTCTAGTCATTATAGGAGAAGAGATATCTCCTATTACCAGCTGTGGTGGATGATTCTTTTGAACTCTGGTGTTATGACTAGGTTCTTCATTTAGTCCAGCCTCTAGATTAGAGTCATGCAACTCAACTGAAGTGTTTTCAGATGCCACTTCATTATTTTCTTGAGTCTCCTCATCTCTAGTTTCTTCTTCACTCTGACTTGGTCCAGTAAATGATTCCTTTTCACAGTCTTCAACAGAATTGACTGTGGGTATGGGAAAAATCACAGATTTAGATATACTTTCTTGAACTTGTGTGATCCCTGATCCTCCACTTCCTGAACCTGCATTCTCATTACTGAAACCAAAAGAGTTAGTTAGTGAATCAATGTCAAATAGCCACTGAGGTCTAGACCCAACAGGATTTGGTGTGTTCTCATTGCATTTGACATTGTCACTTTCTTCAATTATTCTAGAAGATGAGTTAAATACTCTGTAGGCCTTACTCTGAGATGAATATCCAACAAGAAATCCATCATCTGCTTTGCTATCAAACTTACCTAAGTGAGATTTGGTATTTAGAATTGTACAAGGACACCCAAAAGGTTTGAAGAAACCAATGAAAGGTTTTCTTTTATTTAAAAGCTCATATGGGGTCTTGTTCTTTTGCTTGACCACTAGAACTCTGTTTTGGACATAACAAGCAGTATTAACTGCTTCAGCCCAGAAGGTAATTGGCAATTTTGAATCAGCCAACAGAGATCTAGCAGCCTCTATTAGTGTTCTATTTCTCCTTTCAGCAACACCATTCTGTTGAGGAGTCCTAGGAGCACTATATTGCCTCTCAATACCTTTTTCTTCACAAAAGGTGTTTAGATCATGATTTTTAAACTCAGTTCCATTATCTGATCTAATGACTTTTACTCTTTGATTAGTTTGGTTTTCAATTCTTAGAATAAAGGATTTGATAAGACCACTTGTTTCATCCTTAGTCCTTAGAAAATATACCCAGGTAAATCTGGAGTAATCATCAACAATAACCAAGCAGTAAGATTTCTTGCCTATACTCATAACATTTGTAGGACCAAACAAATCCATATGCAGTAACTGGAGACAAGAAGAAACAGAATTTAACTCTTTGGTCTTATGAGAAGTTTTGTGTTGTTTGCCTTTAAGACAAGCAACACAATGATCATCACATGAAAAGGCTTTTGAAGGTAAACCTCTTACAAGGTTGTTTTTAACAAGATTGTTCATAGTCTTGAAATTCATGTGACACATCCTTCTGTGCCATAGAGAAGATTCATCTACAGAAGCTTTTGAAACAAGACAATTTAGATATGAATCACTATCAACATTGTCCATATCAAGACAGTAAACATTGTCCTTTCTTGGAGTTCTAAGTAGTATCATGCTTTCATCAACTACCTTGAACCCTGGAGCAAGAATCATACACTCAGTATTAGTAAATAATATACTATGTTGTTTGTCACAGACCTGTGATACACTTAACAGGTTGTACTTTAATTGATCAACATAGTAGACATTCTCAAATGTCATCTTACCTTTGGTGACATTACCTTTTCCACTTATCTTACCACCAGTAAGATTATCTCCAAATGCAACATGTCCTCCATTGATATGCTTGAAGTCCTGAAGGCATGACATGTTGCCTGTCATGTGCCTAGAGCAACCACTATCAACATGCCAAATGCTCTTTCCCTTGAGCTGTTGGTTGCCCTGCACATTAGATAAATCAATTAGTATGAGTTAGGAACCCAAGCCAAAGTGGTCTTGGGTACCCCTTTCTCATCAAAATACTTGCATTCTTTCTTGACAAGATTTTTGAACTTTAACTCCTCATTCTTGGAGTACTTTGTTACAATAATAGGCTTGGAAATATTTTTGCTAGAATCAGTACTGGTTTTAGAAGTACTAACTGCCTTGGCAGCACTTGCATGCTTAACAGTACTAACCTTGTTAGCAGTAGTAACTGTGTTAGCAGCAGTAACTGTGTTGGCAGTATTAACCTTTGAAGAGGTATTAACAGTATTAGCAGCATTAATATTTTCAGCAGTACTAACACTGTTAGCAGTAGTAACTGTGTTAGCAGTACTAATATTGTTAGCAGTACTAACACTGTTTGTACTTCTAGGTACCCACATTTTGACACTTTCTTTTAAAATCTTTTTCTTTAAAGTGCCTTTACTTTCAATAGATTTCTTTATCACATGTTTCTTTCCAGCCTTCCTATAACCAACAGGCTTTTGCACAAATCTTTGAAAGTTCATCTGTTGGTTAATAGGGTTAAAGTAACAATACTTAGCCGAATGATTCAACTTGCCACATATAAAACAAGGTTTTGGTCTAATGATTTTATTCAGATCAACTCCTTGTTTCTGAGCCCATAGATTATTCCAGTTTCTTTGATTTCCTCTTTTTAAACCAGAATTTAGGCTTTTGGCTTTATTGCAATCACACTGTTTACAAGATCCAGGATTTACAACTGTGGTTTGTTTGTAATGGACCTTGTTATCCTTTCCTTTAGTCTTCTCTATCTCCTTGGACTTGACCCAGATTTTTTCACATCCCTCATTGGTGATATTATTGTTTTCTAATGGTATCTTTTTACTCACATTATTATCCCTGTTCTCACTGGCTTCTTTCTCAGTCAAATCCTTAACTACTACCTCATCCAAAGGATCTATCTTAAAAGCTTCTTCAGACAAGTCCTTTTTCTCCTTAGTTTCTAACAAGTCTGATGTAGGAGAAATATAGTTGTTATTGTAAGGAGGGGGTGTTTTGTTGTATCCAATTCCAGGCTTCATCTTATCATGTATCTGAGCCTTTAGAAGAGAATCCATTGCTTTTGAAGCATAAGAAAACTTGTCTATGTCAAGCTTAACTTTTGACAGTTCCTCTTTCAGTCTATCATTCTCTTCTAAGGACTTAGACAGTTTGGTTTCTAACTCATTCTTTTCCCACTTCCAATAGTTTGTGTCATAAGAGTGTTGAAGTTCATTAGCTTGAAAGCCTTTGATTTGCTCTTCAAATCTCTCTACTATCAACACATAATCTCTTCTGTCCTTTTCTAATCTTTTGAGGTCATCACACATACTTTGATTGTGATCCGTGTATCTTGTAACAATGTCAATGCAAGATTTAGTGCAAAGATTAGAACTTACCTCAGTGGGGAGATCAGACACTTCTGCCATAAGAGCTTGGTTCTGAATGGCTTCCTCAGCTTGATCACTCCAGTCAAATCCCATTCCTTGTTGAGAAACAAGGGCTTGAGCAGGATTCTTGTTAAGATTGTATCCTCCATTCTGAGCTTGTTGATGGTTGTTGTTTGGAACAGCACTCCTGCATTCTCTAGCAAAGTGTCCTTTCTTGTGACAATTATAACATTCCACCTTGGTTTTGTCAAAACCAGCTCCATCTTCTCTTCTTTGAGAGAAGTTATTTCTTCCAGTTCTTTTAATGAACTTCTTTACCCTCATGGATAACATGGCCATCTGCCATTTAATATCCATCTTCTCCAGATCATCAGGGTGAATTTGATCCAGATCATCATTAATCAAAGAATTGCTGCTATGACTGGACAAAAAGGCTTCAAAGATAGTTTCAGTGCCTTTTTCTGAACTTACTCCACTGGCAGTACTAACTGCTTCAGGGTTGGCAGTAGTATCAGTGGATGCTGAAAAAAGTGCAGCATTGTGAATATAACCAGAGGGCTTCTTCTTGGTTTCTACCTCAGTTTCAAAAACTCTTAGATCATTGTATAGATCATCAAGTTCTTTCTCTTCCAGATTGTCACTCTGTCTATATGGGACAGTGTACATAGTCCATTCATCCCCAAGAGATCCGAGGAACTTTCTGTTGATATCATCTTGTTCCATCTTCACCCCTACAGTAGCCAGTTCACCTATGAGTTTATTGAACCTATCAAAAGTTTGAGTCATAGACTCAATCTTTGTGGAAGTGAAGTTCTCATACTGCTGCTTTAGAACATCTCTTTGATTTCTTTTGATGCTCTTAGTTCCAGCAAATCTTTTCTCTAGAGCATTCCAGAGAATCTGAGCATCAGTGCAGTTGCAAAATTGATGCTGATATTCATTGGGAATGGCCAAGAGCAGAGTGCTCAAGGCCTTCATCTCTGTCTGTCTGATCTTCCTCTCACCATCTGTCTTTGGTGGAGGTCTTTTCCCATCTGGTCCTATCCTTCCAGCTTCAGAAGGACCATTCTCAATGATATCCCACATTGAGTAGTCAGTGAGAAGAATATATTGTCTGATTCTGATCTTCCACATGTCAAACTCACTTGGTTTGAGCATTGGAACCTTAGAAACCAAAGTACTGCTTGATTCTATAAGATTTTCCATGATGAATAACTGTTTCTGAGAGAGTTAGGCTCTGATACCACTTGTCAGGATCGAATTCTCAACAAGAATTAATTCTCAGAAACAATATCAAAGAAGTTTGCGGAATAACACTTTGATATTTAATCAAAACAGTAAATCAACACAGTAGATATGAAGAACAAACTGTAAACTTATATTGAATGCTTTGAAGTTACAAGGTTACACACTCAACCTCAATATTGATGAACAGGCTCACCAATACGAATTCTACTTCTCTAGAATTAGGATCTATGCCTTGAGGTTGATTTTCTCTCTAAAAGAATGAAAAACAAAAGTTCTCTGTTCTATCTATTCTATACATTCTATACATATACTAGTCAAAAGATAATTACAATAATTAAACAAATCTTCAGTATATCTTCCATGTATATCTCAAAGCTTCCATAATCTTCAGATTATCCAGCTGTCATTCTTTCCATCCGAATCTCTTAAGCAGCACTAACCATGATCAGCAGCATTAACTTCTTCTAGCAGCATTAACTACTTCTAGCAGCATTAACTACTACTAGCAGCATTAACTACTAAGCAGCACTAACTACTAGCAGTACTAACTAGCTAAGCAGTACTAACTTTGTTCAAGCATCACTAACTTTGACTAGCAGTATTAATAGTACTAGCAGTAGTAATACTCAGCAGTATTAACCTTAAAGTCTTCTAGCAGTATTAACTCTGAACCAACAGCATTAACCATACTTGAGTTTTTCTTCAGTTCCCAACAAAGGACCTTTCGTAAAGCCTAATAAAGAGACTCCTCCAACATCTGAAGAGGCTTCATGAATGAAAGCTGATCGAGAGATGAAATCTAATCTGATGCTAGCTTTACCAAACTCTGTCTACAACCGGGTTGATCATTGCAAGGATTATCCAAATCTGTTATGGGCACACATGGAAAAGATCATGCTTGGTTTTTCGTTCGCAACTCAGCTCCGACATACTCGGTTCATGAACAACTTTGAGGAGTTCAAGGCCAAAGAAAGTGAGTCTATAAAGAGTGTTTTCGACAGATTATGTGCAGTGCTGAATGATCTGCAAAAGATAAATGTGAACAAGACAGAGCTTGAGATGAATATGAAATTTCTTAATGCTCTTCAGCCTAAATGGAACAAATCATGTCACAAACTGAGGAACGATGTTCGGATTTCCACAATGCAGATTCAGGAACTATACGAGATTTTGATGACTGATGAGAGCTTGGTGCTTGAGAAGAAGGCCAAACTGGATAAGAAGAACCAGAAATCAGTAGACCCGGTTGCACTTCTCACGAGCCAACTGGCTGAACAAGCGTTGTCTGATAACGCTTACAACGGGTCAACTAATGACGATGGTGAGGCACTGCAAAAAGCTATGATCCTTATCTCTCAGCATTACCAGAAAAAGTTCCAACCAAAGTCGGGTTCCAACACTTGTAGCTTCACTTCTGGTTCAAGAGTCAAAGTGCCCGAGCCAAAGACTGTTGTATGCTACAACTGTGGAAAGCCAGGTCACATTTCAAAGGAGTGTCGAGTGAAGAAGGTCAGAAAATCGGCATATTATAGACAGAAAATGGAACTGGCCGAGAAAAGAGAGAGTGGATTAGTTTTGCTAGTAGAAGAAGAATTCTGGCTAGATCACTCTGACGATGAAGCTGCAAACGTAGAGATCACTCAGATGTGCTTGGTTGGAGATGATCAGTCAGACGATTCTGAAACTGATGAAGATGAGGTATATTCAGAATTTGATTACAATTTTATATCATCTCAGATGAATATCATTATAACTGCTTTATCTGATTTGCGTTCACAGTTTTTATCTGAAAAGAATTTAAATTCTGAAAAGTCAGATTTGATTGACAAACTGAAAATTTATTTGAAAGATGAAAAATCTATTTTGGAAAACACAAAAGACATCTTTCAAAAGAAATTGGATGATTTGGAAAATTAAAATAAGACTTATCTTGAATCTTTGACTGACATGACCAAATTAAAAGATGAATTTTCAGATAAAATAAATAAATTAGAATAAAAGCTTTATCGAAGGAACCAATCTGAACAAACAATTTTTATGAATAAACCAAGGAGTGAAGAATCTTTAAAACAAAGGTGGGGACTTGGTTTTGACAATCCTCATTGTTTAAACAAAGTGATAAACAAAGTTCCTACTTTATATAAATATGATTATCTAACTCTTGCACACTATGCTCCTCAGTTCAAATTTCATTGGACTAATGAAAAGCAAGTGTTAGATCTGGAAAATGAGAAAAGGATGAATAACAAGAAAAATGAAATTCCTTTTGTTTATACAAGCGAAAATGCAAAATATTTTCCTGAAAAATCAAAGAGAGGAAGAAGAGTTTTAAATGATATATCTCCTATCAAATCTTCAATGTCTGATGATTTTATTGATCCTTATGCTTATAATTCTGATAAGGAAAATATTTCTCCAATCATTTATGATTCTAAGAAATATACTCCTCCATTAGTATTAGAGAGTACAATCATCGATCTTGAAGATAAGATAGAAGATCAAAATATTTTAAAGGAAATTGAAACTGATATTATTCTTTCTTTTATGACTTCTAGCCTTGAAGAAAATTTATTTTCTCAAAATCAAGATTCAGTTTTTATTTCTGACATTTCTTCTGATTCTAATGAAAATAAAAAGGAAGTTTCAATTTTTAAAATCTTTTCTCAAAGTTCTTCAAACTCCGAAGTAAATTCAGATTTATTAGTTGATCAGATTGGTTGCTTAGATAAAATTATTTCTTCTGATTTAAATATTTCGTCTAAAATTCTTGATGATTCTTTTACGCTCAATGATCAATACTATAAATCTAAGCGTAAAAGAAGACGGTCAAAGAAGTCGAAGAAACAAGATAAAGTTATTTCTGAGAATTATAATTCTTCCGATTCTAATTTTTCAGATAGGCCTTTGAGCAAGTCAAAGAAGCAGATCTGGAGAACAAAGCGGACATCTGATGAACCTGCTTTTGATGGGGATAAATGTGTAGACAAACTTTATAAAAGTGATTCATTTGCTACATGTAATAAACTTTCAAAATATTCTATAAAGCAAATGATTCGAATTTCAAAACATGTCTCATGTTCTTCCTCAGATTCTAGTTCTGATGATTATGCTTTCTCTTCTGATGATTGTGCTTATCATTCTGACCTTTCTCGTGCTTCTAATGTCAAATATTATATATCCCCATACGAACTGCAACTAACAAACACGGGCCCAAATTCAAGTGGGTACCCAAGTCTAAATCTGATTCTAAGTTGCAGGCACCTCATGTTAAGGGGGAGTAAGAGAAAGAATGGCTTTTGAACACAACAGTTCAAAACCCGTCTTAAATGTCAAGACTTTGGCTTCTGAGTAATTCAGCTCAGAACCCGTGCTTCAAAGAATATGACTTCTAGACATATCAGTCTAGGACTCGTTATTCAATGCATTAAGCTCCTGACTAATGAGAAACTTTGAGTACATCTACTTAATTTCCGCTGCATTTATATCTGATTATGATGTTGTTCCAGTTTTCTCAAATGCTTTTAAAACAATCTGAGCAATCTTATTCAAACTCCTGAATTTGTTCAACCAAATTTTTTTTACAAATGAGTCACAATTTTCATTTTTACATTGTGTGAAAGATGATATTATTGAATTATATTTTGTTTCAACTGAATATAAACTTGCCGATAAAATATTTCTATTTTTAAAAAATTTCGGCATGTTGTTTTAAAAGTTTAAATCTTTACAAATTTTATTCTATAAAGTAAAAGTTTTACAATTTTATTTCTTTTGAATTAAATGTGTGTCTAGGATAAATTTTCAAGTTGATTTGTTTATATTGAAGTTTTTATATGTTCAAATTTCAGTTCTAACAAAAGTCGAAAAGTCAGCAACATGTTTGTAGCTTTTGCTATTTCTTTAAAGTTGTGTGATTCGGAATATTTATAGTTTACAATGCTTAGAAAACCTAAAAAGTCGGAATTTTGGATTGTAATGAAAATATGGGCTAAGCACTTTGACGTAAAACCTTGTGTTTGAGATGATTATTATATTCTTATAAACCAGAAATCTCTAAGTTTAACAGTTTGTACCTATAACCTTTCTGGTTTGGGAAAGTAAGTTCTGTGGGATGCTTGTCATCTGGTCCCCTAAGGTCATTTGATCTGGAAGTGATCGAACCCAAATCCTTCTATAGAATAAGATCGAAAGTCATGTTCTACTGGTATGAAAGGGTTTAGGATGTGTCGATGTAGCCTTTCTGATCTGGGAAAGTAAGTTCCAAGGGGTGCTTGACACCTAGTCCCCTAAGGCCAACTGGTCTGGGAGTGGGTGACCCAAATCCTGCAATAGGGTCAGATAGAAAGTTAGGATTTACGGCATGTTCTTTACTTAATAAACTTCTTGATTCAAAAGATGTCAAAGTGCATACGCTTAAAAGATGCCGAAGAGCACACTCATGTAAAGATGCCATAGTGCACAATGCTAAAAAGATGCCAATGAGCACACATCTCATGTTACTTGGTTATATATTTCTGAGTTGCAATAAACCTGTAAATTTGTGAAAGTCTGAATTTTTGATGGATTAGTGTGATTATTTGCAACGTTCTCTATTATATTTTTAGAATTGCATTTTCTTGAAGCTAATCGAAGTTCACATGCGAGCACACTAAATAGATTGATGAAAGTTTTTGAAACTTAACATGTCTTAACTTGATATGCAATAAAACTTGTTTCTGTATCCAAATACATACATTTGATTTCATCTGATGGATTTTATTGTGATATTTTACTAAGTAGAATTTTATTTGTTTCTGTTTAAATTTTTATATATTTAGTCGTTTCAAAATACGTATTCAGTATATTTTTCTTTCTACATTGATGTTTACATTCATTGCGTTCTCATATCCTTTTAAATGGGTTTGAGCATTATTCAAGGGGGAGTGAAAAAGGAGAATTTTTCTTAATGATCATATCTGTTTTTGAGGGGGAATATCTGATTTTCTTTATATGAATGCTAACTTGAATTGTCTTATCTAGTGCATTTGTGTAGGGGGAGTCAAAGAGCTTAAAAAGGTAAAATTTTCTAAGTTTAAGTCAGCTTTGCGCCATCAGTTGGTCGCGCAAACCTCGCTTTGCGCAACCTGCGTGTAACGCAAATCTCACTTTGCGCCACCAGCGTGTAGCGCAAACCTTCCCTGTTTTCTCTGTTTGAATCAATAGACCAAAGCCCTGTTTTATCTGTGGCAAATTGAATCATCTTGCCAAATATTGTTATTTCAATCCTATTAACCAAAGAGTTACTTTTCAAAGACAAACACAAAATTCTTTTGGTTATAGGAAGCAATCAAGAAATCATATGGCTGCTAATATGAGAACAGTACCAATGAAAACTGGGACTGGAAAATCTTATATTCAGATTAAGTTTGCTAAATCAAAAGAAAATACTCCAAGCAAGTCAAGGAGTAACTCACAGAACAAGAAAGCAAACAACTTTGTCAAGATTTGGGTTCCAAAAGTCAAAGAACCTGTTAGTACTGCTACCTCAAATAGTACTGTTAATAGAAATAGTGTTGTTGATAGCAATACTACTGCTAACCAACTTAGTACCGCTAACCAAGTTAGTACTGCTAACCAGGTTAGTGCTGCTAACCAGGTTAGTGCTGCTACCAGTGTTAATGCTGCCAAGCCCATAATTTTGACAAAGTATTCCAGCCATGAGATTCCTAAATCTGATCATCTCATTCAGACTAAGATTACTGATTATAAATATGTTGATGAGAAAGGACAACCCAAGACCAATTTGGCTTGGGTTCCCTCTAAAAACTAACTATTTTATCTTATGTGCAGGGCAACCAACAACTCAAGAAGAAGAGCATTTGGCATGTAGACAGTGGTTGCTCTAGGCACATGACATGTAACATGGCCTGCCTTCAAAACTTGAAAAAATTTGATGGAGGACATGTTGCTTTTGGTGACAATCCAGCAGGTGGTAAGATCAGTGGAAAAGGTAAGGTATCAAAAGGTAAGATGTCCTTTGAAGATGTGTACTATGTTGAGCAATTGAGATACAACCTGTTAAGTGTATCACAGGTCTGTGACAAGAAACATAGTATATTATTTACTGAGACTGAATGTATTATTCTTGCTCCAGGATTCAAGGTAGTTGATGAAAATATGATACTGCTTAGAACTCCTAGGAAGGATAATGTTTATTGTTTGGACTTAGAGAATGTATCATCTGATTCATCATTAAACTGTCTATTTTCAAAAGCTTCTTTAGATGAATCATCTCTTTGGCACAGAAGGATGTGTCACATGAATTTTAAAACAATGAACATTCTTGTGAAAAACAACCTTGTAAGAGGTTTACCTCAAAAAGTGTTTTCATGTGATGATCATTGTGTTAAGACAAGCAGCACAAAACTTCTCATAAGTCCAAATAAATAAATATTATCTCTTCACCTCTTCAATTACTGCATATGGATCTCTTTGGTCCTACAAATGTGATGAGTATTGGAAAGAAATCCTATTGCTTAGTCATTGTTGATTATTTCTCTAGATTTACTTGGGTATATTTTCTAAGGACTAAGTATGAGACAAGTGGACTGATCAAATCCTTTGTTCTTAGGATTGAAAACCAAACTAATCAAAGAGTTAAAGTCATCAGATCTGATAATGGAACTGAATTTAAAAACAATGACTTAAACAACTTTTGTGAGGCTAAAGGTATTGAGAAACAATACAGTGCTCCTAGAACTCCTCAACAAAATGGTGTAGCTGAGAGGAAAAATAGGACACTAATTGAGGTTGCTAGATCTCTGTTGGCAGATTCAAAGTTACCAATTACTTTCTGGGCAGAAGCAGTTAATACTGCCTGTTATGTCCAAAACAGGGTTCTAGTAGTCAAATCTCAAGGCAAGACACCTTATGAACTTTTTAACAAGAATAAACCTTTTATTGGCTTTTTTAAACCTTTTGGGTGTCCTTGCACAATTCTCAACACCAAATCTCACTTAGGTAAGTTTGAAAGCAAAGCTGAATACGGATTTCTTGTTGGATACTTCTCTCAGAGTAAGGCCTATAGAGTATTTAATAGTTCTTCACGGATTATAGAGGAAAGTGACAATGTCAAATGCAATGAGAACACACCAAATCAAATTGGTACAGGTCCTGATTGGTTGTTTGACATTGATTCACTAACTAATGCTCTGGGCTTTAGTAATGTGCAAACTGCAGGAACAAATTCAGAACAGGAACAAGCACAGAAACAAGAGTTTGTGTTGTTCCCCATACCTACTGTTGATCCTGCTGAATTTTGCCAGCTAGAAAAGAAAGATGATTCAGAATCAGAAGATTCTGATCCAGACCAGGATGAAGATGCTAAAGCAGATGAAGAGGACAAAGGTGATGAAGAGAATAAGAGTGATAAAGGGGATGATCATAATATAGGAAACACAGGACCAGAGATTCCCATACTGTTAGAAGATGACACTGATGAGGACAATTCTTCAGTGTATGGTGGAAGCACTCCAGAAAATAATGAATCCAATCTTGAAGCAAATCTTAATGAGGAGGCTGTCAATCATACAAGAATACAGAAGAATCATCCTCCTCAATTGGTGATTGGTGACATCAATTCCCCAATGATCACAAGGCAACAAAGCAAGTTAGGGGGATTGAAAGACATACAGACAGGCTTGTTATCTTGCTTTATATCCCAAATTGAACCCAAGAAGGCCTATGATGCAATGAAAGACCCAAGCTGGATAGAAGCAATGCAAGAGGAGCTACTGCAGTTTGTGCTACAAGATGTATGGGATCTGGTTGATCTTCCAAAAGGACACAAAGCAATTGGCACAAGAGGATCTTCAGGAATAAGAAAGATGAGAGAGGAATAGTAATAAAGAACAAGGCCAGACTTGTGGCACAAGGGTACACACAAGAAGAGGGAATAGACTATGAAGAAGTATTTGCTCCAGTATCCAGAATTGAGGCAATTAGGCTGTTTCTAGCCTATGCTTCTTTCATGAAGTTCAGAGTTTATCAGATGGATGTCAAGAGTGCATTCCTATATGGGACAATTGATGAAGAAGTATATGTTTGCCAGCCTCCGAAAATCCTAAGTTTCCTGACAGAGTATACAAATTAAAGAAAGCACTCTATGGGCTACATCAAGCACCAAGAGCATGGTATGACACTCTGTCTACCTATCTCTTGGAAAATGGTTTTAAAAGGGGAACAATAGACAAGACTCTGTTCATCAAAAGGAAGAAGAAGGACATCCTACTTGTGCAGATATATGTGGATGACATCATCTTTGGATCCACAAAAGATTGTATGTGCAAGGAGTTTGAGGAACTAATGCACAAACTGTTCAAGATGAGCTCTATGGGTGAACTTACATTCTTCTTTGGGCTACAGGTTAAACAGAAGAAAGATGGTATCTTCATCAGCCAATCCAAGTATGTGCAGGATATACTTACCAAATTTGGATTTTCAGATTCAAAGCCTGCAAGCACACCCATGGAAACACACAAACAGATCACTGCAGATCTTGAGGGGGAGGATGTAAATGTTCATCACTATAGATCTATGATTGACTCCCTCATGTATCTAACAACTTCAAGGCCAGATATTATGTTTCATGTCTGTGTGTGCGCCAGATTTCAAGTAAGACCTAAGCAATATCATTTTCAAGCAGTCAAGAGGATCTTCAGCTATCTCAAAGGACAACGTAGGTTGGGTCTTTGGTATCCTCATGACTCACCATTTGATCTACTTGCTTATTCTGATAGTGATTTGGGTGGTGCAAACTTGGATAGAAAGTCTACATCAGGAGGATGTCAGTTTTTGGGGGCAAGACTAGTGTCATGGCAGTGTAAAAAGCAAACCATAGTGTCCACCTCTACAACAGAAGCAGAGTACATAGCAGCTGCAAGTTGCTGCTCACAAGTGCTATAGATTCAGAATCAGATGCTGGACTATGGGGTTACTTTTCTGCACACTCCAATCTTCATTGACAACAACAGTGCCATAAGCATTGTTAATAATCCAGTGAAGCACTCAAAAACCAAGCATATAGAAATAAGGTACCATTTCATTAGAGACTGCAATGAAAAGAAGCTAATTCAGGTTGTGAAAGTACACACAAGTAACCAATTTGCTGATCTATTCACCAAAGCTTTTGATGTGGGTAGATTCACATTCTTGGTCACAAGTGTGGGCATTATAAACACTGAATAAAGCATCTTTTGATTTTCTTCATGTACCTTTTCTATATAAATTCCTTCCTGCTTACTTTTTCATATTATATGATGCATGGTGCTACTAACTATGTTTGTTTAAGTGTTTCAGATTACTCTGCTGAATTAGAAACTTAGTACTTCTAGTTAAGTTAATACTGCTCTCTATATTACTCATAATGATAGTTCAAATATGGTTAAGTATGGTTACTACTGCTAGGTGGTTTATACTGCCAGTGCAAAGTTACTACTGTTTGCCTTATTTCTACTACTAATCAGTGTTACTACTGCTGATATGTGTTAATACTGCTAGTCTGTGTTAATACTGCTAGTCTGTGTTAATACTGCCAGTATGTGTTACTACTGCTAATATGAGTTAATGTTGCGGGCTTGTTAATGCTGCTAGGGTACTTAGTACTGCTTCTAACTGAAACCCTCTACCTATAAATACCCTCTGTGCCCGCCATTTTCAAAAACGGCTCCTTGAACTTCTTACGAGTGTTCTTTCTCTCTCCTTCTCTTGAATTCTTTCTTATCAGTGCATAATCCTAGTTTCGATCAAGAACATGGTAGGACTTGACTTCTTTGATGAACACAATGAGCTCGCCATGTTACAAAAACCCAAGCAAGATGAGGGTTTTCATGCTATAGTGGATTTCCTCAAATCATCGCACATTGCCTACGCACTCACTGTAAATCCCACAATCTATGTGGAACACTTGCGACAGTTATGGGCAAATGCCTCAACACAGACTGTGGAAGGAAATCAAGTCATCTAATCAAGGGTTTGTGACAAACCCATCGCCATCACAGAGGATTGCATACGCACTCACCTATGCTTAGATGATGCCTCAGGTATAACCTCTTTACCTAAGGAAGATCTCTTCCAAGTTCTTAGTCAAATGGGGTATGAAGGTCCCACTGATGTCTACAAGTTTTACAAGAACAGATTTTCACCTCAGTGGCGATTCTTTGTTCATACCCTACAACACTGCATTTCACGCAAAACAACTGGATGGAGTGAGTTCAGCAGTACCATAGCTTATGCTCTGGTCTGCTTAGCAACCTCCAGAAAGTTTAATTTTTCCCAAATGCTTTTAAATGATTTGCTGTCAAACTTGGATACCAAAACAAAGAGATTTTATATGTATCCTAGGTTTGTACAAGAGATTCTACTAAAGGAATTGACGGATCTACCCTCTCTTGAAGAGGTGTATGTACCAAAACCTCCTAAAGGGAAGGTATTTTCTAACATGAAAAGGCCTAGCAAGGACTTTTCTGGACAAGACACTCCATTGTTCTCTACAATGATGGGTGTGTCTCATTCCCATGGTGAGGCATCAGGGTCACAGCCCACATTTGACCACCCAACTGATGATCTACCCACACCATTCAATTCCATTAATAATCCTCAGATCCCTATTGTCAAGCCCAAATCCCCCATCACCAAAACATATATAAAAAAAAAGGTACAGAAGGTTCCTTCCCTTCTTGTATCATCACCCCCAAAGACTACAAGCCCTCTGATGGAGCATTCTCCATCAGAGAATATCTAAAGGGAAACCACAGGGGTGTCTCCCAACCCCAAGAAGGTGCTCTATAAGGAGAAGGATGAGCATGTGGGCAGCAAGGCTCACACTACTGCTTCTACACAAGGTGTAGGACAGGACAGTGTGAACATATCTAAGACCTTCCCCCACGGTAACTTTAGATGAGCAATCATCTAAAGGTCCCAGGTGCCAAGAAACCATGGGGGTAGCAGGTGATTCTGCTAGGCAGAAGACCTCTACTAAAAGATCCAAGGATCCTTCAAGGGTGGTAAAAACACCTAAAGGAGGTGAGGACAAATATAACTACGATGAATTGATGGAAACAATTGGCAATATAAACCTGGATGTACTCAAACAGGGGTCTGAAATAGAGGAGTTGAAACTGGTGATCCTTTCACAACAAGTGCAGATAAGCAAACTAAAGAAGATGGTTCTAAGGTTGTTTCACAAAAAGAAGAGAAAGCAGTATGTATTGAAGAAAAGGGGAGGTGTACATGATGCTTCCAAAAAGGGGGAGAGTCAAGTTGAAGTCGAAAAACAAAGCCCAGTGGGTATGGAATCTCAGTTTGAGGGGGAGATGAATAGTGAAGCTGAAAAGAAACAAGCAGCAGAAACAATGGAGGAAGCAGAAACTGAAAAGGAAGTAGAAACTGAAATTGCAGCAGAAACTGAGCCAGCAGCAGTAACTACACCAGAAGCAGAAACAGAACAACCAGAAGCAGAAACTGATCTAACAGTAGAAGAACTAGAAATTGCAAAAACTCTAGTTAAAGCAAAACATGACACTCCTAAAGGCACTCAAAAGGCTAAAGGAGTGGTAATCAAAGAAGGAGGATCATAACAAAAGAAGAAGAAGAAGAAGAAGATCAGTGAGGCAGATATCAAGAGGAAAGGGAAAGAAAAGGTGGTTGAATCTATGAAGCCATCAAAGAAATCATCTCAAATAGCTCTAGATGAAGAGTTAGCAAAGAAGCTGCAAGAAGAGATGGCAAAAGGAGGAAGAAATTCAATCTACAAAAGACAGAGAGATTGCTTTGGAATTGGCTACTAAGCTTAATGAGGAATATCAAAGGAGCTTAAAGACTGCTACTGCTGTTAAGAAAGTTACAAAGAAGGCATCAAGACAAAGGTTGTTATTAAAGACAAGACAAAGACAGCCATCTAAAACATTCCTAGCCAATCAAGAAAGAAGGAAAATGATAAACTTTCTGAAAGGATCTATTGGAGTTCCTGAAGGAATGTTCACCAGTATTTCATTTGGAAGGATAGAAGAGCTATACAAGAAAGAGATGGCTAAGCTAAAAGGGGACTTCACTCAAAGGGTTGAGGTTGAAAGAAAGCTGAAAGAAAGACATGATTTCAACATACAACAACCTTTCCCTGACAGTGAAGAAGGCACTCCTATCAAAGACAAGGCTGAAGTGAAGAAAGAAGAGACCTTAGCCCAGAAAATTGGAGCTATTAAAAGAAAGAAGTCCATAGCTACCAAGTCAAAGGCAAAAAGGCCTAGAACTGAAGAAGGAAAGAAAGAACAGGAAAGTGACAAAATGGAAACAGAATCTTCAGAGCAACAGAAACAGGGTGAACAAGTTGACAAGGAAAAGAAGAGTCAAGAGCAATCCAATCAACAATCTAATGAGCAGTTCCATTTGTACATGACTTTGACAGATGAAGAACCAGTGCAAACTGACCCTATCTTAATGCAGGCACCAGAGATCATTCACTGGGATACTCTGAGGGACAACAGAAAAGAATATTTCAGATTCAAAAGAATGGGTGATCAGTATGAGGTGTATCCAACCTGGGGAAAGATAGTGAGAAGCTGTACAAGGGCTGATCTGGAAGAAATATACAAAGTTGGACTGACTCTGTATGAAGATGTGCTGAAAGAAGCATAAATGAATCTAATCAAGTTAGCCATGGAGTATCTATGCATGATGTTTGACCCTGACAGGGTTAAGCATATTATCAGAGATGTGAATCATGAAAAGGTATTCAAAAGCATTGACCACTGGATGCTCATTGAAAGATGTGGAGTATATGTCCTAACCATAGACAAAAGCTACCATGAGTACTACTTGGTGGACAAAGTTTATGACCATAGCAGAGCAAAACTACAAGGAATGTTGAGAGCAAAGATGGTATGTCCTACAGGTTCTGAAATGGCAAAGATTGTAATCAGAAGAACCATTAATCAAAGTCTGGGACTGGATCCAAATCTGGGCATTTAAGATGGAGTTTTGAAAGCATCATAAAGACCCTTTGCTGAAGAACTTAACTTCTCAATTTGAAAAGTTAAGTGAGGGGGAGATTGTTAGGTCTGAAATGTGCCAAGGATGGATACTACTGCTAGTAGAATTACTACTGCTTGGAGAGTTAGTACTGCTAGTAGTTAGTACTACTGAAGATTAATGCTGCTGACTAAGGATGAAGTTAATACTTCTTATGAAGATAAGGATGCTTAAAACGAAAGAATAGGAGCTGAAGATAGAGATGAAGATAATTATGGAATGAAGATCAATTTTGTTTTGATAATTATCTTGTAATTAATTCTGTATATATAGTCTAGAAGTCTTTGATAGAAAAATAGTTTTTGATATACATTTGTTTTAGAGAGAATTAACCTCAAGGTTCTTAGAAGTCCTTTCAATAGAGAAGTATTGAACATTTGTTGAGTCTGTTCAACAGATTGAGGTTTTGTTTGTAATCATTAAGTTAATCAATATAACTTGTGATTTACATTCTGATACTGTTCCATTGATTTATTGTTAAAGTATTTTTCCGCAACTCCTTTAACATAGTTTCTGAGTGTGTGTTAAATTCTTGTTTGAATTTCGATCCTGACATTAAGTTGTCTCATCTCAAACATTTGCATGATAAGTTAAGGAGATGATAAAGAGACAAAGAGCTCAAATGTTAATATGCTGATCAATATTAATTCTTTTGTTGTTCCTGCTCCGATCACCACAGTTCATTCAAGATCTTTCAAAAGAGGTGTGTCATTTAGAGCACAAGCAACTGGTCCAGACTTGTCAAAGGCAGCAAAGACAAATCAAACTGAAAGATGCTGAGAAGATTTTTTCTTTTAAAAGTCAGATTGCTTCATAAAGTCTTTTATGGTCCGTGCTGATATAGAAGATGAATTTTGAAGACCAAAGCGCCAATGATTACTAAGGGGGAGATTGTTAAGTCTGATTTTATAGTAATCATTGTATTTATAGTCTTGGTCAAATATTGTGTCTATTGTCTAATACTGTTGTATTGATCAAGGGTATTTAAGTTCCTTTGGTCTTGTTTCTTTGTAAGAACCTTTTACGCATACTTCAATACAATTACTCTTTACGCTTTGAATGCTCTCTCTCTACTTTCTCTCTCTAGGATTCATTGATCTTGGAATCACATAGATGGACAATGTAAAGTTTCATGGAAATCCGACGAGGTCAGTCCGAACGAGAAAACACAAAGGGTACCCCCTTTGCCGAATCGGCCAAAAAAGGGTGTCGCGCTTAAACGTCCATAACTTTTACTACGGGGATCCGTTTTAACCCCATAACCCGTCAAAACGAACCTTAGAACGAGAAGCACGCCATGGCTTGGGATATTTTTTTCAATACACCATGATTTGAGTGGGTATCGATAAACTGCATGATGTACATTCTTTCCGTTTGGCCATTGCGTGGTTTCGGCAATATCCAGCACGAGAGTGGGTTTTTTGCAAGTTATTTCGCTTGAAAACCTTATCATTTACATTGTAGATGGAAAATGTAAAGATTCGTGGAAATCCGATGAGGTCAGTCCGGGCGAGAAAACACTAACGGTACCCCTTTTGCTGAATCGACCAAAAATGGGAGTCGCACTTAAACGTCCATAACTTTTGCTACGGGGATCCGTTTTACGACCATGACCCATCAAAACGAACCTTAGAACGACAAGCATGCCATGTATTGGTCTATTTCTGGCAATACACCATGATTTGAGTAGGTATCGATAAACTGCATGATGTACGTTCTTTCGGTTTGGCCAATGCGTGGCTTCGACAATTTCCTGCACGAGAGTGGGTTTTATGCAAGTTATTTCCCTTGAAAACCTTATCATTTACATTGTAGATGAACAATGTAAAGATTCGTGGAAATCTAACGAGGTCAGTCCGGATGAGAAAACACAAATGGTACCCCCATTGCTGAATCGACCAAAAATGGGTGTCGCTTTTAAACGCCCATAACTTTTGCTACGAGGATCCGTTTTAAGCCCATGATCCATCAAAAAGAACCTTAGAACAAGAAGAAATCCATGGATTGTTCTCTTTCTGTCAATACACCATGATTTGAGTAGGTATCGATAAACTACATAATGTACGTTCTTTCGGTTTAGCCAATACGTAGCTTCGGCAATATCCTGCATTAGAGTGGGTTTTTTGCAAGTTATTTCCCTTGAAAACCACATCATTTACATTGTAGATGAACAATGTAAAGATTCGTGGAAATCCGACGACGTCGGTCCGGACGAGAAAACACAAAGGGTACCCCATTTGCCGAATAGACCAAAAATGGGTGTGGCACTTAAACGTCCATAAATTTTGCTACGGGGATCCGTTTTAAGCCCATGACCCATCAAAACGAACCTTAGAACGAGAAGCAAGCCATGTATTGGTCTCTTTCTGGCAATACACCATGATTTGAGTGGGTATCGATAAACTGCATGATGTACGTTCATTCAGTTTGGCCAATGCGTGGCTTCGGCAATATCCTGCACGAGAGTGGCTTTTTTGCAAGTTATTTCCCTTGAAAACCTTATCATTTATATTGTAGATAGACAAGGTTACAATTCGTGGAAATCCGACGAGGTCAGTCGAGACGAGAAAACACAAAGGGTACCCCTTTTGCCGAATCGACCAATAATGGGCGTCACACTTAAACATCCATAACTTTTGCTACGGGAATCCGTTTTAAGCCCATGACCCGTCAAACCGAACTTTAGAATGAGAAGCACGCCATGGATTTAGAGCTTTTTGGCAATACAACATGATTTGAGTGGTTATCGATAAACTGCATGATGTACATTCTTTCGGTTTGACCATTGCGTCACGAGAGTGGGTTTTTTGCAAGTTATTTCCCTTGAAAACCTTATCATTTACATTGTAGATGGACAATGTAAAGTTTCGTGGAAATCCGACGAGGTCGGTCGGAAGAGGGAACACAAAGGGTACCCCCTTTTCCGAATCGGCTAAAAATGGGTGTTGCGCTTAAATGTCCATAACTTTTGCTACGGGGATCCGTTTTAAGCCCATGACCCGTCAAAACGAACCTTAGAACGAGAAGAAAGCCATGGCTTGGTAGCTTTTTAGAAATACACCATGATTTGAGTGGGTATCGATAAACTGCATGATGTACATATTTTCCGTTTGGCCATTACGTGGTTTCGGCAATATCCAGCACGAAAGTGGGTTTTTTGCAAGTTATTACCCTTGAAAACCTTATCATTTACATTGTATATGAACAATGTAAAGATTCGTGGAAATCCAACGAGGTCGGTCCGGACGAGAAAACACAAAGGGTACCCCTTTTTCCAAATCGGCCAAAAATGGGTGTCGCGCTTAAACGTCCATAACTTTTGCTACGGGGATCCGTTTTAAGCCCATGACCAATCAAAATGAACCTTAGAACGAGAAGCACTTCATGGATAGTTCTCTTTCTAGAAATACACAATGATTTGAGTGGTATCGATAAAATGCATGATGTACGTTCTTTCGGTTTGGTCATTGCGTGGTTTCGGAAATATCTTTCACGAGAGTGGTTTTTTTCAAGTTATTTCCCTTGAAAACCTTATCATTTATATTGTAGATGGACAAGGTATCGATTCGTGGAAATCCGACGAGGTCAGTCCAGACGAGAAAACACAAAGGGTACCCCTTTTGCCGAATCGGCTAAAAATTGGTGTCGCATTTAAACGTCCATAACATTTGCTACGATGATCCGTTTTGAGCTCATGACCCGTCAAAACGAACCTTAGAATGACAAGCACGCCATGGGTTGGGAGATTTTTGGCAATACACCATGATTTGAGTGGATATCAAAAAACTGCATGATGTACGTTCTTTCGGTTTGGCCAGTGCGTGGTTTCGGCACTATCCTGCACGAGAGTGGGTTTTTTGCAATTTATTTACCTTGAAAACCTTATCATTTATATTGTAGATGGACAAGGTAACGATTCGTGGAAATCCGACGAGGTCAGTCCAGACGAGAAAACACAAAGTGTATCCCCTTTGCCAAATCGGCCAAAAATGGGTGTCGCATTTAAACATCCATAACTTTTTCTACGGTATCCGTTTTAAGAGCATGACCGGTCAAATTGAACCTCAGAACGAGAAGCATGTCATGGCTTTGTCTCTTTCTAGCAATACACCCTGATTTGAGTGGGTATCAATAAACTGCATGATATACGTTCTTTCGGTTTGGCCATTGCGTGGTTTCGGCAACATCCTGCACGAGAGTGGGTTATTTGCAAGTTATTTCCCTTGAAAACCTTATCATTTATATTGTATATGGACAAGGTAACGATTCGTGGAAATCCAACGAGGTCAGTCCAGACGAGAAAACACAAAGGGTACCCCATTTGCCGAATCAGACAAAAATGGGTGTCGCATTTAAACATCCATAACTTTTTCTACGAGGATCCGTTTTAAGCTCATGACCCGTCAAAATGAACTTTGGAATGAAAAGAACGCCATGTCTTTGTCTCTTTCTAGAAATACACCATGATTTGAGTGGGTATCGATAAACTGCATGATGTACGTTCATTCGGTTTGGCCAATGCGTGGCTTCGGCAATATCCTGCACGAAAGTGGTTTTTTTGCAAGTTATTTCCCTAGAAAAAATTATAATTTACATTGTAGATGAAAAATGTATAAATTTATGGAAATCCGACGAGGTCAGTCCGGACGAGAAAACACAAATGGTATCCCCTTTGCTGAATAGGCCAAAAATTAGTGTCGCGCTTAAACGTCCATAACTTTTGCTACGGGGATCCATTTTAAGACCATGACCCGTCAAATCGAACCTTAGGACAAGTAGAATGCCATGGCTTGGTCTCTTTCTAGCAATACACAATGATTTGAGTGGGTATCGATAAATTGCATGATATACGTTCTTTCAGTTTCGCCAATGCGTGGCTTCGGCAATATCCTGCATGAGAGTGGGTTTTTTGCAAGTTATTTCCCTAGAAAACCTTATCATTTACATTGTATATGAACAATGTAAAGATTCGTGGAAATCCGACAAGGTCGGTCCGGACGAGAAAACACAAAGGGTACCTCCTTTGCCGAATCGGCCAAAAATGGGTGTCGCGCTTCAACGTCCATAACTTTTGCTACGGGGATCCGTTTTAAGCCCATGACCTGTAAAAACGAACCTTAGAACGAGAAGCACGCCATGGCTTGGACGCTTTTTGGTAATACACCATGATTTACACTGGGTATCGATAAACTGCATGATGTATATTCTTTCGGTTTGGCCATTGCGTGGTTTCAGCAATATCCAGCACGAGAGTGGGTTTATTGCAAGTTATTTCCCTTGAAAACCTTATCATTTACATTTTAGATGGACCATGTAAATATTCGTGGAAATCCGACGAGGTCGGTCCGGACGAGAAAACACAAAGGGTACCCCTTTTTCCGAATCGTCCAAAAATGGGTGTCGCGCTTAACCATCCATAACTTTTGTTTCGGGGATCCGTTTTAAGCCCATGACCCGTAAAATCGAACCTTAGAACGAGAAGTAATCCATGGATTGTTCGCTTTCTGGCAATACACCATGATTTGAGTGGGTATCAATAAACTGCATGATGTACGTTCTTTCGGTTTGGCCAGTGCGTGGTTTCGGCACTATCCTGCACGAGAGTGGGTTTTTTGCAATTTATTTACCTTGAAAACCTTACCATTTATATTGTATATGGACAAGGTAACGATTCGTGGAAATCCGACGAGGTCAGTCCAGACGAGAAAACACAAAGTGTATCCCCTTTGCCAAATCGGCCAAAAATGGGTGTCGCATTTAAACGTCCATAACTTTTTGCTACGGTATCCGTTTTAAGAGCATGACCCGTCAAATTGAACCTTAGAACGAGAAGCATGTCATGGCTTTGTCTTTTTCTAGCAATACACCATGATTTGAGTGGGTATCAATAAACTGCATGATATACGTTCTTTCGGTTTGGCCATTGCGTGGTTTCGGCAACATCCTGCACGAGAGTGGGTTATTTGCAAGTTATTTACCTTGAAAACCTTATCATTTATATTGTAGATAGACAAGGTTACAATTCGTGGAAATCCGACGAGGTCAGTCGAGACGAGAAAACACAAAGGGTACCCCTTTTGCCGAATCGACCAATAATGGGCGTCACACTTAAACATCCATAACTTTTGCTACGGGGATCCGTTTTAAGCCCATGACCCGTCAAACCGAACTTTAGAATGAGAAGCACGCCATGGATTTAGAGATTTTTGGCAATACAACATGATTTGAGTGGTTATCGATAAACTGCATGATGTACATTCTTTCGGTTTGGCCATTGCGTCACGAGAGTGGGTTTTTTGCAAGTTATTTCCCTTGAAAACCTTATCATTTACATTGTAGATGGACAATGTAAAGTTTCGTGGAAATCCGACGAGGTCGGTCGGAAGAGGGAACACAAAGGGTACCCCCTTTTCCGAATCGGCTAAAAATGGGTGTTGCGCTTAAATGTCCATAACTTTTGCTACGGTATCCGTTTTAAGAGCATGACCCGTCAAATTGAACCTTAGAACGAGAAGCATGTCATGGCTTTGTCTCTTTCTAGCAATACACCATGATTTGAGTGGGTATCAATAAACTGCATGATATACGTTCTTTCGGTTTGGCCATTGCGTGGTTTCGGCAACATCCTGCACGAGAGTGGGTTATTTGCAAGTTATTTACCTTGAAAACCTTATCTTGTTGGGTCAGAATATGCTAAGGATGGATACTACTGCTAGTTGAAAGGTATTACTACTGCTTGTACTTTTAATACTGCTAGTAGAATTAATACTGCTTGAAAAGTTAGTGCTGCTACTTGAATAGTTAGTACTGCTTGGAGAGTTAGTACTGCTAGTAGTTAGTACTGTTGAAGATTACTACTGCAAGCATGGTTAATATTGCTCAAGGATTAATACTGCTGAGGATGTTTATTTTGCTCAATGATTAATACTGCTAAAAGAAGGTTAGTGTTGCTTCTAAAGATAAAGAAGACTTGAAGATAAAAGATGAGTTGGAGATATGGTTGAAGATAATTATGGTATTGATGCTGAAGATCCATTTTATTTTGATAATTATCTTGTACTCAGTCTTGTATATATAGTATAGAAGTCTTTGATAGAAGAACAATTATTCATACGTTTTCGTTTAGAGAGAATTAACCTCAAGAATGGTTTAGATCCTTTCTATAGAGAAGTATAGAACGTCTGTTGAGCTTGTTCAACAGATTGAGGTTTTGTGTGTAATCATCAAGTTAAGTTAATATAACTTGTGATTTGAGTTCTATATATTGTTCCATTGATTTTCTGTTAAAGTGTTTTTCCGCAACTTCTTTAACATTGTTTCTGAGTTTGTGTTAAATTCTTGTTTGAGTTTCGATCCTAACAAGTGGCATCAGAGCTAGAAAATTCAGAAAACTTTAATCATGGACAGTTCAAGCGATAGTGTTTTGGTATCAAAGGTTCCCATGCTCAAACCCAATGAGTTTGACATGTGGAAGATCAGAATCAAGCAGTACATTCTTCTCACAGACTTCTCAATGTGGGACATCATTGAGAATGGTCATTCTAATGGAGGAAAGATGGATGCATAAGGAAAGAGACCTCCACCAAAGACAGATGGAGAGAGAAAGTTAAGGCAGACAGAGATGAAAGCCTTGAGCACTCTGCTTTTGGCTATACCTAATGAGTACCAACATCAATTCTGTAACTGTTCTGATGCACAAATTCTTTGGAATTCTCTGGAGAAAAGATTTTCTGGTACCAAAAGTACCAAGAGAAATAAAAAGGCCATCCTAAAGCAGCAGTATGAAAACTTCATGTCTACAAAGAATGAGTCCATGACTCAAACTTTTGATAGATTTAATAAGCTAATTGGTGAATTGGCTACTGTTGGTGTCCAGATAGATCAAGATGATGTTAATAGAAAATTTCTAAGATCTCTTGGTGATGAATGGACTATGTACACTGTCTTCTTCAGACAGAATGACCAATTGGAGGACAAGGAATTGGATGACCTCTATAATGATCTTAGGGTGTTTGAAGCAGAGGTAGAAGCAAAGAAGAGGCCCTCTGGATACTCATACAATGCTGCTCTTTTATCATCCTCTACTGATTCTGCTGCTAATACAGAATCAGTTAATGTTGCCCATGGATCAAAGCAAGATGGATCCAATGACTAAGTTTAAAAGCTTTTCTAGCCAGTCATTCTAATTCCTCTCTAATTAATGATGACTTAGAACAGATAAATGCTGATGATCTGGAAGAGATGGACATCAAGTGGTAGATGGCTATGCTAACTATGAGGGTAAAAAGATTCATTAAAAGGACTGCAAGGAACAACTTTGCTCAGAAAAGAGAAGATGGGGTTGGATTTGATAAATCCAAGGTTGAATGTTACAAGTGTCACAAGCTGGGGCACTTTGCAAGAGAATGTAGAAGTGGAATGCCTCAACAGCATACTAGCAACCATCAACCATCACAGTCCACTAGCTTCAACAATAGGAACTCTTCTCAAGCTCTTGTTTCCCAAGAAGGAATGGGATTTGATTGGAGTGACCAAGCAGAAGAAGCAGTTCAGAATCAAGCTTTAATGGCTAAAGTTTCAGAGTTAGCAAGTACTGATATTTCCACAGAGGTAACTTCTAATCTTTGCTCTAAAACTTGTATTGAAACTGTTACAAAGTACAGGGATCACAATCAGAGTATGTGTGATGACCTTAAAAGGTTAGAGAAAGATATAAGAGAGTATGCTCTGATTGTTGAGAGGTTTGAAGAACAAATTAAGTCTTACCAGGCTAATGAACTCCAACATTCCTATGATACAAACTACTGGAAGTGGGAGAAAAATCAGTTAGAGGTTAAGCTTAAAAAGTCTGAAGAGGAATGTGAGAAGATAAGGAGTGAGTTTGAGAAAGCAAAGTTGGACATTGAGAAATATTCCAATGCTTCTAAAGCAATGGACTCACTTTTAAAAACTCAAGTCCATGACAAACTTAGAAGAGGAATAGGCTACAACACCACCCCTCCACCATACAACAATAACTATATTCCTCCTACCTCTGATCTCTTAGAAAGACAGGACAAGAAGGAATTACCTGAAGGAGCCACTGAAGTAGATCCTTTAGACAAAGTAGTGGTTGAGGGAGATTCTGAAGAAGAGGAATCTGAGAGTAAGAAGGAGAAAGACCAAAAAGATATTCCCCTAGAAAACCACATTCTGACAAATGAAAGAGGGGGTAAACCTTTTGTCAAGAGTGAGAAAGTAAAGTCTGGAGAAGAGACTGTTAAGAATGAAAAAGATGAGACCCCTAAGAGAGGAAAGGGAAAGGTACAGGGAGTTCATTACATGCAAACCACTGTTGTCAATCCCTGTACTTGTAAACAGAATCAGCCCCAACAACATGATAAAACAAGGGGAAATCAAAGAAATAAAAATAATTAGTGGACTTTAAAACAAGGAATTGATCTGAGAAAAATTAACAGACCAAAACCTTGTTTTATCTGTGGCAAGTTAAATCATCTAGCCAAACACTGCTATTTTAATCCTATTAACCAAAGGATCAGTTTTCAAAGAAATATACAAAATCCTGTTGGTTATAGGAAGCAAATAAGGAATCATATGGCTGAGAATGTGAGAAGGGCACCTATAAAATCTCATGTTCAGAATAAGTTTACCAATTCAAAGAAAAACACTCCAAATAAGCTGTTATCCCAGTTTAATCTAGTTGGTAAATAATCAAGTAAGCAAGCAACACAATAATAATCAAGAGATATATAAATCAGAGTAACATACCAATCCCTTGAATAAACAATGAAACCCTTGAGTGTTCTTGATACCCTTTGAATACAGAGAAACTAGCTACCTCACTATATGATTATGAAAGTAATTGTGAGGATTAAACCCTAAAACTAATTAATCAAAACATTAAATACCTAAACCTTATGAGCTTTAAGCTTAATGGGCTTTCTAATGGGCTTGGGCCCAATAGCTAATAATCTATTAACATATTACACTTTAAACCCTCTAACTTTAACTATCAAACAAATACAGTTTAAACCCTTTAATTTAACTTTAATCTTGAATACAATTATGATCCAACAATCTCCCCCTTTGGATTCAAGATTAAAAAAAATTTGCAATTGTCTTCGGGTCTTTACTTTTCTTCTCTTTTCTTGAAAAACTTCAGATTATATTCAGCAGTCTTCAGATTATATTCTCCCCCTTAATATATTCTCCCTTTTTGTATCTTCTCCCCCTTTTTGATGAGTGGTGAGAATCATCATCATCAAAACTTTGCAAAACAATCTGCCCTTTTTCAAGACAATCTCCCTCATCGTGTATGATCACATAAGCACAGTCTTCATGTAACGAGCCCTGTATGAAAATAAGAGCAGTCTTCCCAGATGGAAAGAGTTATTATTTCAATCTTTTCAGATAAAAATAGTCAATTGTAACCGTTTAAATCTTTGCAAATTCAAACAGTTTAAGAGTTGTAACCCTGAATCAACAAATGACTCAGTTAGAATGTCTGTCAGTAACACAAAGTTACTGAGTAACACAAAGTTACTATATAAGGAGCTGGTTTGATATAGAATCCCCAGGCCTTCCATTCAATCATCGAATAACACATGGTTATCTATGAACGTTCTGACATAAAACAAATTTCTGTGTGCTCGTGCATGTATATGAAAAAAAAATTAAGCATAGATGATTGCTTTTCAATATAGGCTCAAAGTATGTAAACTTGTTGAGACAACAACAAATTGTACAAAGACTCAATGTGCATGAGAAAGGGTTCGAAGGTGGGGCAACTTTCCTTCTTTTTCAATATTAGTATCTTCCAAATGAAGAACCAATAGCATATGTGCTGCTTCCCCAGAAAATGTGAAACATTCTATTTTTGAGAAAAGAATGAGTAGCTGGTGGGGTTGTATGCAAGAGATGACATGGGCTAGGTGCCTTTTTCTATGATGGTCACCAAAGAATGTGAACCAGTCAGATTATGTGGCTGCTCGGCTCAGAAAGAAATTTGGTGCAGAGTTTAATATTCTTTTACTCTGTTCTCTCACCCTCTTTCCTTTAATGCTCACTTCTAACCAATCTTTCTTTTCCATTTTACCTCTTCACACACCATCACTCAATTCTTTTGACCCTTCTCCCCTCAATCACTCAGGGAATACTTCCTGGGTAGGAAACACTGGTTATCGTGAATCCATAGAAGTTCTGTTAAGTTCTCACACTGAATCCCATGTAATTTCCTAAAAGAACATGATGTTCAACAGGCTTTTTGTACATGTAAGCACAAATACCACTTGTTACATGAAGCATAAAATTTTTGGAGAAGTCAAAACAGTTGTGTTTGACGATGCAATTCTCCCCCTCAACCTAAAAGAGTTTGACAATTAAGCTCATATCATTTTATCATGAAGAATAATATTTTGGAGAATCAAAAAACGAATGTTGTTTATATGAACAATATATAAACATATTTTTAATGAGCGCACATGAAATGACGTTTGATTCAATCAACAGTGAATACAAAGAACGTGAGTATTACCATAGAAAGATTTAACTTTTGATACATGGTAATAACAAAGTCAAATAGAATGTTCTGAACCGTTATGTATATGAATACTTGACAAAGTATATTGACAAGATAAAACGCAAGTATTTATCTTTAAGAACACACGGTCAGATAAGCATTTAAGTATCCAAAAATCTGTTAAAATCACATATATTCTCCCTTAATTTTTTTTTTAAATTAAGAAAAAAACAGAAAAATAAGGCACTGAAGTGCGGATTCTAATCTGAAGTGATTAGAAGCCATTGTCACTTGACCAAACCTGTATAAATAAAATAAATAATGGTAATCATTTATGAAAATGATTCCTCTCTCGTTAACAACAGTTGGAAAATAACACACAAGATCAAAACTTGGAATACTCCCCCTAGAATCATGAGTAAGGTTTAAGACATGTTCAACATACCAAGTTTGCTGATGAGAAATTGAAAACGCTTTTCATCCAATGGCTTGGTGAAAAGGTCAGCTAACTGGAAGTCAGTTTGAACAAAGTGCATTTCAATATTACCTTTTTCTACATGATCCTTGAGGAAATGATAGCGTACATCGATATGCTTGGTCTTCGAATGCTGTACCGGATTAGCAGTTATAGATATTGCGCTCTTGGAATCACAATAAATAGAAACACGCTTGTAGTTGTATCCAAAGTCCCTTAACTGTGTCGTCATCCAGAGGACTTGAGAACATCAGCTACATACTCAGCCTCGGCAGTGGATATTGAAACACAGTTTTGTATCTTTGAAGTCCAACTCACAAGTTTGTCACCTATGAATTGACATGATCCAGAGGTGCTTTTCCAGTCTAGCTTACATCCTTCATGATCAGCATCTGTAAAGGCAGTTAGTTCAAAACGAGAATCCTTTGGATACCAAAGGCCTAGATTTGGAGAACCTTTGAGATATCTAAGGATTCGCTTAAGTGCGACTCTTTAGGATTAGACTGATATCTCGCACAAAAGCATGTGGCAAACATTATATCTGGGCGACTTGCAGTCAGATAAAGTAAAGATCCAATCATGCTACGATACACCTTTTGATCAACAGGTTTCCCGGAGGGATCCGCGTCTAAGAGTGTACCAATAGCCATTGGTGTTTTCATGACTGAACTATCTGACATATTGAACTTTTTCAAAATATCGTTTATATATTTAGCTTGATTAATAAATATGTCGTCGGGTGATTGCTTTACTTGTAAACCAAGAAAGAAGTTTAATTCACCCATCATCGACATCTCAAACTTTGTTTCCATTATTTTTGAAAAGTTCTTACAAAATTTCTGATGTGTCGACCCAAATATTATGTCGTCAACATAAATCTGAATAAGAATCAAGTCCTCACCTTGCCTTTTAAGAAATAAGGTTGTATCAACAGTACCTTTCTTGAAACCAGAAGCAAGTAGAAATTTAGTGAGAGTTTCATACCAGGCTCGCGGGGCTTGTTTAAGACCATAAAGCGCTTTGTCTAATACATAGACATGATTAGGGTGATGAGGATCAACGAAACCTTCAGGTTAAGCCACGTAGACCTCCTCATGCAGAACACCGTTCAGGAAAGCTGACTTTACATCCATTTGATAGACTGTAAAGTTTTTGTGCGCTGCATAGGCTAGGAAGATTCTGATGGCTTCGGTCCTTGCAACCGGGGCGAATGTTTCATCATAGTCAATGCCCTCTTGTTGACAATACCCTTTTGCGACCAATCGAGCTTTGTTTCTCACGACTACTCCAGCTTTGTCTCTCATATTTCTGAACACCCACTTCGTTCCTATAACGGATTTACCTTTAGGTAGTGGTATCAAGCGCTATACCTTGTTCCTTTCGAATTGTAGAAGCTCGTCTTGCATAGCAGAAATCCAGAAGGGATCACGTAGAGCTTCAGACGCTTTCTTTGGCTCTAAGGAACTGAGGAAGCTTGAAAACATGCAGAAGTTAGCTGTTGCAGATCTTGTTGTGACACCAGATTGTACGTCACCTATCACATTTTCCAAGGGATGATCCTTAGTCCAACGATGTGTGATTGGTAGAGCTTCAACTGTTTGTTGCGTATTCCGCGCATCGTTTTCATCATGCACGGCAGGTTGCTCCATAGATGTACTCGGGACATCTTGTACTGGTGTTTCTGATACTGAAGCTTCTGGGCTAGCAGTTGAAGTTCTCGGGACTTCGTTTCCAGAAGAACTATCTGTAGAGACAGATTCAGCATTAGTAGAGTCAGAAACTAACTTTGTAGTCGTACCTGATGGAGATGAAGTTTCAGTGACTTCTTCGGAAGGTCCAGACATGTCTTCAGATATAGTAGGGACCTCCGAGCCTATACCACTTGTTATTGATGTTGATATGCCTTTTTCAAAATCTGCACATATATCATCAAAGGCATCAATAAACAATAAATCTAACTCAGATGAAGTAGAGTTAGAGTTTGAAGAATTGGATCTTTTAGCAGCTGGTTCTATTCTGGATTGAATAGAAGCTTTGTCCTTAATCACGAGTTCTGAACTGTTGTGTCCATAAGTCCTTGTAGAATTATCATCAAAGGCGACATTCATGCTCTCAACAACCGTCTTAGTTCGAATAATGTAAATTCGATAAGATTTGGATGTTAGAGAGTATCCAACGATATATCCTTCATCCGCTTTCTTATCAAATTTTGATAAACCTTGACGCTCTTTAAGAATGTAGCACCTGCAACCAAAGACACGAAGAAATTTGATATTTGGTGTACGATTGTTGATTAACTCATATGCTGTTTTATTAAATCGCTTGACCACGATGGTACGATTCTGTGTAAAGCATGTTGTGGTGACTGCCTCGGCCCAAAGGTACATGGGTAGATCTGAGTATGCAAGCATAGTGCGAGCTGCTTCAACAAGTGTGCGATTCTTCCGTTCGACAATGCCATTTTGCTGCGGAGTATAGGCTACGAAGAAGTTATGTGAAATGCCCACAGAAGTAAGATAACTCTGTAAGGTGGCATTCTTGAACTCCGTGCCATTGTCGCTGTGAATAGTTCTGACTGGCAATTGAAGATGAACTTGAATGCGTTTTATGAACGCTATAATCACTTCTGGCGCATCTGAGTTGTTGCGAAGAAACTCGAGCCATGTATACCTTGAATAGTCATCTATCATTACTAAAACATACTTCTTGTCGTTGATAGACGTTGTTCGCATTGGGCCACAAAGGTTTATATGAAGAAGTTCCAGTGCAGATGAGGTCGATGATTCAGATTTGGACTTGAATGAGCTACGCTTCATTTTGCCCAACTCACATGCAAAACATAGTGAGTCTTTTTCGAACCTCATTTCTGGTAGACCTTTGACCAGACCTTGTCTTTGTAGCTTTGCTATAGATCTGAAATTTTGATGAGACAAGCGTCGATGCCATGTCCACGATTGTGCTTTGGAAGCTTTGGCTAGTAGACATACTGGACGTGTGGCAGACAGTGTAGGAAAATCTACATAGTATAGATTTCCATAGCGCTCAGCCTTGAAGACTTCGTAACCATCTGGATCCTCTAGATAGCAATGAGTTGTTGTGAAGCGGACTTGATATTTCATGTCACAGAAGTGACTGGTACTGAACAGGTTGTGATCAATTCCTTCAACATATAGCACTTTTTGAATCTTCACAACACCGTTATCGAGCATTCCATATCCTCTGATGTGGCCTTCGGCTTCAGAATTGGCAAATCTAACTGCTCCGGCAGGCTCCTCCACATAGTTATGCAAGAGGTGCTTAAATCCTGTCATGTGGCGTGAACATCCGGAATCTATTACCCACAATCGACAGGCCTGCAAAAGAGACAATTAGTTTTGCTTAGGCACCCATATTAGGATGGATCCTTCGCGGTTAGCATCAAGCAACTCAGGAATATCATCTGGTTTGACTTTTACTCTCCATTCATAATGCGGTTTTGGAACCCATTTCCAAACCATCTTAACATTTAATTCCTGAAAGTGCTTTTTAGAAGTAGGATTGGAAACCTTAGCACGATACACTTTGGGTTGTGTGAAAGAATCAGAATTAGAATTAGACTTAAAGTTCAGTTTAGCTTTTCTCTTATTCTGTTTGGACTTTGGAGGGGAGTAGTATGTGAATGAGTTATCCCAATAGTGTTTTCAATAGAGATTCTTTCGAGCAAAATTCATAAACTTAGATTTATCAGAACAAACCGTACATCCATGTTTATCAAAAGAATTACTTTTTAAAATAGCACTGTCAGAAGTACAACTATTCGAAATGAAAGGTTCACTAGATAGCCTATCATTCTTATTCACACTATTGTCTTTATTCTTCTTACTCCTCCCAACTCCATTTCCTTTTATATCTGAAACAGAAACAGGAACCTTGTTAGTCTCTAACTTAGAAGGTGGTTCTTTTCTTGAATTACTTGAAGTTTCACCCTTTTCGAAGATGCTAGGTGGATATTCAGGACAGTCAGAGTAAACAACTGAAGGTTTTGTAGGAGCATCAAATTCTGGATTTGTTCTTACCTTCCAGCTTGGATCGTTGAACATTTGTTTATCATTTGAATCATTTTTAAACAGAGTAATTTTCAAATCATTGATTTCTGTGCAAAGCTCTTGATTTTCTTTCAAAGATTTTTCAAGTTTAAATTTGAGATCAAAGTTTTCATCTTCAACCTCATCAAGAGACTGTTGCAACAGATCAATTTGCTTCATCAAGTCAGATGTATGATCACTCACAGAATTCGACTCCTTTGGAATAGAAACAGGATCATAGTCTAAAGCATTCATCATTTCAGAAAATAATTCTTCAGTCATGGACTCAATAAACTCCGTATTATCATTTTTCAAACAAGATTCATTCGTGTTTGCAGTTTCTTCTTCAACCTCTTCAACAAGTAAAGGTTTAGGAGTAATGGGATTTGAGACTCATGGTATAGTAGATGGATCAACGTCCGATTCATACTCATCGTATTTGCATTCAGTCTCAGATGGAACAGTGTCATTTCTGACTGATTCTTTAGTAGAAGTGGTAAACAATGATTCAAACTCAGTAAATTCAATCTTTCGAGTAGCATAACTTTTGTTCAAATCATTGTATTTAAAACCAACTGTTTTAAAAGTATTTTGAGAATCAGTGTCACAAGACTTGTTTTCTCCCATTTCTTCTCGACCTTTGGTCTCAGTAAAAGGTTTAGAAGCAGTAGATTCAACAAAACTAGCACGAATGTCTGGAATGGGTTTGATTGCGGAGCCAAATTTATAAAAATTGTACCACTGCTCCGGTGCCTTTTTCAAAACTTCATTAGTTGGCACCCCCAAACCAGGTTTAAGTTTATAAAACCTTTCATCTTGGAGTTTATTAGTCAACAGATTTAATGTCTGCTCAGTCTGACCTCGTTTCATATTGATGTCCTCCAATTGCTTAATCTTTGAATAGGCTTCATTTCTTTCTTGATAACAAACCTCAAATTTTATTTTGAACTCACCTTTTTCAGCATTAATATTCACAAGATCCTTTTCTAAATCAGATATTTTGCTTTTCAAAGAATCCTTTTCAACTTTTAAACTGTCTTTTTCCTTTTCTTTTTCTTCCACAACAACTTTCAGCAAAGCGTTTTCATCACGAAAACTCAATATTGATTGTTGTGCAGAGCTAAGTTTGCCTTTCAATAAAGCAAATTCATCTTTCATGCTATGTATTTGGGCCATAAGAGATTCAATAAGCTCAGAATTATCACTTACCTCATAGTTTGCGTCTTCAGAATACGCTTCAGAATCTTCATCGTCACCGTCCAGCTTTGCCATGTAGGAAACTTGGGTGAAGTGTGCTTGCTCCTCATGATCAGAACTTTGGAACA
Organism: Arctium minus; assembly: GCA_954870635.1. Classification (NCBI taxonomy): domain Eukaryota; kingdom Viridiplantae; phylum Streptophyta; class Magnoliopsida; order Asterales; family Asteraceae; genus Arctium; species Arctium minus. Next base: position 1,913,473 of record OX941080.1, on the reverse strand, counting down.
ACCAATTCTCTTCTTCAGCCATTAGCACCTTTCCTTCTTCAGCTTTCTTGGCAATAAGTGACTTTCGTGCATAATAGTCTGAGTTCTTGATCTTCTTGAATCTGCAGTTTCTTGAGAAATGCCCAAATTTGCCGCAATTGTAGCACCTTCCTGGTTCATCTTCTTTCTTTGCCTCTCTCTTATCTTCTCTTCTTTCTTCCTTCCGGTCTTCACGTCTTTCCTCTCTTCTTCCTTTCCTTGGCTGGTACCTCATCTCAGACTTCTCTTTCTTGTGCCCTTCATACTTTGGCTTTGAATTGAACTTTTTCTTGCCAAAGGTCTTCTTGAATCTTCGAGTAATAAGAGCCAAATCCTCAGAGAACTTCTGAATATCTGGATTAGAATCAATCTCTAGTTCTTCATCACTTGAAACAGAGTCAGAGTCGGTAGCTTCGGTAACTAATGCTTTAGACACCCTATTCTTAGACCTTGCAGAGAATACAGAACCTTTGCCGGCTATGAGAGCCACTTAATCCTTTAATTTATTGGACTCAAGATTGATGGTTCTCACCTCGTCCTCGTGCTGAGAAAGAGTCGAGAAGATATCAGTGACATTTTCCTGAGCCATGTTTTTTGACATCTGAAGGTTGATGGCAAAGTTCTTCCATTCCGGATTTAAGTTCTTGATGAACTTATAATTAATCTCCGAAGCAGACTTAGAGATGTTGTTCCTCCGCAAGTCGTTGAGAATAATATTGTATCTGTTGTAGGTCTCTAGCAATGTCTCTCCTTCTTTTGCGTGAAATCCCTCGTATGCATTTATGCATAGATTCTGCTTCGCTTGGATGGAGGCTTCACTTCCTTCAAACTGTCTGGATAGTTCATCCCAGATTTCTTTTGCAGAGTTCCGACTGTCTACACGGTTGTAGATGTCGTTCGGGATAGCCATGGTCAGATAGATAAGAGCCTCTTCATCAGTCTTGTACTGTTCCTTCTGCTTTTCAGTAAAGTACTGATAAGGTTTAGGAACATATCTGTCCGGGATTTCTGGAGAAGTGTCAGTTGCTCCTTGTCCTGGTACCCTGATCATCGGGTTTACAGGACCATTGATGATTAACTCCATATAGTCTCTGTTCTTGTGGTTCAGAAACTGGACCATTCTTTTCTTCCATTGCTGATATTCATCATCCATAAGGACCGGTGGTTTGGACTGAGAGCCCATAGAGAGAAGCTGATTTGACATCTTAGTTGTACGATTAGTAAACAGACTTTTCTGTATCAAGACAACCAACTAGATGAGATCGTTAGAATCAAAATAAAAACCACACTAAAAAATTTTCAGAAAAAAAAATTTCCAAAAATAATTAAGTGCAGTCCTTTTAATCAGTATAAAGCTTCAAATAATACTGAACTTTATCCCAGTTTAATCTAGTTGGTAAATAATCAAGTAATCAAGCAAAACACAATAATAATCAAGAGATATATAAATCAGAGTAACATACCAATCCCTTGAATAAACAATGAAACCCTTGAGTGTTCTTGATACCCTTTGAATACAGAGAAACTAGCTACCTCACTATATGATTATGAAAGTAATTGTGAGGATTAAACCCTAAAACTAATTAATCAAAACATTAAATACCTAAACCTTATGGGCTTTAAGCTTAATGGGCTTTCTAATGGGCTTGGGCCCAATAGCTAATAATCTATTAACATATTACACTTTAAACCCTCTAACTTTAACTATCAAACAAATACAGTTTAAACCCTTTAATTTAACTTTAATCTTGAATACAATTATGATCCAACATAAGCCAAGGAGTAACTTAAAGAAAAAGACAGCAAACAACTTTGTCCAGGTTTGGGTTCCAAAAGTAAAGAAATCTGTTAGTACTGCTACTTCTAATAGTACTGCTAACAGAAATAATGTTGCTGCAAGCAATACTACTGCTAACTCAGTTAGTACTGCTAACAAAATTACTACTGCTAACCCAATTATTACTGCTAATGATGTTAGTATTGCTAACAAAGTTAGTACTGCCAACAAAATTACTACTGCTAACCCAATTATTACTGCTAATGATGTTAGTACTGCTAACAAAGTTAGCACTGCCAATCAAGTTAGTACTGCTTCCAGTGACAGACCCATTATTGTGACAAAGTATTCAAGCAATGAGATTTCTCAGTGTGATAATCTCATCCAGTTTGAATTTGAATATGTTGATGAGAATGGAAAACCCAAGACCACTTTGGCTTGGGTTCCTATTAAAAACTAACTGATTTATTAAATGTCCAGGGCAACCAACAGCTCAAGGGAAGGAGCATATGGCATGTTGATAGTGGTTGTTCCAGGCACATGACAGGTAACATGGCCTGCCTTCAAAACTTCAAAAGAATTGATGGAGGACATGTTGCTTTTGGTGATAATCCAACAGGTGGTAAGATAAGTGGAAAAGGTAATGTGTCAAAAGGTAAGATGGTCTTTGAGGATGTATACTATGTTGAGCAATTGAGATACAACCTGTTAAGTGTATCACAGGTATGTGACAAGAAACATAGCATATTATTCACTAATACTGAATGTATTATCCTTGATTCAGGGTTTAAGGTAGTTGATGAAAGTATGATACTACTTAGAACTCCTAGAAAAGACAATGTTTATTGCTTAGACTTGGAGAGTGTAGTTTCTGATTCATCTCTAAATTGTTTTTTTTCAAAAGCTTCAGTAGATGAATCATCTCTTTGGCACAGAAGGATGTGTCACATGAACTTTAAAACAATGAACAAACTTGTGAAAAACAACCTTGTAAGAGGTTTGCCACAAAAGGTTTTTTCATGTGATGATCATTGTGTTGCATGTCTTAAAGGCAAACAGCACAAAACTTCTCATAAGTCCAAAGAGATAAATACAATCTCTTCACCTCTTAATTTACTACATATGGATCTATTTGGCCCTACAAATGTGATGAGTATTGGTAAGAAATCCTACTGCTTGGTTATTGTTGATGATTTCTCTAGATTCACTTGGGTCTATTTTCTAAGGACAAAGGATAAGACAAGTAGACTGATCAAATGCTTTGTTCTTAGAGTTGAAAACCAAACAAATCTAAGAGTTAAAGTCATTAGGTCTGATAATGGAACTGAATTTAAAAATAATTGTTAAAGCATAAATATGTTGGATACAAGATCAAGAAGACTGAATGTCAAAGTTCAAGAAAGTCAAAGCTGAGAAAGTCAACTTTCATCAAAGTCAAAGTCTATTTGTAATAAAAGTCAAAGTATTGTATTTGTATTTGTATTTCCTTGTATTTTAGATGTAGGTATAAATACCTTGTATTTTTTTTCAATAGTAGGAAGCTTATTTTGAGTTAACAGAATACGTTTTGAGAGAAAATTCTGTAGAGATAGAGAGAGAGAGTTCTAGAGAGAGAAAGTGTAATCTTTGGATTTGAAAGAGAAATCGAAACAAGTAATTGATTGAAATATTGTTTGTGTTTTGATTAATCATGTTTAGAAACTAGAATCTGGAACACACAACTGGTATCAGAGCAGATCCAAAGTGAAATCAGATCAAGAAATCCAAGAAAGTGTTGGTTCGTCACTGTTCTTGAGCCGAGAATCAAGTTTTTGATTTTTAATGTGTTTTTTGGAGCAGATTTTGATTAGGAATTGTTCGAAAAATGTAATAGATCGAGTCTATGTACTTTAATTTCTGAATTGCACTGTAATTCTCACGAATTTGTGATTTTTTGGTGAGTTTTTGTTCACGAGTCTATATACACTGTATCATCAATCTTTTTGTATTGTGATTGTTTGTTTGTAAAGTTCTTGAGTTGTAATACGTTCCAGTAGTGTAATCGAGCATCTGTTCAAAGTTTCAAGCCAATTGGACAAAGTTTGGATCGAAAACAGATGGAAAAATCAAGATTTGGTTTGTTTTTCTGAAGAACGTGCTAGATCTTTAAAACGCGCAAGTTCATCGAAAGAACGCGCAAGATTCATCCACAAGAACGTGCAAGTCGAAGGGAAGATTTTGGTCTCAAACGCGCAAGTAACAATCTGCGAGTTCTAGAAACTCGCTGATCGAAGTCTGCGAGTTTGGAAAAGTTGGAAAATTTTCTAAGGACCAGAACGCGCACATAGTGGTTAGCGAGTTCTTCAAACGCGCTAATCAAAGGATGCGAGTTTGAGCTGAAACAGTGATCTGCGAGTTCATTCGACGTGCGAGTTTGAAATTTCAAGAAAAAGTTCTAAGTGTGGAAACGCGCAAGTATAGCTAGCGAGTTTGTTCAAAACGCGCAAGCTTTGACGAGCGAGTTTTGGAAACACGCACGCCTCAGTTAGCGAGTTTCATCATGAATAGTAATCTGCGTGTTTAGGCGTTAGCGAGTTTCAGAGGGAATAGTGTCTTGCGAGTTTCATCGATCTGCGAGTTTAGCAATCTGCGAGTTTATCAGAACACGCAAGCCTGTGTTTGCGAGTTTTTCAAACGCGCAAGTCTCGATCTGCGTGTTTATCAGTGAATAGGGTTTTGTGAGTTTAAGCGCTTGCGAGTTCTATAGTGACTTGCGAGTTTTGTCACTTAGTCAAAATTTTCAAAACTGTAATATGCCCTTAAATAGTGAAATTTTTTTCTCTAGGGGCGCTGCCCCTCGACCCCGCAAGTGCGTTGCCCCTTGACCCCACCCGCTAAGTCTGCGGAGGGGGGACCCCCGTGCTAAGTCTGCGGAGGGGGACATATTTCTGATTGTGATCAAAATTTCTGAATCTCTATTTCAAGATTTCTTGTATTTTAGTGATTTCATATTTTGGACTAACGATCAGTTCTAGTTTCTTATTGCATATCTTTTATAAAACAGGTACAGACAAGATGACTTCTAAAGATGCACTTTCCATAGGCACTGATGTCAAGCCTCATGTACTGTTTAAAGGAGAGTATGAACAATGGAAGGACAGATTATTTGATTTCGTGGACCGGCACACAAATGGAGAGAATATTATTCTGTCAATTACAGAAGGTCCTATGGCACCAATCATAGTTCAAGTACCTGCTGATGATGATTCATCTGATAGTGGACATGGTGATGAAGAAAGAGAACAAAAGACAAAACCAGTTAAAGTGGATTTATCTCTGTACTCTGAAGAACAGAAAAGTCGATATAAAGCAGACAAGCAAGCAAGATCTCTTCTACTTCAAAGCATTCCTAATGAGATTTACAACAAGATTGATAGCTACAAAGATGATACTAAGAAGATGTGGGATCAATTGCAAAAGATGATGATGGGATCAAAGATCGGGAATCTGATAAAAGTGGCTAACTGCATCAATAGCTACGAGGAATTCAAAGCCAAAGAGAATGAGAGTTTGGAAGATACTTATGAACGATTTACTTTGCTTCTGAATGAACTGACGAAGAACAAAGTGACAAAGAAGCAGCTGGAAAACAATGTCAAATTCTTGAGTATACTACGACCTGAATGGAAGAAACATACACGTAGGATGAAGCAGATGAAAGACTTGAATGACATACCTCTTCACGAAGTCTATAAGACTTTACGTCAGAATGAAGAAGAGGTTGAGGAGAAAAGAGCTGAAAAGAAGAAGGCTGAAAAGGTTCCTGATCCGATTGCTTTGGTTGTTGGAGAGAAGAAGAAAGAAAAGAAAGAAAAGGCAGAGAAGAAGAAAAAGAAGAAAGTGCTTACAAGTTCTGAGTCAGAATTTGAGACAGATGGTGATGATGGAGAAAGTCTGAAACAAGCCATGCTTTTACTGACCCGTGCTTTTCAAAAGATATTCTACAAGAAGCCGAGATCCAATTCTCAAACATACTCTTCATCCAGTTCTAAGAATCATGAGCACCGATAAAGAGTGGAAGGAAAGCGATATGAAGAGAACCGGTATTTGGAAAGGAAGCCGGAAGAAAAGAAGAAGTTCGTGAATGATTACACCTTTGCTGAAAAGCCAGCAAATGATCCAATTAAATGCTACAACTGTGGCAAGATTGGACATTTTGCTAAAGAATGTCGAAAGCCAAAGGTTCGAAACTCCCAGTATTATCAGAACAAACTGTTATTGGCCAAACAGCAAGAAGCTGGCATAGCATTAATGGCTGAAGACGAATTTTGGCTGGATCATTCAGAACGTGAAGAGGAAGAGAAGGAAGAAACTGCTCATCTCTGTCTAATGGGAAAAGAGGTCAAGTATGATGAGTCAGATGATGAGACTGCTGATGAGGTATTAAACTTAACTGAAAAAGACTTCATAACCAAAATGGAAGCTATGATGGTTGAGCTTAATGATCTTCAAGTAAAACTGAAGAAAGAAAAAGAAAGAGTTGCTAAAAGAAACAATAAGATCTTTGAGCTTAATAAGTCTGTTATGGGGAACAAAGATCTAATTGATTCTTTACGCAAGTCTGCTTCTGATTCTAAACTTCAAGTAAATTGTTTTGAAAAGAAGATTTCTGATTTTAAAGTTAAAATTTCTAAGTATGAGTTTGAGAAAAGAGAATCTGCACTAACTATTCATAAATTGCAGGTTGAGAACAAGCTTTTGAATAAGAAGGTAAATGGTCTGGAAGCCAAACTTTATGCAAGAGGACAAACAGATCAAACCATTTTTCTTAATGCACCTAACGAAGAGGCTGATGTTAAGGAAAAATGGGGACTTGATTTTCAAAACCCCCATTACTTAAAGAAAGCCATCAGAAAACAACCAGCATTATATAATTTTGATTTTCTTTCTTGTGCTGGTAAACATACTCATTTAAAACCCAAATTTGTTACCAAATTACCAGAAGAAGTTGAGGCCAAAGAAACTGAAAATAGAAAGATTGTAAAGAAAATGCAACTACCATTTAACTATGCAAAGTTAAATGATAGTTATCTTTCAGAGACACCAAATGTTCTTTCAAACGACTATTTTGCTAGTTATTCCGTTTCTGAGATGAAGGCAAAACCTTCAATTGCAAAGGTTTATGTTCCTCCACTTGAGAGCAAAATAGTTGAGCTTGAAAATGTTGTATCTGATGAAAGAATTTTGGTAGATATTGAACAAAGTGTGTTTTCTACAGTTTTAAAGAACACTGTTTTTCAATCTAAATCTACAAAGTGTTCTACAGTATCAAAGGCACCTCAAACTTCGTCTGATAATTTTGATGACTTATTTAAGTCTGCAAATGACTTTCTTAATTCTGATGATGAGTGCATAGAAGAACTTGATATGTTTGACTTCAATGCTCCTCTTCCTGATCATTCTACTTGTCTTATAAATGAAAAAGTGTTACCAAGTGATTTTAATATTGGTGAATCATCAGCTAAGGTTGGTGAATCAGTTTCTGTAACTGCTGATTACTATGCTCAAGGTTAGAAACATAAGAAACAGCGATTACAAAAACAAAAATACAATGGTACACAAAAGAAAACTCAGTCTCAGAAATCTGCTTTTACTAATAAATCTACATCTTGTATTTCAGATATAAGCAAGAAGAGGTCGAAAGCTCGAACTGAATGGCGACCAAAACGGAAGGATGATGAGATAGCTGGATCAGTTTCTGATAATTCTTGTACTAGATCTATTAGTAGTGATTCAGATGTAGTTGGTCAATATGCTTCTCATAAACAAAACCTTGTAACTTCTTACAAGCGTTATTCAATAAAGCAGTTGATTCAATTATCTCCTATTACTACTACATCTCATTATAATTATCGGAGAACTGATTTTGCTTATTCTCATAATTCTTCTGATTGGTATGGATCTTATCATGTTTATTCTTCAAGAACAAATATTTTTAAGAGTTTTCAAAGAAAAGGAGGATCCATTTTCAAATGGATACCAAAATCTTGTGCTAATCTGTTAGGACCCGTTTTTAAATGGGTACCTAAAGTTATTGTTTCCTGATTTCTCTTGCAGACCCGGCATATGTGGTACTTGGACAGTGGATGTTCCAAGCATATGACTGGGCAAAAAGCTTTATTGTCTAATTATACAGAGAAATTCAGTGGAAATGTCAGATTTGGAAACGATCAGCTTTCACCAATCTTAGGATATGGTGACATCATTCAAGACAACATAACGATCAGTAAGGTGAGTTATGTCGAAGGCTTAGGGCACAACCTGTTTAGCATTGGTCAATTCTGCGATAAAGGGTTAGAGGTCAACTTCAAATCTAAGAGTTTCTCGGTTCGTACTGAAGACGGCACAAAACTCTTAGGTGGACATCGCAAGACAAACCTGTATACCATTAACCTGTCCAAAGTTCAGATTGACAATCAAGTTTGCTTAATGACAAAAGCTTCAATGCAGCAAAGTTGGCTCTGGTACAGAAGTTTATCACACCTGAACTTTCGTTATATCAACAAGCTGGTTAGTGGGAAATTGGTAAAAGGACTTCCTGAGCTCAAATACGAGAAAGAACACTTATGTGCTGCATGTGAGAAGGGTAAAATGAAGAGAGCTCCGCATAAACCGAAGCCTGAACCAAGCACTAGTTCTCTGTTAGAATTGTTACATATGGATTTGTGTGGTCCAATGAGAACTCAGAGTTTGGGTGGAAAGAAATACGTGTTGGTTATTGTGGACGATTACTCAAGATACACGTGGGTTAAATTTCTTCGATCAAAAGATGAGACGCCCGAAGTTCTCATTACTTTCTTAAAGACGACCCAGGTGAAAATGCAGCGACAAGTCAAATTTCTTCGAACGGACAACGACACAGAGTTCAAAAACAAGATAGTTGAAGAATATCTCGAATCGGTCGGGATATCACATCAGTACTCTACTGCTCGTACGCTTGAACAAAATAGAGTAGTCGAAAGGCGAAATCGGACGCTAGTCAAGGCCGCTCGTACTATGCTCAGCCAATCCGATCTACCTCTATTCTTGTGGGCAGAAGCTGTGTCAACTGCATGTTATACTCAAAATCGGTCCATGATACACCGCCATTTTCAAAAGACTCCATATGAACTGATCAACAACATAACACCAACAATCAAGTATTTTCACATATTTGGGTGTAAATGTTTTATGCTTAACGACAGAGAGAGTCTGAATAAATTCAGTGCTAAGGCGGACGAGGGTATCTTCATTGGTTATTCTTCAACATCGGCAGCATAGCGTGTTTATCTGAAGAAGTCAAAGACAGTTGTCGAGAGTGTGAATGTAACATTTGATGAAGAAATGGCTTCTCAACAAGTCAGTTCAGAACCCGTTATCACTGGAGTATTAGCTTCTAGGAAGATCAGTCCAGAACCTGCTTCTATAGCGAATAACTCGAATAACTCTTCTACTTCTATTTCACATTTAACTGATTTAGATTTGTTATTTGAATTATTTTATGATGAGTTTCTAGGATCTAATGTATCTAAATCTGTTGTGACTGACAGGTCTGAAGACACATGTTGCAATCATCCAGTAACTTCAGAAGTTTTAACTGAACTTGTATCCCTCGTTCAGTCAGAAACTCATATTCCAACATCTACTCCTACAGTTGAAGATACACAAGTAACTGCTGAGCCAAAAGTAACTATATCAGTTGGGTGTGATATAATGTCTACTCAACAGCTAGAGATTGTTGTTCCAACTGATGCTTCTGCACCGAAAACTTCAACTGCAAACCCTCCTCCATCTATTCAATCTGAAGAGACTGATAGTGGATTTCTAGATGATGATCATGTTCAATCAGTATCTACTCCACTACCTCATGAGCATCGCTGGACCAAAGAGCATCCATTACATCAAGTAATTGGAGATCTCAACAAGCCTGTACAAACTAGGTCAGCGACTCTTAATCAATGTATGCATGACTCATTCCTCAGCAAGATAGAGCCTACGCGAGTATCAAAGGCTTTAGCTGATTCGGATTGGGTATCTGTCATGCAAGAAGAATTAAATCAGTTTGAATCCCTAAAGGTTTAGAGATTATTTCCAAAACCAGAAGGTAAAACCGTGATAGGAACTAAATGGGTATTCAAGAATAAAAAGGATGAAGAAGGTATCGTCATAAGGAACAAAGCTAGACTTGTTGCCAAAGGTTACCGGCAAGAGGAAGGCATAGACTACGATTAGACGTATGCTCCAGTAGCGCGTATAGAAGCAATCCGCATGTTTCTAGCCTATGCAGCTCATAAGAATTTTACAGTCTTTCAGATGGATGTGAAAACAGCCTTTCTGAATGGCATTCTTAAAGAGGAAGTGTACGTGTCTCAACCAGAAGGGTTCGTCAATCCAGAGAAGCCAGATCATGTTTACATCTTGGACAAAGCCCTGTATGGTTTGAAACAATCCCCTCGAGCATGGTATGATGTTCTATCTAAATTCTTGGTCAAGTCCGGTTTTTCTAAAGGTAAGGTTGATACAACTTTATTCATCAAAAAGGAAAAAGCTGATATTATTCTTATTCAAATATATGTATTTGGCTCTACTAATCCAAAATTTTGCAAAAACTTTTCAAACCTCATGGTGTCACGTTTTCAAATGAGTATGATGGGAGAGATGAATTTCTTTCTCGGATTACAAGTTAAACAGTTTTCTATAGGGATTTTCATTAACCAATCTAAGTACATTTTGGATATTCTTCGGAAGTACAAAATGGAAAATTGTAAACCAATTGGAACCCCGATGGCACCAGGTACTAAAATTAGCACTGATCCTTCGGGTAAAAGTGTTCATGTTAGAACTTATAGAGGTATGATAGGATCGTTAATGTATCTTACATCTAGTAGACCGGATATTATGTTTTCAACATGCTTATGTTCTAGATATCAGGCTGCTCCTAAAGAATCCCATTTGGCTGCTGTCAAAAGGATTTTTAGGTATTTGAAGGGGACTGCAGATCTTGGTCTATGCTATCCTAAGGATACTGGGTTTCAACTGACTGCCTATTCAGATGCAGATCATGCAGGTTGCATGTTGGACAGAAAGAGTACTTCAGGTCACATTCAATTCCTTGGAGACAAGCTCGTTAGCTGGGCATCAAAGAAACAATTATGAGTTTCCACATCGACTGCTGAAGCAGAGTACGTAGTTGCTGCCAGTTGCTGTTCTCAAGTGTTGTGGATGCGAACACAGCTGCGAGACTATGGATTCAAGTTTGATAAAATTCCAATATATTGTGACTCGAAGAGTGCAATCGCGATATCTGCTAATCCTGTCCAGCTTACGAAAACCAAACACATTGATATCAGGTATCATTTTATAAAAGATAATGTAGAAAAAGGAACAATTGAACTTTATTTTGTAAAAACAGATTATCAAATTGCAGATTTATTTACCAAACCCTTAGATGAAAAGAGATTTAATTTTCTTGTCTCTAAGCTTGGTATGTTAAATCTTAAGACATAATCAGTTGTTACCTAATAAAGTTACGTATTTTTATTTTTCATCATTTTCTTTATCATTTTGTTTGAAGGGTATCTGCACTTTAATTGTTTGCTCATGATGTTGGTCCCGAAGGTGCTTAACAAGTTTGTAGAAGGGGGGGGGGGGTTGAATACAAACACAGAAATTAAAGTTTAATAAATTGTTTATTGATAAATCAAAATACAATTTACAAGTTTGTTGCGGAATAAGATTAAGACAGACTCAATCTAAACAAACTTAAGAAACACTAAGATGGTTGCACAAGAAATTCAGAGAATGGGGGATTTTTAGAGAGATAGAAAACAAGGGTTTCTATTTTGGAGTTCAAGGATTGAGCACACCTTCAGATGAAGGAGTGAGCTTCCTATTTATACCCTATGCATTAAATGCATGGCAGGGTACTTTACACGTGGCATTCATAGATTGGCTTTGGTAGTCTCACTTTTGGAGACATGCTTTTGGCCACTTTATGAACAGTGTAGTTGACAGAGTTGGTGTACGATTTGTGGCAGAGACTTGTCCGTTCTGACACATCGTACTGGTTGTGCAAGGTAAGACAAAAGAAAACTTGAGGCATAAGCTTTGTGATCGTTGATCGCTGAGTATCTCTTCTTCCAGAGATAAAGAAGTTCAGCTATCGCTGAAGCTTTTCCTCAGGCTTCTTCGCGTAAGTAGATTTGTCTGGTCTTCGCTGATATCCGCATCAGGTCACTAGTAGACTTATCTATTGTTCAGTGGCTTCGTCTTCGATTCAGCTATGAACTATGTTGACGCGAGACTTGTCTTCAGGGATTACGTTAACTGTGTTACATAGGAAACTATCAGTGATAACTGAACAGACTCAGTTTGATCGCTGAAAGTGAAACACATACATATTAAATGTTTACAGAAAGGTCATCAGCGATAACTGAACAGACTCAGTCTGATCGCTGATGATGAAACACTAATACATATAATAACGTAATTTTCACTAAGTATAAAAGAGGGTCGTTATCAAATCACTGAGAGAGTTTGGATCAACAATCTCCCCCTATTTGATAATGACAAAGTAACAAAAGAAAATTACCTTATGATTCAAAATATAGGAATAAAAAGGACTCATAGAATGCATGTCCCAATTACTATTTTGAGGGATCTTTTACAGTACTGATAGGGTTAAGTACATCACTGCAATTTTCATTTAATTCAGGGATAGAATTACAAGATATGAAAATCATAAGTACAAGTGACTAACTAACTACTGTAAGTATAACTAACAGATTACAGATAAGAAAACTAATCTATCAGCTATAAGAAGATTTGGGAGGATTGATCATATACTCAGGTATTTCTTCTCCTTTCTGTCTTCGTTCCAAAGATTCTTGACTGATAATTTCTTTAATTTTTTCAGCAGCAGGGAAGAAGTCACACCATAAGCATAAGAGATCCTTGAGATGATTCAGAGGACAGATAGGAATCTCAGAGATTCTTTGAAATCTGAGTTCCTCATCATCATCTCTGAAGAATATTCCATAAGGCTTGTCGATTACTTGACCAGCTTGGAAGGGACCACCAGGAGGCATAGATAAGTCCAGAACTGAAAGATCAGGAGGAGGACCGAACAGTGCATTTCTTGAAAATTTGATAGAAGTTTCATTCCTGATGATGGCGACATCTTCAGAGGAGGAGGACCCAATTTTTCTCTTGAGTTTCAAAGATTTGGGAGGAAGAGGAGATGGCAGCTTTAGTACAGAAACGACTCTATTTATGAGGGCTTCAAGGAGTCCTTCAACGTAGCCTCTGTATGTAGATTTGGATTTCTTCAGCGCATCCCAGAACTCTAACCATTCCGTAAATCCGAAGCTTTCAAGTTTTGATACGTACATTGCTTTTTGGGTTCCATCCTCTCTGGTAATCTCCATGGTCACTGAGAGTTGATCTTTCTTCTTGCGACCAGAGATAGTCACGGCTGATATTGGAAGAAGATCAGAACGATAATCCATCTTTTGTTTGCACCATTCGATAGACTTATCGTTGATCTCTTGTTCTTTGAAGCGTTCCTCTTCAATTTCTTTCAGTAGTGCTGCTTGAACTTCCACAGGTTTGCTTTTTAGCTTTTTGTCCCTAACTTGAGAGGATTGAATCTTTAAAGCGAGTTGGGCATCTCGTTTGCATTCAGCGATCAGCTTCTTAGCTTTGGCAGATTCTTCTCTTTCAGCTTCAGTAAGGAAGTCGAGCTCTGTGGATATTTGAAGAGGGATTTTCAGCCGTTGACTTTCTAGTTGAGCGATCATTTCAACTCTTTTCTTCACCACTTCCTCTGACCAATGAGATGGTCGAGAGGGCCTTCCTGGATGGACCAGGGAATCTTCTTCTTCTTCTTCATCAATCTCAGCGATAGAGATTGGGATTATTTCTTCAGCGATAGCCGCTGGTATTATTTGTAGTTCAGAACCCTTAAGCAGGGGTGAGAACTGTCTGGTTAGAAAAAGAAGGAAAGAAGGGATAAGTGTATTTTTAGAACGAGAGAGATAAAGGCTAGAAAGACATAGGGGTTTGGAAAGAGTAGAAAAGTGGTACAATTGAAAGACATACCTGAGAAGGATGCTCCCCCTCAGATTGTGATCCAGTCCTCAAGCATTCTTCAGCGATTGGTTGCTTGTCTTTGCTTTGCGAAGGAACACTTGAAGATGTATCACCTCTCACCCCTGTTTTGACAACCTCTTGCGAAGTTGTCCCTGATACGACGTTCGGCTTAGAGAACCACATAGATTGGTCTTCATCGTCGTCGTCGTCATCGGAGGGCTGATCCTTTTCTTGATCAACAAGATCTAGATCATCTTCCTCTTCATCGTCTTCTTCCTCATCCTCTTCAAAGAGAATGGAGTGAATCGATGAGGATTCTTTTGCCTTCTCCCCCTCAGATTGAGAGGGAGGTTCCTTAGCTTCCCCAGCAGCAATAGAGGTTTCTTCAGTTTTCTCCCCCACTTTGTCATTATCAGCGGTAGGGCATTGTTCAGCTGTTGGAGTAGCTGTTGAAGCTTTTAGCACTTGAACGTCAGCCTCCAGACGCTTAACTCGGTCTTCAACCGCAGGTATGTCGCATGTGGCATCATGAATGAATTCCACAGCGATGTTTAGGTTGGTACGATCATCTTCAGTGAAGGAGGGAGGCTGCGCTGGAGCTGGTTCATTCACTTTCTGTAGAACTTGCTGAAGAAGGGACGTGCAGAGGTCAACCTTGGAAGAGAGACCCTGAACTTCAGCTGTAAGAGACTCAAATCGTCCTTGAAAGAGTCGAGAGGACTCTCTGAGTTGGACGACTTGTTCTTCAAGAGCTGAAAGTTGAGAGTTCTCAGCTTTAGATGAGCAAGTGGCGGTCAACTTCTTCAGCTCCTCACCAGCCTGATTGACGGCGTTGGTGGTTTCATTGATGGTGTTGGTGAGAGCATCCACCTTTTCTCCTAGACTGTTGACATGCGTGTCAACAGTCGCCAAGCTAGGACCTGAAAATAATGTTAGTTCAGATATGGGCTTATTTGGAGAGGGGGGGAGAGAAGTGTTTAGGAGTATAGGTGTACCTGACGTATCAAACATTTTGTAGAACTGCATAGATTCCTCAAAAGTTTGATGCTCAGGTCCTATAGGGAAAGAAGAGGTGGCAGGTTCAGAGACCAAATGAGGAGAGAAGGGAAGAGTTTTGGGGATAGAAGTAGGGATGGGGTTAATCTCAGGGAATGAGATAGTAGGTGGGGTTACTGATGATGTGACAGCTAGTGAGATCGCTGACACGGCAGTATGAGTGACTGCTGAAGTTGTGGAGGAAAGACCCACAAAAGCATCTAAGGTAGCTTGTAGAGAAGCTCCCTCAGGTATAGTACTAGAAGGTGTACTTTCCTTAGTCTTTTTGGCCTTTTTCGAAGGACCAATCGGACTAGCTGATGGTCTTTTAGAAGTAGTGGTAGCGACAGGGATAGCAGACGAAGGAACCGTCTGCGTGGTCGCTGAAGATGAAGAAGAATGGAGAGAGAGACGAGAGCGAAGGAGAGAGATACTTACCTCGTCGGCGAGTGGCTTGACCTCTAGTGATCGTTGACCAACCCTGGCAAAGGTGCCATCATCTTTGGTGGGATAGGTGTTGGGATAGAGGAACTTGATATACGTACATATGAAACGTACATATGAGATCTTGGGATCTCGTTCAGGCTTCTCTAATCTCGACCTCAGATCTTCAAAGATGGATGTGGCGTAGTCAAAGTTTTGACCAGCGATAACGGAGTATGCCATTTGCAGTTGTGTTTTGCTGGCTTGATCTAGCGAACCACTCTTCCCACTCATGCACTGAATTATGTGCGAGAAGATAAAGTTCAGTTGTGATGGCATCTGAGCTTTAAGAATCTTGGTGAGCTTCTTGTTAGGAATAGAAGATCTTGGTTTGTTTTCCCAACAATAGCCCATTGCGTCCAGGAAGAATATCAGCTCATCATCAGTGGGGAGTGCGTCGAATCCACTCTTTGGTTTGTCAGGGAATCTTAAAGATTTCCTGAGGCTAAGAGCGGTCATGCTCCCTGGCCCTAATTCCGTGCTGAACGAGATAGCAGGGACTCGTTCGCCTTTCCTGTTGGTAAGTTCAGTTGCATCAGCAGTGAACCAGAACTGCTGAAGTAGAGTCTTGGAGGGCTTAGGATCCACAGTGATCGCGTAAGCTATGCATGACTGCTTGAGGAAATCAGCAGCTTCCACCAGATGTGGGTATTTGTCAGCTTTGAAGTCGAGTCTGGCCAAATGATTACATTTAGTAATCTCAACTTCAGTGATGGCGAATCGTACATGCTTGGAAGCAACGATTGAAGACTGTGTCATTTCTGTTATGGAAAGAGGCATAATAGAAGAAATGATTTAGATTAAAAATAATATGATTGCCAGTTTCCATAGAAGAAGGGAAACTGGAAAATTATCAAGTTATTTTTAAGAGAAAAAAAATAGTGTTCTGGGTAGAAAGAATGAAGAACACTTTAAAACCAAAAGGTTTTTATTTAAAAACATAAAATCAGAAGGAATGATCTTTAGTTTTTACAAAGAAAACGTTTTATAAAATCCATAGAAAGCGATTAGGATTTTAAAAGAATAAAAAGCATATGAACAAAGCATATAAACATGAAATAAACCTGTGTATCTTGAAGAAAAAGAGTTGAAGATTCAATATTCAGGATTTACTTGCTTGAGTGTTCTTGAGAGAATGTTTCTTGCTTTGAAAGTTTTGAAAGCGTAAACCGTATAAAGGAGAGAAGAATTCCTTTTATACGAAGAGAGAGAAGAGAGATAAGAGAGAGAATGAAGCGGGAAAAGAAATCATCATGATATTGACACGTTCCACGAAGTTGATTGGATAGGAGGGCAACGGACGAACGTGTCAGAAAAGGCATGTCGTGGATTGTCGGTTCAAATGACGTCATAGAGGAGAGAGACTGTTCATTTGTCCGTTCAAATGATCACTGAAGAAAAGTCAGTGATAGATTTTCCTTTTTAAAAGTATCCCTGATTGTAAAGATAGGGATAGATTTTCCTTTTAAAAGATCACTGACTGGAAATATCAGTGATTAATGTATTTTTCAAAAAGCTTTTAATCATTTGAAGAAAGTTCAGTGATTAAAGTTTATATTTTGAAGAAAAACATCTTTGAGGGAGAGAGAACATACCTGAGAGTCAGAATGTTTATCAGAGAATGATGAGAGGGGAACTTTTGATTACTGACACAATACATGAACGCTGAAGAATTATTCTTCGAGGTTCAGCATTCCAAGCTCACTGATGAGAAAGTTGAACCTTGTCTCATCAAGAGGTTTGGTGAATATATCAGCAAGCTGAAAGTCAGTAGGGATAAAGTGAAGTTCAATATCACCATTCATCACATGATCTCTGATAAAGTGATATCTGATCTCTATGTGTTTTGTCTTTGAATGTAGCACTGGATTATTTGCTATAGCGATAGCACTAGTGCTGTCGCAATAGATAGGAATCTTTGACAGCTGAAGGTCATAATCTAATAGTTGATTTCTCATCCATAAGATTTGTGAACAACAGCTTCCAGCGGCTACGTATTCAGCTTCAGCTGTGGAAGTGGACACAGAATTTTGCTTCTTGCTTGTCCAGCTTACCAGCTTTCCTCCCAAGAGTTGACATCCACCAGTGGTACTTTTTCTGTCAAGTTTACAGCCTGCAAAATCACTATCAGAATAACCAGTTAGATCGAACCCTGAGTCTTTGGGATACCAAAGACCTAGGTTAGGAGTTCCTTTCAGATATCTGAAAATTCGCTTTACAGCGATCAGATGGGATTCCTTGGGTTCAGATTGATAGCGTGCACATAAACAAGTAGAGTACATGATGTCAGGTCGGCTTGCTGTAAGATACAGCAATGAGCCTATCATTCCTCTATAGGCAGTGACATTAACAGGTTTTCCAGATGGATCCTTGTTAAGTGTCAGTGGTGGTGCCATAGGAGTTTTCATCGCTGAAGTTTGTGTTAAATCAAACTTCTTCAGCATGTCTTTAACATACTTACCTTGGCAGATAAAAGTACCTTTGTCAGATTGTTTAATCTGAAGACCAAGAAAATATGTCAGCTCACCCATCATACTCATTTTATATTCTTTCTTCATTCTTTCAGCGAAGCGAGTACATAGAGATGGGTTAGTAGAACCAAATATTATGTCATCGACATATATTTGTACAAGAATTATATGACCTTTTATCTTCCTGAAAAATAACGTATTATCAATCTTGCCACGTTCAAAATTTTCAGAGATAAGAAAAGATGAGAGAGTGTCATACCAAGCACGAGGGGCTTGTTTTAAACCATAGAGAGCTTTATCCAATTTATAAACATAATTTGGATGCTTAGGGTCATAGAACCCTGGTGGTTGTTCTACATAAACTTCTTCATTCAGTTTTCCATTCAGAAAAGCTGATTTTACGTCCATTTGATAAACGATGAAGTCTTTATAGACTGCATAAGCTAAGAATAGTCGAATTGCTTCGAGCCTGGCCACAGGGGCAAAGGTTTCATCATAGTCTATGCCTTCCTCTTGTCTGTATCCCTGAGCAACAAGTCGAGCCTTGTTGCGGGTTACAATTCCATGTTCATCTAACTTGTTTCTAAACACCCATTTGGTGCCTATTACAGTTTTATCAGATGGTCTAGGAACGAGATTCCAAACTTTGTTTCGAGAGAATTCAGTCAGCTCTTCTTGCATAGCGCTGACCCAGTTTGGATCTCTGAGGGCATCATCAGTCTTCTTTGGTTCTATTAAGGAGAGAAAGTTTACAAAGAGACAGATATTACCTGAGCTTCGTCGTGTCTGAATACCTGCATCTGGATTACCAAGAATTTGATCTATGGGGTGATCTCTGGTCCATCGCTGAGCAGGAGCAAGATTGCTTATTTCAGCGATAGGATCAACAATAGGAGCAGTCACTGATGAAGATGCTTGAGGTTCATCAGCTAGTAATTGTTGAACATTAGATACACCAATACTTTCAGAAGGGTTTTCAGACGTAGATGGATTTGATGGTAGAAGTGTGTTTAGAGGTTCAGCTGAAATCCATGAGTTGGATTCAGCGGTGGGGGGTATGATACTTGGTTCTTCATCAGCAGCTGGAGTTTCAGTGTGTTGTTGGTTTGAGAAGAAAGGTTCAGTTCCTTTATAGTGAGAGATCATCCAAGTATTCAGTTCTTCATTGTCAGCGATTGGTTTAGAGTTCGCTGAGCGCGTTTCATCAAACGTGACATGAATGGTTTCTTCTACGGTTTGTCTTCTTTTGTTGAAAACTCTGTAGGCTTTTGAGATGGAGGAATATCCTAAAAATATTCCATCATCGGCTTTTGGGTCGAACTTTCCAAGTTGATCTTTGTTGTTTAAGATAAAGCACTGACAACCAAAGATATGAAGAAAGCTGATAGAAGGCTTCCTTCCAAGAAAGAGTTCATAAGCTGTCTTCCCAAATCGCTTTATTATCAGCGATCTGTTTTGAGTAAAACATGCAGTGTTTACAGCTTCTGCCCAAAATTGAGTAGGGAGGTGAGAATCGCTGAGCATTGATCTAGCAGCTTCTATGATCGTTCTGTTTCTTCTTTCAGCGACTCCATTTTGCTGAGGTGTTCTTACTGAAGAGAAGTTGTGAGAGATTCCCTTGTTCTCAAAGAAATTGTTCAGGGAACTATTTTTGAATTCAGTTCCATGATCACTCCTTATTGATCGAACAGTAAGATTATTCAGCACTTCCATCTTTTTGACAAAAGATATTAGTTCTTCTGGAGTATCATTCTTGCAGCGAAGAAAAATAACCCAGGTGTAGCGAGAATATTCATCTACAATGACAAGCGTATATTTCTTTCCAGCTATTGATTGGATATTGACAGGGCCAAATAGATCCATATGCAAGAGCTGAAGAGGACTTGTTACTGAGGAAACTTGTTTCGACTTGAAACTAGCTCTTGTTTGTTTTCCTTTTTCACATGCTGAGCAGAGAGATTCTTTAGCATATGAGTGCTGAGGAAGACCAGAAACCAGTTCCTTAGATGAGAGAGAATTCAGGGTTTTGAAATTTAGATGAGAGAGCCTTTTATGCCATAGCCAGTTGACATCAGAAGAGGCCTTAGAGAGAAAACATAAGTTATCAGTGATAGTAGAGTCCATATCTATTACATAGACATTTTCTCTTCTATAACCACTGAGAGCAAGTTTTCCTTTTTCATCTACCACTGAACATGCTTTCTTAGAAAAGCGAACTTCGTAGTCTTTGTCACATAGCTGACTGATGCTTAGAAGATTGTGCTTCAGTCCATCTACATAAGCGACTCTTCGAAAGGTAGTTGTCCCATTGCTGAGGACACCAAACCCACGGGTAAATCCTTTTCCATTTCCACCAAAGGTCACAGAGGGACCTTTCTCTTCCTTGTATTCAGTGAGCAGGTCTCTTTGTCCAGTCATATGACGAGAACATCCGCTATCGAGATACCAGATGCCCTTTGATCCCTGCATACATAAGGAAGATTAAGCTTTGTTTGGTACCCACTTTTCAATGGGTCCTTCAGAGTTAGTGGATAAGGAAGATTCAGCTTCAGTGGTAATCTTCACTTTGGTTAATTTCTTAACCTTAGTGGTATTTTTCACTTTGGTGACTTTATTTGCCTTAGAGGCATTTTTCTTCACTTTGGCTGTTTTATCAGCTTCGGTGGTATTTGGACACTTGCTCGCAATATGGTCAGTGAATCCACAGTGATAACATTTTCTATATCTGATGGTGGATTTATAACCAAAAGGTTTTGAAAACTTAAGATGAGCAGGTCCAGCTCCAAGAATGCCTTTAGCACGAGATCTGGGAGGAATTTTTATTTCTTCAGATTTCACGGGCTTTAGATCAACCTTCAGCTTTGGAGGACAGATATCAAAGATTTCTGTCACTGAGCTAAAAGGTTTATCCACTGAAGGTTTGGAGGGAACTTTCAGTTTGGTTTTCTTGGAAGCCTTCTGAGAGAGAATAGACTTTCCTTTATCTGCAGGCTTAGATTTTGCAGATATCTCCTCAGGGTTGGGATTAGAAGAAGAACAGGGATAGAATTGATTATAAGAAGTGTCAAAGAAAGATGTGACAAAAGTTCCAAACTTAAGCGAGGAACTTTCTTCTTTAGGATCATCCTGTGGTGTCCAAAAACCAAGACCAGTTTTATCACTTTCAGGAGTTTGAGCATTTATTATCTCAGAGATCTTTGTTGATGATTTGCACCATTTTTCAACATGAGCCTTTTCTGCTTTTAGAGCAGCGATGGCTTGTTCGCGTTCAATGCTGATGATTTCATTTATAATGACTTGATCTTTTAGCTTTTCTTCTAAAAGATTTAGTTCACTGATCTTTTCATGACATTTCTCTAGCTCTTGTGTTAAATAAACATTTTTATTTTCAGCTTGAGTTTTGTCGTTTAGAGCATTATAAAGGTCAATCGTCAGCACATCAACAGCGCGACTTCTCTCAGCTTCAGGCAGAGAGGGATTTGTAGAGATGGATACCTGAGATGATATGTAGCTCATAGAAGGTTCAGATGGTTCTTCTACTTCTTCTTTAATCTCAGCCATGAGGCAAAGATTAGCGATTTCTTCTTCATCAGAAGATGATTCTTCTGATTCAGCCCAGTCATGTTCTTCAGCGATGAGACCTTTACCTTTTTGCTGATAGCTTTTCAGCTTTTGATATTTGTTTTTCAGCTTATGGTATTTGTCATCACTGGATCTTCTTGAGGTAGAAGGTTTGAAGACCTTTTTAGACCTGCACTCACTAGCAAAATGTCCAATTTTTTCGCAGTTATAGCAAGTGGCTGTAGCCTTATCAACCGGAGTTGATTTTGGCTTTTCAGTAAGAGAGAGAGGTTTACTTCTTCGGAAGTTACTCTTTCTTGCAAATCTCTTAAAAGAGTTTGTCAAGAGTGCTAAGGACTCATTAAACTCTGAAAGATCAGGGTCTGATAAATCCTCAGATTCAGAATCTAACTCAGTGATGGTGAGAGTAGATCGCTGGGATGGAATTATCTCTGATGAGACTAAAGCAACAGCAGTGCTTTTGGAGTCTTTAGAATCTTTTACAAGATTCTTCTTCAGGAGATTAGATTGCTCATAGTTGAGCAATATTCCATACAGAGTGATTAGAGAGAGGGTATGTAAGTCCTTTGTCAGCTTAAGACATATTGAATAACTATCCCAGCTTTCAGGAAGACTTTCCAAGAATTTTGTTAGGACCTCAGAATTAGAATAGGTCCTTCCAACAGTTCTTAGGTCAATGATCAGGCAGTTAAACCGCTGATGAATGTCAGAAAGAGATTCATTCTTACCAGCGATAAAACTTTCATACTGTCTTACCAAGTTAATCTTTCGGGTCTCTTGGATTTCAGTGGTGCCCTCATATTGAACACATATGGTTTCCCACATTTCTTTAGAAGTTTTTAGATGCATGATGGAATGGAAAACTTCATCAGGCAGAGCCATTGATATAATGGTCTTTGCTCTTGCATCTATGCCTACCTTCTTTTTATCTTCATCACTCCACTGTCTTATTTCCTTAACGACATATCGTTCAGGGACAGCTTCAGTGGTGGCAGTAGCGGGAACCGCAGCTATAATTCTAACAGGTTCATAGGGTCCGTTTTCTATATATTCAGGTATAGTAGGATCCGCACCTTCAAGAAATAGCATCATTCGATTTTTCCATAGAGAAAAGTTATCTCTGCTAAATCGAGGAGGTTTAGAAAGTGAACCATTATCATAGTAGTTTGTGTTTGTGTTTAGTGCCATTTTAGAATAGCAAGGAAGAGTATACAGCAAGATCTTGTTTATTAGATTAAACAAACTGCTCTGATACCACTTGTTGGTCCCGAAGGTGCTTAACAAGTTTGTAGAAGGGGGGGGGGGTTGAATACAAACACAGAAATTAAAGTTTAATAAATTGTTTATTGATAAATCAAAATACAATTTACAAGTTTGTTGCGGAATAAGATTAAGACAGACTCAATCTAAACAAACTTAAGAAACACTAAGATGGTTGCACAAGAAATTCAGAGAATGGGGGATTTTTAGAGAGATAGAAAACAAGGGTTTCTATTTTGGAGTTCAAGGATTGAGCACACCTTCAGATGAAGGAGTGAGCTTCCTATTTATACCCTATGCATTAAATGCATGGCAGGGTACTTTACACGTGGCATTCATAGATTGGCTTTGGTAGTCTCACTTTTGGAGACATGCTTTTGGCCGCTTTATGAACAGTGTAGTTGACAGAGTTGGTGTACGATTTGTGGCAGAGACTTGTCCGTTCTGACACATCGTACTGGTTGTGCAAGGTAAGACAAAAGAAAACTTGAGGCATAAGCTTTGTGATCGTTGATCGCTGAGTATCTCTTCTTCCAGAGATAAAGAAGTTCAGCTATCGCTGAAGCTTTTCCTCAGGCTTCTTCGCGTAAGTAGATTTGTCTGGTCTTCGCTGATATCCGCATCAGGTCACTAGTAGACTTATCTATTGTTCAGTGGCTTCGTCTTCGATTCAGCTATGAACTATGTTGACGCGAGACTTGTCTTCAGGGATTACGTTAACTGTGTTACATAGGAAACTATCAGTGATAACTGAACAGACTCAGTTTGATCGCTGAAAGTGAAACACATACATATTAAATGTTTACAGAAAGGTCATCAGCGATAACTGAACAGACTCAGTCTGATCGCTGATGATGAAACACTAATACATATAATAACGTAATTTTCACTAAGTATAAAAGAGGGTCGTTATCAAATCACTGAGAGAGTTTGGATCAACACATGATCTCAGGAGGAGTAAGAGAAGATTAAAGATGATCTACATTATTTTGAGGGGGAGCATAACTAATTTCTGCATTTTACTTAAATGACAAAATTTTTGTAATGCATGATTTTAGGGGGAGCTTATATGTCATACCAAAAGGAGTAAGACTATGATTTCTGATTATCTCAGATCAGAACTCGTACTTTAATCGTTTTATTGCTTTATGTCTTTTACATTTGAATAAGTTTTGTGAATAAAGTTGCTTTGACTAGACTTTGAGATTTTTGCAGGATGAGAGAAGCTGACAAGATCATATCTTAATGACTTCAGTTTGACTTCATGAGATTTAAGATTGCGCGAAAAGGTAAATTTCTTATCTTAATCTCAAATATATTTGAAAGAAGGACAACTTTCAGATATAGAAAACATGTTCTAAAATGTTCAAACTACTTCCCGATTCTTAAACAGATTTTATAATTTGGAAGTGTGATTTTAAATGTTTTCATTTTATTTTTGTGCTTCATTGATAAACAAACCGTGTGTTTCCAAAGATTAATACTTGTGTATTGTCTTTTCTATATACTTTCAAGTATTCACACACATCGGTTTGACTTTGTTCAATATGTTCTTATCATGTCTCATATTGAAACATATTTTTCGATGATAAGACACTCCGCTTGTACGTTAAAGAATTTTGAGCGATATTTCATTTCTAAACGTCATTTCAAGAATGTCTATATTTTGTTTCATATAGACAATATCTATTATTTTTGACCTTAAGCTTTGATTGTTATATCATTCATTTCTGATCATTTTTCATACAATGTCAGATTTTCAAACAAGCCTTTTGCATTCGTGTTCATTCATTCATATACTTGTTTGAAAATACTTCAATGTTTTAAAAATGCTCATATTTCCATGATTATATCTTAGAGCATATTCATATCTGAAATTTGTATATGAGCTTTAACTAATAAAGTTAAACCATTTGAGCAACATTATGTTTTCATAGGATTATATGGGTTCTTTGTGCTAGGACTTACATGAACTTCTATGAAATCACGTTAACCAGTGATTTCTACCCAAGAAGTTTATCCATAGAGATTGAATGTGAGGAGTCTAAAAGAAATGAGTGTGGGTGTGATGAGGTAAAATGGAAAAGAGAGTTTGGTTAGAAGTGAGCTTAAATAATTAAAAAGAAAGAGGGTGTGAGATCAGAGTAAAAGAATATCAGACTCTGCACCAACTATTTTCTGAGTCGGGCAGCCACATTACTAATGTTTCACAATCCTTGGTGAACATCAGAAACCAAACACTACTGGTAATTCTAAGAAGAAGCAATCGCTTGTTGCTCAAAGGTCTAACTCACGAGTTTCACATGTTTCAGATCTGAGCAAGCAAAGGCTAGAAGTAAAATCTCAATGGCAACCCAAACGGAATCTTGACAAGACCGTTTTATCGTTTAGTAGTGTTAATTGTAATAAGACTTCGCTTAGTAAAGATGTCCTAATTGCTGATATTGCTGTTTTGAACTCAAAACTTGCTGTTTCTCGTAAACAATATACAATGAAGCAATTATTTCAGTTATCTTTATCTGCTAGAAAGTCTTCTATTTATGATAAACATGTTTCTATCTCTTGTCAAGATTCTAGAGATTGGTTTGGCAATTACCATGTGCATTCATCTCATACTAATTCTTCCAATGCATTTCAAAAGAAAAGAGGACCCAATTTGAAATGGGTACCAAAATCTTGTGCTAACACAGCAGGACCCAAATTACAATGGGTACCTAAGGCTAAATCTGTGTTGCAGGCACACAAAGCTTGAAGAGAAATCGACTTCTGATTATGTACAGATCAGGATTCGTTCTTCAATGTCAAAATAGGTTTTTGGATAATGCAGTTCAAAACCTGAACATCAAAGTCAAAATAGGCTTTTGAACAAATCAGTTCAAGACCCGCACTTCGATAATCAAAGTGAATATTCCAATGTTGTTGTATAAATATCTAAATTTGTAATTTCTCTTATGCAGACTAGTCATACATGGTTCTTGGACAGCGGATGTTCCAAGTACATGACAGGGCAAAAAAGGGATATTGTCCAATTTTAAAGACAAATATTGCGGAACAGTCAGATTCGGCAACGATCAGTTTTCTCCAATCATGGGATACGGTGATGTACAACATGAAAATGTCACGATCAAGAAGGTGAGCTACGTAGAAGGCTTACGACACAACTTGTTCAACATAGGCCAGTTCTGTGACAAAGACTTAGAGGTCAACTTCAAAGCCAAGAGATGTTCAGTTCGCAATGAAGAAGGCGAAGAACTCTTGGTCGGTACTCGAGAATCAGACCTCTACACAATCAATTTATCAAATGTCCAGACTGACAAGCAAGTTTGTCTACTTACGAAAGCCTCGATGCAACAAAGTTGGTTATGGCATCGAAGGCTCTCTCACCTCAACTTCAGGTACATCAACAATCTGGTCAGTGGAAAGCTCGTCAAAGGACTTCCAGAGCTCAAATATGAAAGAGAACATATTTGTGCATCTTGTGAAAAGGGCAAGATGAAGAGGGCACCTCATAAACCAAAGCCTGAACCAAGTACAAGCGCTCCGTTAGAGTTATTGCATATGGACTTATGCGGTCCGATGCGAACTCAGAGTCTAGGCGGAAAGAAGTACATACTCGTTATCGTGGACGATTACTCGCGATACACATGGGTCAAGTTTCTACGTTCAAAGGATGAGACACCAGATGTTCTCATCACATTCCTAAGGATGACCCAGGTGAATCTGCAGAAACCGGTCAAGTTTCTACGAACAGACAATGGCACAGAGTTCAAGAACAATAAAGTTGAAGAATATCTCGAATCTGTCGGGATTTCACATCAATACTCTGCTGCTCGTACGCCTCAACAAAATGGAGTGGTCGAAAGAAGAAATCGTACGCTAGTCGAGGCTGCTCGTACTATGCTAAGTCAATCAGACTTACCTCTATTTTTATGGGCAGAAGCTGTTTCGACCGCGTGCTACACACAGAATAGCTCCATGGTACATCGAAGATTCAAGAAGACTCCTTATGCTTTAATCAACAATCGAACACCGACAATCAAATATTTCCATATATTTGGGTGTAAGTGTTTCGTTCTAAATGATAGGGAGAGTCTAAATAAGTTCAGTGCTAAGGCGGACGAAGGAATCTTCATTGGTTATTCCTCGACATCAACTGCATTCCGTGTTTATCTAAAGAAGTCAAAGACGGTGATTGAAAGCATCAACGTCTCGTTTGATGAAGAAATGGCTTCCGAACAACAACGTTCATAACCCGTTATAACCGGAGTACTAGCTTCAGGGCAACTCAGTTCAGAACCTGCGTCTCAACAGAATAAATCAGATGAAGCATCAACTTCTACTAACCATTTATCTGATTTAGATTTATTATTTGAATTGTTTTATGATGAATTTCTTGGATCTAATGTAAAGAAATCTGTTGTGGTTGACAGGATGGAAGACTTAACGACTAGTCATCCTTCAGATGTTCCTAATGAATCCAACGCCCCGATTCAACAAGAGATTCCAATTCAAATGCCGACTCCAACATTTGAAGAAGTAACAAATGATAAAGAGACAGAAGTAGCTAAAACAGTAGGAGATACTATTCAGATAAATCTACAGCCAGATCAAGTTGTACTTGCTGAGCCTTCTGAACCTGCCCCTTCAACTGAAACCATCATTCCTCCTCAACAAACAGAAGAAGGTACAAGTGGATTTGTAGATGATACAACCGACATATAATCATCTAATCCACTGCCTCATGAACATAAATGGACCAAAGAGCACCCACTAAGCCAGATTATTGGCGATCTATCAAAACCGGTGCAAACTAGGTCAACATCAATGAATATGTGCACGCATGACTCCTTTCTGAGCAAGTTCGAGCCAACACGCGTATCAGAGGCACTTGCTAATACAGAATGGGTGATCTCAATGCAAGAAGAGATGAATCAGTTCGATGCACTTCAAGTCTGGAGACTCGTACCAAAGCCTAAAGGTAAAACAATTATAGGTACGAAGTGGGTTTTCAAGATAAAGAAAGACGAAGATGGTACCGTTATCCGAAACAAGGCAAGACTAGTAGCCAAAGGATACAGACAAGAGTAAGGAATCGACTACGACGATACATATGCTCCTGTGGCGCGATTAGAGGCAATCAGAATGTTTCTAGCCTACGCAGCCCACAAGAACTTCACGGTCTTTCAAATGGACGTGAAGACAGCATTCCTAAATAGAATTCTGAAGGAGGAAGTCTACGTCTCTCAGCCATAAGGTTTTGTCAATCAAGAGAAGCCGAATCACGTTTACATTCTCGACAAAGCACTCTACGGTCTGAAACAAGCACCTCGAGCCTGGTATGATGTCCTTTCCACTTTTCTAGTCAAGTATGGGTTTTCAAAAGGAACGGTGGATACCACTTTGTTTATCAAAAAGGAAAAAGGCGATATCATTTTAATTCAAATCTATGTAGATGATATTATCTTTGGCTCTACAAATACTAAGTACTGTAAGAATTTTGCAAACCTTATGGTGTCTAGATTTCAGATGAATTTGATGGGAGAGATGAATTTCTTTCTCGGTTTACAAGTAAAACAATTTTCATCGAGTATTTTTATCAATCAATCAAAATACATTATGGATATTCTTCGGAAGTTCCAAATGGAAAATTCAAAACCGATTGGTACCCCAATGGCACCAGGTACTAAGATTGGCACCGATCCTTCGAGAAAGCCTGTTGATGTTAGGACTTATCGAGGGATGATAGGTTCTTTAATGTATCTTACTTCCAGTAGGACAGATATAATGTTCTCAACATGCTTATGTGCAAGATATCAGGCCAATCCTAAAGAAATCCATATGTCTGTTGTGAAGCGCATATTTAGGTATCTAAAGGGCACTGCAGATCTTGGTCTATGGTATCCTAAAGATACTAGTTTTGAACTAACAGCCTACACAGATGCAGATCATGTAGGTTGTATGTTAGATAGGAAGAGCACGTCGGGACATGTACAGTTCCTCGGTGACAAGCTAGTCAGTTAGGCATCGAAGAAGCAACTTTGTGTTTCAACTTCCACGGCCGAAGCAGAATATGTAGCTGCTGCTAGCTACTGTTCTCAGGTCTTATGGATGAGAACTCAATTGCGCAACTACGGTTTCCACTTCAACAAGATCCCGATATACTGTAACTCCAAGAGTGCCATCGCTATATCAGCAAATCCTGTTCAACACACCAAGACTAAGCACATAGACGTCAGGTATCATTTTATTAAAGATCATGTTGAAAAAGGAACAATTGAACTTTTCTTTGTAAAAACTGATTATCAACTTGCCGATTTGTTCACCAAACCCTTAGACGAAAAGAGGTTCAACTTTCTTGTCTCTAAGCTTGGTATGCTAAATCTTAAAATCTAATCAGTAGTTACCTATAAAAGTTTTCTAAATTGTATAATTTTTCATCATTTCTTCATTCTTAACTCTGATTGATATTTGCACTTCTATATACTGTTCATGATCCAAGGGGGAGTATGAGAAGAAATTGACATGTGGTCAATCTTATTTTGAGGGGGAGCTCATAAGATTTCTGCATTTACCTTTTATGTCAAATTTTTGTAATGCAAGATTTTAGGGGGAGCTCTTCAAGACAAAGGAGTTTGGATATGACTTCTGATTATTTCTAATCAGAACTCGTACTTTAAAAAGTTTTACTGCTTTTTGTCTTTTCAATTTAAGTGAATAAATTTTACTTTGACTTGACATAAGACTTTTGCAGAATTTTTGAGAGAAGCTTACAAGTTCATATGTTTATGACTTAAAGCTTAGCTTCATGAGATGGAAGATTGTATGTAGAGGTACAATTCTATATCTTCATCTAATATATGGTTGAAAGAAGGACAACTTTCAATCATTGGAAAACATTGTTTTTAATGTTCAAAACACTTCCCGATTTTTCAACACATTTTATATTTTGGGAGTATATTTTAAATGTTTTCATGATCTAAATTGTGGTTTAACTAAAATAGTTAAACCAATCTGAGCATCACGTGCATCATAGGAAAACAAGAATCATTGTGCTAGGAATTAACACAACTTCTATGGAATCACATTAGCCAGTGATTTCTACCCATGAAGTTAAATCCTTAGTGTTTGAGTGTGCAAAGCAAAAAGAAATGAGTGTGATTAGAGTTAGCAAAAAGTTTAAAAGAAATGAGTGTGATTAGAGTTAGCAAAAAGTTTAAAAGAAAGAGCGTGTGAGAACAGAGTTAAAAGAATAACACAACTCTGCATCAACTTTTTCTGAGTCGGGTAGCCACATTACTAGTGTTTCACAATTCTTTGGTGATCATTATTGAAACAGGCAACTAACCCATGCCAACTCTTGATCAAACCTCACCATCTACTCATTTTCTTCTCCAATAGAAAGTGTTTCACATTTTCTAAGGGGATGCAGCACATTTGCTATCTTATTTTCGTTTGGAAAATCTGGATATTGAAAAGAAGGAAGTCTGCCCCACCTTCGCACTTCAATCATGCACATTGAGTCTGTGTTTAACTTACTGTTGTCTCAGTGGTTTACACAAATTTGAGCCAATAAGCAATCATCTGTGCTTAATTCTTTCTAACACAAGCACGAACACACAAGGAATTAGTTTCTTTGTCATAACGTTTATAGAAATAACCTTTGTGGTGTTTCGATGATTAAATGGAAGCCCTGGGGAAGTCAACATCAAACAGCTCCTTTCCAATGTGTATTTGTTACACACAGTGACTTAGTGTTACTGACAGGCATGTTAACTGATTCATTAGTTGATTCAGGTGTTACACGACTATTTTGTCTGGATTTGAAAAGATCTGGATGAATATCTTTTGAATTAACGAATCAGAGGCTCTAACCGCAAGATATACATTTCTTACAAATAATTTTGATGAAGTCGTTGCACTTAACATCAAAAATAGGGAGAATGACTACACAAGAAATGGCAAAGATCACATGTTTCAAGGATCACATGACTACACAAGAGATTGCATCTTCTGAGATGAACAAGAAGACTGAATTGCTAAAATCATTTTCGTAATGATCTTGATCCAAAGGGGGAGATTGTTAGACCACAGTCTCATTGGATTCAAGATCATCCAATCTGAAGATCGCAATCTGAAGCTAAAGCCGAAACGTCGACTCTCAATATTAAAGTCTATGTCGTTTGTAACAAATGTCAACGTAATTGTTTGTTATTGTAATAGTTAAATTAATATCTAGTTTGTTAGATATTAGTTAACTTAGTTAGTTTTTAGTTTAGTTAGTTATATTAACTTAGTTAGAAATAATATCTATTTGTTAGATATTATGTAGGTTTATTAGTTTAATATGTTGCAAGTTGTTAGGAAGTGTATAAGACACACTAGATTAGATATTGTGATATCTCTAGTATCTCTCTAACAACAATAAGATTAGATATTATCAAGAACACAAAAACACACACTTAAAGGTGTAATAGAGAGAAAACAGAGAACACAATCCAAGCTTAAATTTGATCAACCTTGTAACCGTTGTTATAATCAATACAGGTTGGTAATCGATATTGTGTTGTTTCTAAAACTTGATATAGTATATTGTGTGGACCGACATATCTCTTATAATCATAAGAAACCGGAGATATATTTTCCTTATTAGTGTTATTGGCATGTATATCCAAATAATCATTTGGTAATGAAGATTTAATGGAAGAATTGACATTTAAAACATTTTGAGATTTTCTGGACTTCTTTGATTTTTCAGGAAAATATTTGGCATTTTCACGAGTATAAACAAATGGCATTTCCATTTTCTTGTTGTTCATTCTTTTCTCGTTTTCAATTTCTAATTCTTGCTTTTCATTCATCCACTCAATTTTAAATTGAGGAGCATATTTTGCAAGATTTAGATAATCAAAATTATATAAAGTGGGGGTTTTTGTTATAACATTGTTTAAACAATGTGGATTTTCAAAACCAAGTCCCCATCTTTCTTTTATTGACTCATCACTCCTTGGTTTATTCATATAAATTGTTTGCTCAGTTTGTTCTCTCAAATATAACTTTCCTTCTAAAGCAATTATTTTATCAGAAAAAAATTGATTCAAATTGGTCATTTCTGTCAAAAAATCAAGATTAGTCTTATTTAAATTTTCTAATTCATCCAATTTCTTTTGAAACTTCTCTTTTGTATCTGTCAAAATAAATTTTTCATCTTTCAATGAAATTTTCAATTTTTCAATCATGACAGATTTTTCTTGATTAATTTGCTTTTCAGATAAGAACTTTGAACGTAAGTCATGTAGAGCAGTTATTATGACGTTCATTTGAGATGAAATAAAATTAAAATTGTCGGTCCAACAACACTATCAAGTTTTATAGAATAACAACACAAAATGATTACCAACCTGTATTGATTATAACAAACGAGTTACAAGGTTGATCGATTTTAAGCTTGGATTTGTGTTCTCTGTTTTTCTCTCTTTTACACCTTTAAGTGTGTGTTTGTATGTGTGAATTCTCTGATCTATCTGAGAGTGAGATACACAACTAATCTAACTAGTGTGTTGAACACACTTCCTAAGATAATATCTAGATTTAATATCTAGATATTATTTCTAACAACTAAATAACTAAACTAGAAACTAACTTTATCTAACTAAGTTAACTAGATCTAATAACTAATAACTAATATAACTAATAACAATTACATTGAATTACATTGACATTTATTACAAATAGACATAGACTTTAATATCGAGAGTCGACGTTCCGGCTTTAGCTTCAGATTGCGATCTTCAGTTTGGATGATCTTGAATCCAATGAGACTGTGGTCTAACAATCTCCCCCTTTGGATCAAGATCATTACGAAAATGATTTTAGCAATTCAGTCTTCTTGTTCAGCTCAGAAGATGCAATCTCTTTCTCTAGCTCTTAAATCAGCATGTCTTTTTCTAACAATCTCCCCCTTTGAAGAGTGGACGTGATTCTTGAAACATGTGATCTTTGCCATTTCTTGTGTAGTCATTCTCCCCCTTTTTGATGTTAAGTGCAACGACTTCATCAAAATTATTTGTAAGAAATGTCTATCTTGCAGTTAGAGCCCCTGATCCGTCAATTCAAAATATATTCATCCAGATCTTTTCAAATCCAGACAAAATAGTCGTGTAACACCTGAATCAACTAATGAATCAGTTAACATGCCTGTCAGTAACACTAAGTCACTGTGTGTAACGAATACACATTGGAAAGGAGTTGTTTGATGTTGACTCCCCCAGGGCTTCCATTTAATCATCGAAACACCACAAAGGTTATTTCTATAAACGTTATGACAAAGAAACTAATTCCTTGGGTGTTCGTGCTTGTGTTAGAAAGAATTAAGCACTTGATGATTGCTTATAGGCTCAAAATTGTGTAAACCACTGAGACAACAGTAAGTTAAACACAGACTCAATGTGCATGATTGAAGTGCGAAGGTGGGGCAGGCTTCCTTCTTTTCAATATCCAGATTTTCCGAATGAAAATCAGATAGCATATGTGTTGCATCCC
Organism: Arctium minus; assembly: GCA_954870635.1. Classification (NCBI taxonomy): domain Eukaryota; kingdom Viridiplantae; phylum Streptophyta; class Magnoliopsida; order Asterales; family Asteraceae; genus Arctium; species Arctium minus. The sequence continues at coordinate 1,880,200 of OX941080.1, read as the reverse complement.
CTTTGAAAATGTGAAACACTTTCTTGTGAAGAAGAAAATGAGTAGATGGTGAGGTTTGATCAAGAGTTGGCATGGGTTAGTTGCATGTTTCAATAATGATCACCAAAGAATTGTGAATCACTAGAATTGTGGCTACCCGGCTCAGAAAAAGTTGGTGCAGAGTTGTGATATTCTTTTAACTTTGTTCTCACACGCTCTTTCTTTTAAACTTTTTGCTTTCTCTAATCACACTCATTTATTTTCGATTTGCACACTCAATCACTAAGGATTAACTTCTTGGGTAGAAATCACTGGTTAAGGTGATTCCATAGAAGTTGTGTTAATAACTAGCACAATGATTCTTTGTTTTCCTATGATGCACGTGATGCTCAGATTGGTTTAACTATTTCAGTTAAAGCACAATTTAGATCATGAAAACATTTAAAATACACTCCCAAAATATAAAATCTGTTGAAAAATCGGGAAGTAGTTTGAACATTAAAAACAATGTTTTCCAATGATTGAAAGTTGTCCTTCTTTCAACCATATATGAGATTAAGATAAAGGATTATACCTTTACGTTCGATCTTACATCCCATGAAGCTAAGATTTAAGTCATAAACATATGAACTTTTAAGCTTCTCTCAAAAATTCTGCAAAAGTCTTATGTCAAGTCAAAGTAAAATTTATTCACTTATAATGAAAAGACAAAAAAGCAGTAAAACTTTTTAAAGAACGAGTTCTGATCAGAAATAATCATAAGTCATATCCGAACTCCCTTTTGACTTGAAGAGCTCCCTCTAAAATCTTGCATTACAAAAAAAAATTGACATTAAAAGGTACATGCACAAATTTTATGAGCTCCCCCTCGAAATAATATTGACCAGATGTCAATTTCTTCTCATTCTCCCCCTTTGATCATGAACATTTGATAGAAGTGCAGATATCAATCAGAGTTAAGAATGAAGAAATGATGAAAAAGTATACAATTTAGAGAACTTTTATAGGTAACTACTGATTAGATTTTAAGATTTAACATACCAAGCTTAGAGATAAGAAAGTTGAACCTCTTTTCGTCTAAGGGTTTGGTGAACAAATCGGCAAGTTGATAATCAGTTTTTACAAATAAAAGTTCAATTGTTCCTTTTTCAACATGATCTTTAATAAAGTGATACCTGACGTCTATGTGCTTTGTCTTGGTGTGTTGAACAGGATTCGCTGTAATTGCGATGGCGCTCTTGGAGTCACAGTATATCGGGATCTTGTTGAAGTGGAAATTGTAGTCGCGCAATTGAGTTCGCATCCATAAGACCTGAGAACAGCAGCTAGCAGCAGCTACATATTCTGCTTCGGCCGTGGAGGTTGAAACACAAAGTTGCTTCTTCGATGCCCAACTTACTAGCTTGTCACCGAGGAACTGTACGTATCCTGACGTGCTCTTCCTGTCTAACATACAACCTGCATGATATGCATCTGTGTAGGCTATTAGTTCAAAACTAGTATCTTTAGGATACCACAGACCAAGATCTGCAGTGCCCTTTAGATACCTAAATATGCGCTTCACAGCAGACATATGGATTTCTTTAGGATTGGCCTGATATCTTACACATAAGCATGTTGAAAACATTATATCTGGCCTACTCGACGTAAGATACATTAAAGAACCTATCATCCCTCGATAAGTCCTAACATCAACAGCCTTTCCCGAAGGATCGGTGCCAATTTTAGTACTTGGTGCCATTGGGGTACCAATCGGTTTTGAATTTTCCATTTGGAACTTCCGAAGAATATCCCTAATGTATTTTGATTGATTGATAAAAATACCCGATGAAAATTGTTTTACTTGTAAACCGAGAAAGAAATTCATCTCTCCCATCAAGTTCATCTGAAATCTAGACACCATAAGGTTTGCAAAATTCTTACAGTACTTAGTATTTGTAGAACCAAAGATAATATCATCTACATAGATTTGAATTAAAATGATATCTCCTTTTTCCTTTTTGATAAACAAAGTGGTATCCACCGTACCTTTTGAAAACCCAGACTTGACTAGAAAAATGGAAAGGACATCATACCAGGCTCGAGGTGCTTGTTTCAGACCGTAAAGTGCTTTGTCGAGAATGTAAACGTGATTTGGCTTCTCTTGATTGACAAAACCCTCTGGCTGAGAGACGTAGACTTCCTCCTTCAGAATTCCATTTAGGAATGTTGTCTTCACGTCCATTTGAAAGACCGTGAAGTTCTTGTGGGTTGCGTATGCTAGAAACATTCTGATTGCCTCTAATCGCGCCACAGAAGCATATGTCTCGTCGTAGTCGATTCCTTCCTCTTGTCTGTATCCTTTGGCTACTAGTATTGCCTTGTTTCGGATAACGATACCATCTTCGTCTTTCTTTATCTTGAAAATCCACTTCGTACCTATAATGGTTTTACCTTTAGGCTTTGGTACGAGTCTCCAGACTTGAAGTGCGTCGAACTGATTTAGCTCTTCTTGCATTGAGATCACCCAATCTGGATCAGCAAGTGCTTCCGATACGCGTGATGGCTCGAACTTGCTCAGAAAGGAGTCATGCATGCACATGTTCATTGATGTTGACCTAGTTTGCACCGGTTTTGATGGATCGCCAATTATCTGGCTTATCGGATGCTCTTTGGTCCATTTATGTTCATGAGGTAGTGGATTAGATGATTGTATGTCAGTGGTATCATCTACAAATCCACTTGTACCTTCTTTTGATTGTTCAGGAGGAATGATGGTTTCAGTTGAAGTGGCAGGTTCAGAAAGCTCAGCAGGTACAGCTTGATCTGGCTGTAGATTGATCTGTACAGAATCTCCTACTGTTGCAGCTACTTCTGTCTCTTTATCATTTGACACTTCTTCAATTGTTGTAGTCGGCATTTGAATTGTAATTTCTTGTTGAATCGGGGCGTTTGATTCAATAGAGTCATCTGAACTGGTTGGATGAGTAGTCGTTAAGTCTTCCATCCTGTCAACCACAACAGATTTCTTTACATTAGATCCAAGAAATTCATCATAAAACAATTCAAATAATAAATCTAAATCAGATAAATGGTTATTTGAAGTTGAAGCTTCGTCTGATTTATTCTGTTGAGACGCAGGTTCTGGACTAAGTTGCCCAGAAGCTAGTACTCCGGTTATAACGGGTTCTGAACGTTGTTGTTCGGAAGCCATTTCTTCATCAAAGGTGACGTTGATGCTTTCAATCACCGTTCTTGACTTCTTCAGATAAACTCGGAATGCAGTTGATGTCGAGGAATATCCAATGAAGATCCCTTCATCCGCCTTAGCACTGAACTTATTAAGATTCTTCCTGTCATTTAGAACGAAACACTTACACCCAAATATATGGAAATATTTGATTGTCGGTGTTCGGTTGTTGATTAATGCATAAGGAGTCTTCTTGAATCTTCGATGTATCATGGATCGATTATGTGTGTAGCACACGGTCGAAACAGCTTCTGCCCATAAAAATAGAGGTAAGTCAGAGTGACTTAGCATAGTACGAGCAGCCTCGACTAGCGTTCGGTTTCTTCTTTCGACCACTCCATTTTTTGAGGCATTCAAGCAGTAGAGTATTGATGTGAAATCCCGACAGATTCGATATATTCTTCAACTTTGTTGTTCTTGAACTCTGTGCCGTTATCTGTTCGTAGAAACTTGACCGGTTTCTGCAGATTCACCTGGGTCGTCTTTAGGAATGTGATGAGAACATCTGGTGTCTCATCCTTTGAACGTAGAAACTTGACCCATGTGTATCGCGAGTAATCTTCCACGATCACGAGTATGTACTTCTTGCCGCCTAAGCTTTGAGTTCGCATCGGACCGCATAAGTCCATATGCAATAACTCTAAAGGAGCATTGGTACTTGGTTCAGGCTTCGGTTTATGAGGTGCCCTCTTCATCTTGCCCTTTTCACAAGCTGCACAAAGATGTTCTCTTTCATATTTCAGCTCTGGAAGTCCTTTGACGAGCTTTCCACTGACCAGATTGTTGATGTACCGAAAGTTGAGGTGAGAGAGCCTTCGATGCCATAACCAGCTTTGTTGATCGATGCTTTCGTCAGTAGACAAACTTGCTTGTCAGTCTGGACATTTGATAAGTTTATTGTGTAGAGGTCTGTTTCTCGAGTACCGACCAAGAGTTCTTCGTCGTCTTCATTGCGAACTGAACATCTCTTGGCTTTGAAGTTGACCTCTAAGTCTTTGTCACAGAACTGGCCTATACTGAACAAGTTGTGTCCTAAGCCTTCTACATAGCTCACCTTCTTGATAGTGATATTGTCATGTTGTACATCACCGTATCCCATGATTGGAGAAAACTGGTCGTTGCCAAATCTTACTGTTCCGCAATATTTGTCTTTAAAATTGGACAGTATCTCTTTTTGCCCTGTCATGTGCTTGGAACATCCGCTGTCCAAGAACCATGTATGACTAGTCTGCATAAGATAAATTACAAATTTAGATATTCATACGACAACATTGGAATTTTCACTTTGATTATCGAAGTGCGGGTCTTGAACTGATTTGTTCAAAAGCCTATTTTGACTTTGATGTTCGGGTTTTGAACTGCATTATCCAAAAACCTATTTTTGACATTGAAGAACGAGTCCTGATCTGTACATAATCAGAAGTCGCTTTCTCTTTAAGCTTTGTGTGCCTGCAACACAGATTTAGCCTTAGGTACCCACTGGAATTTGGGTCCTGCTGTGTTAGCACAAGTTTTTGGTACCCATTTCAAATTAGGTCCTCTTTTCTTTTGAAATGCATGTGAAGAATTAGTATGAGATGTATGCATATGGTAGTTGCCAAACCAATATCCAGAATCTTGACAAGAAATAGAGACATGTTTATCATAAATAGAAGACTTTCCAGCAGATAAAGATAACTGAAATAATTGCTTCATTGTATATTGTTTCCAAGAAACAGCAAGTTTTGGGTTCAAAACAGCAATATCAGCAATCACAACATCTTTAGTAAGCGAAGTCTTATTACAATGAACACTACTAAACGATAAAACGGTCTTGTCAAGCTTCCGTTTGGGTTGCCATTGAGAATTTACGTCTGGCCTTTGCTTACTCAAATCTGAAACATGTAAAGCTGGTGAGTTAGACCTTTGAGCAACAAGCGATTGCTTCTTCTTCGGATTACCAGTAGTGTTCGGTTTCTGTGAATGTTGAGATATTTTCTTACCTTTAGCATGTTTAGCTTTCACAGAGACTGAATTATCAACTTTCGTTGATTTTGTACCGTTCACAGGCATACTAGTTTTTCTTGAAGATTTCTTAACAAAGGATGAATGGTTAGGAAGTTTTGTATTAAAGTCAAATTGTTCAAAACAACCATCGAAACTACCGTTAGAGTTAAGAAAATTAAGCTCTTTATTTGATGAACCAAACGTATCCTCAGAGTTTGAAGCTTTTGAAATAACAGAATTTGAAAACACAGTTGAAAAAACATTTTGCTCAATATTTATCAAAAGTTTTTCATCTGATAAAGAATTCTCGAGTTCAGAAATTTTACTTTCTAAAACGAGAGGAGGGACATATAGTTTACCTTTAATAGGCTTCGCCTCCATTTCCTTTTCAAAATAACTTGGAAAGAAATCACTTGAAAGAGTTTTCTTCTTTTGATATATTGGATTTTCATTATAACTATTATTCAGTTTCGCAAAACAAAATGGAAGATGAACTTTAGCTGATTTCAACCGTTTTTCCATTTCATTGGCTTCATCCTTTTCAGATAGTTTAGTCCAAAAAGTTTTAAACTCAGGGATTCTGCGAGCTAATATCATATTAAGATGATCATAAAGTCCTGGCACTTCAGACATCCCTTTTTGTAGACAGTGAGGATTCTTATAACCGATTCCCCAATTGCCTTTGTTTTCTAACGGTTTGTTAAGATGAATGGTTTGTTCACTCTGACCTAATGAGTACAACTTCTTTTCCAAAGCATCTATTTTTGCAATTAAAGTTTTGTTTTCTTCAACACATGAAGAATGCAATTTTGTAAGCTCATATTTATCAATCTCACATTTTAGCAGTTTAGACTTGAGATCTGAATTCTCTTTAAGAATTATTGTCTTTTCCTTAGCGTTGGTGTCATTATCTTTATGTAAAACCTCAACCAATACTTTCTTCTCAGCAATTTCATTGCGAAGTTTCTGTATCAATTGGTTTTTGTCAGTTCTAACACCATTTTCTCGCTCAAGATTAGATTCTAACTCTTTTTGTTTTAAACTCATGGCATGCATTTTATTCATAAACTCTAAATCTGATAGATTACATACCTCTTCTTCTTCATCATCTGAATCAGCATTAGCATCTGATTCTATCTGGCCCATCAAACAAATGTTGACGGCTTCATCTTTTTCTTCATCCTCTTCTTCTTTATCTGAGTGATCAATCCAGTATTCATCCTCAGCCATCAGTGCCTTGCCAGCATCCTGTTGCATTGCAAGAAGCATCTTGTTCTTGTAATAGTCGGAGTTTCTGACCTTTGATCTGCGGCAGTCCTTGGCAAAGTGACCGATTTTGCCACAGTTGTAGCACGTTGGTGGTTCTGGCTGACTGGATCCTTCAGCTTTAAACTTTCTCTCTTCAGGTTTCCTCTCTTTTGTTCTCTTCCCTTCAAATCTCTTTCCTTCATATCTGCTTCCTTCAACCCTTTCCTTGTGGATGTAGTTGTTCGGACCAAATGAGTACCTCTGACTGTTTGATGTTGGCTTTTTGTAGAACCTTTTCTGAAAAGCATTTGTCAGCATCATCATTGCTTGCTTTAGCTGATCATTTTCATCTGTGTCAGAGTTTTCATAAGCTTCATCTTCTTCTGATTCGTACACAATCGTCTTGTTCTTTTTCTTCCTAACTACAAGAGCGACTGTGTCATCAACTGTCTTTCCTCTCTGTCTATTCTCAGCTAGAATTTCATCCACCTCTTCTTCATTCTGACGGAGGGTTTCATACACCTCGTGAAGTGGAATCTCATTCAAGTCTTTTATCTGCTTCATCTGCCTAGCAAATCTTTTCCATTCCGGTTGAAGAATGCTCAGGAATTTGACGTTCAGCTCAATTTGAGATTTGTGAACTTTGTTCTTGCTAAGTTCGTTCAGCAAAGTCACAAACCTGTCATAGGTTTCTTCTAAAGTTTCTCCCACCCTGCCTCTAAATTCTTCATAATTATTTAGGCAGTTGGAGATTTTCAACTGATTTCCAACCTTTGAGCCCAACATCATCTTTTCAAGCTAATCCCACATTTCTTTACTGGAGGCCTTGTAGCTGTCAATCTTTACGTATATTTCATTTGGGATTCCTTGTAAGATGTATGACTTAGCTAATCTGTCGCCTTTGGCTCTTCTGAGGTTATCATCTTGTAGTTCATGATACTTAAGTTCAACCTGAGTCGGCACATTATCAACTACACGAGTCGTCATTGGTGGTCTCATAACCCCTTCTTCTATAGATGTCCTGATGAAATCACCCAGCTCATGTCTATCAATGAAGTTCAGAAACCGATCCTTCCACTGTTCGTATTCTCCTTTGAAGAGAATTGGTGGCTTGGTGTCAGTTCCTATTGCAAGGGATTCTCTGGATGTCATCCTGTATTGATTAGAAAACTTGAATATGATCGTTAACCCAGATAAAATTTGATCACACAAGAAATTTTGTCCCCCTAGGCAGACTTAGCACGGGGGTCCCATCGCTAACCGGGTGGGGTCAAGGGGCAACGCCCTTGCGGGGGTATGGGGGCAGCGCCCCTAGAGAAAAAATTTATGACTAATAAAGACCCTATTACAGTTTCCAAAAAAATTGTCTAAGTGGGAAATTTGAGCAAAATTCAGGTTTGCGTGTCAAATGAGGAGCGCACACTGAGGTTTGCGGGTCTAGTGAGAAGCGCACACTGAGGTATGCGGGTCTAGTGAGAAGCGCACACTGAGGTATGCGGGTCTAGTGAGAAGCGCACACTGAGGTTTGCTGGTCTAGTGAGGAGCGCACAGTTGAGATATGCGGGTCTAAGGTTTGCGTGTCTGACTTGGAACTGAGAAGTGAGCTGATATGTGCTTTGCGGGTCCTTTGGGACGCGCACAGTAGGACTTTGCGGGCTGTTCTTCCTCTGGTATGCGTGTGTTCGTCCTGAACTTCTAAAGATCGACTAAAATCTGTTCCTGAAACGATTTAGCAATACCAAACCCTACCAATGTGTCTAGAAACACTTTTAGAAAAGTATGTAAGCACTCGATCTCTCTAAAACACACTTTTTCGAAATAAAATCGATGGCACAGTGAACTTACCCACTTCGACTTTTTCACATAAAATCCACAAATTGGAACTCGATTTAAGCTTAAAAGTGAAATCAAATATCAACAACTCGATCTAGCATGTAGTACGATCACAACCTGATCGATTCTAACACCTAAAACACTCAAAATCACAAAGTCAATTTTTCTTGAAGAATACAGAGTCGTTTTTCTGAAAACTTGTTTTGATCTTAATCAGGCTCTGATACAAATTGTCGGTCCAACAATACTATCAAGTTTTATAGAATAACAACACAAAATGATTACCAACCTGTATTGATTATAACAAACGAGTTACAAGGTTGATCGATTTTAAGCTTGGATTTGTGTTCTCTGTTTTTCTCTCTTTTACACCTTTAAGTGTGTGTTTGTATGTGTGAATTCTATGATCTATCTGAGAGTGAGATACACAACTAATCTAACTAGTGTGTTGAACACACTTCCTAAGATAATATCTAGATTTAATATCTAGATATTATTTCTAACAACTAAATAACTAAACTAGAAACTAACTTTATCTAACTAAGTTAACTATATCTAATATCTAATAACTAATATAACTAATAACAATTACATTGAATTACATTGACATTTATTACAAATAGACATAGACTTTAATATCGAGAGTCGACGTTCCGGCTTTAGCTTCAGATTGCGATCTTCAGTTTGGATGATCTTGAATCCAATGAGACTGTGGTCTAACAATCTCCCCCTTTGGATCAAGATCATTACGAAAATGATTTTAGCAATTCAGTCTTCTTGTTCAGCTCAGAAGATGCAATCTCTTTCTCTAGCTCTTAAATCAGCATGTCTTTTTCTAACAATCTCCCCCTTTGAAGAGTGGACGTGATTCTTGAAACATGTGATCTTTGCCATTTCTTGTGTAGTCAAAAATCAAATTCAGAAGGTACCTCAGATTCATCAGTTGAGGTATCCTCATCTTCATCATCACTGTTATCGTCACCAATAAAGCACATGGCAGCCGTTTCCTCATTTTCAGCTTCATTGTCAGAATGGTCTAGCCAGTATTCTTCCTCAGCAAGCAGAATTGTTCCATTCTCCCTCTTTTCTGCAAGTTCCAACTTTTTACTGTAAAACGCAGAATCCCGAACAACCTTCACTCGACACTCTTTTGCAATGTGTCCCGGTTTCCCACAGTTGAAGCAATTCATAGCTTTCTTCTCTTCCTTTTTCGGCTCAGTCACTTTAGTAGGCTCATACTTTGGAACATATGGCTTTGAGGGAGCACCGGTGTCCACTTTCTTTGATCCGGAAGTGAAACGAAGATTGTTGGAACCTGATCTGTGCTGGAATTTATTATGATAATGTTGAGAGAGAAGAATCATAGCCTTTTCCAGAGCTTCACCGTCATCATCAGTAGATCCATCATAAGCATTCTCAGATAATGCTTGTTCGGCTAATTGGCTAGCAAGGAGAGAAATTGGGTCTACTATATTTGGTTAGCTTTTCTTGTCAATCTTTGCTTTCTTTTCTAGCACCAAATTCTCATCAGCCATCAAGATCTCATAAAGTTCCTGTATCGGCATTGTAGATATCCTGACATCATTCCTCATTCTATGACAAGATTTGCTCCATTCTGGTTGAAGAGCATTTAAAAATTTCAGATTAGCTTCCAGTTCAGTCTTTGTCACCTTAATCTTATACAAATCATTTATCACAACCCAAAATCTGTCAAACACACTTTTCAGACTTTCTCCATCTTTTGCCTTAAACTCCTCAAAATTGTTCATGTATCTTGTCTGACGGAGTTGAGTGGCAACTGCTGATTCAAGCATTATCTTTTCTAACTGAGTCCACATTAGCATTGGATTATGCTTGAAACAGTCTATTCGATTATAAATGGAATTTGGCAGTGCAAGAATCAGATTAGACTTTGCTTGGTTATCTGCTTGGTGTCGCAAAGCCTCGTCAGCATCGTACTCACTTATAAGCTTCTCAACCCTTGTAGCCAGTATGTTTCCAATAGAGGGAATATCTTTCATCGGCTTTACCATTGGTCCTTCAGTAAGAGACTTCATCATATTGTCACCATTAGCTTGTCTCTCTATGAAATTGATGAATCTGTCTTGCCATTGCTGAAATTCATTTTCATTAATCAGAACTGGAGGACGAGTGTCTGACCCCAAAAACATCATTATATCATTCTTGTAAAACTGAGCTTGTAGAGACATCTTTACAGAATCACAAAGTCATAAAGTATCTAAGTCTGGAAGCCAAAAGACTAGCGCAAACTAGGATATTTGCGCGAGTAGCAGATGGCGCAAACTATAATTTGCGTGAGGCGTTGATGACGAGAATCTTTCTTTGCGTGAGAAGTAGATGACGCAACAGTAACTTGCGCGAGACTGAGATGGCGCAAAACTTGATTTGCGCGAAACTAAGATGGCGCAAATTGCTCTTTGCGTGATGAACTGATGAAGTAAACTTGAACTTTTTGTGAGATGAAATCTGAACTTGATGAAAACCAATTGATAATCCCAAAATCAACCAAATCTTAGAGAGAGAAAGTAGAGAGAGTATGCCCCAAATGTATTCTATTCAAATGTGAAATCCAAAGTTACAAAGACAAAGCACAAAGGGGACTTAAATACCCCTTGACTAATCAAACAAGGTAAAGTCAAACTAAGCACAATTAGCACAAGGTATAAATACATTGATTACTACTAAAAAATAGACTTAAAAATACCCACTCAAATCATGGTTTATTGCCAGAAAGAGACCAAGAAATTACGTGCTTCTCGTTCTAAGGTTCGTTTTGAGAGGTCATGGGCTTAAAACGTATCCCCGTAGCAAAATTTATGGACGTTTAAGTGCGACACCCATTTTTGGCCGATTCAACAAAGGGGGTACCTTTTGTGTTTTCTCGTCCGGACCGACCTCTCCGGATTTCCACGAATCTTTACATTGTTCATAAACAATGTAAATGATATGGTTTTCAAGGGAAATAACTTGCAAAAAAACCACTCTCGTGCAGGATATTTCCGAAGCCACGCAATGGCCAAACCGAAAGAACGTACATCATGCAGTTTATTGATACCCACTAAAATCATGGTGTATTTCCAGAAAGAGACCAAGACATGGCGTGCTTCTCGTTCTAAGGTTCATTTTTACGGGTCATGGGCTTTAAATGGATCCCCGTAGCAAAAGTTATGGACGTTTAAGCGCAACACCCATTTTTGGCCGATTCAACAAAGGGGGTACCCTTTGTGTTTCCTCGTCCGGACCGACTTCGTCGAATTTCCACGAATATTTACATTGTTCATCTACAATGTAAATTATAAGGTTTTCAAGGGAAATAACTTGCAAAAAACCCACTCTCGTGCAGGATATTACCGAAGCCACACATTGGCCAAACCGAATGAACGTACATCATGCAATTTATCGATACCCACTCAAATCATGATGTATTGCCAGAAAGAGACCAAGACATGGCATGATTCTCGTTCTAAGGTTCGTTTTTATGGGTCATGGTCTTAAAACTGATCCCCGTAGCAAAATCTATGGACGTTTAAGCTCGACAACCATTTTTGGCCGATTCGGCAAAGGGGGTACCCTTTGTGTTTTCTCGTCCGGACCGACCTCGTCGGATTTCCACGAATCTTTAAATTGTTCATCTACAATGTAAATTATAAGGTTTTCAAGGGAAATAACTTGCAAAAAACCCACACTCATGTAGGATATTTCCAAAGCCACGCATTGGCCAAACCAAAAAAACATACATCATGCAGTTTATCGATACCCACTCAAATCATGGTGTATTGCCAGAAAGAGAATACACCATGGCGTGATTCTCGTTCTAAGGTTCGTTTTGACGGGTCATGAGTTTAAGCATATTCCCGTAGCAAAAGTCATGGACGTTTAAGCGCGACACCCATTTTTGGCCGATTCAGCAAAGGGGGTACCCTTTGTGTTTTCTCGTCCGGACCGACCTCGTCGGATTTCCAAGAATCTTTACATTTTTTCATCTACAATGTAAATGATAAGGTTTTCAAGGGAAATAACTTGCAAAAAACCCACTCTCGTGCAGGATATTTCCAAAGCCACGCATTGGCCAAACCGAAAGAACGTACATCATGCAGTATATCGATACCCACTCAAATCATGGTATATAGCCAGAAAACGACCAAGACATGGCATGCTTCTCGTTCTAAAGTTCGTTTTGATGGGTCATGGGCTTAAAACGGATCCCCGTAGCAAACGGTATGGACGTTTAAATGCGACACCCATTTTTGGCCGATTCAGCAAAGGGGTACCCTTTGTGTTTTCTCGTCCGGACCGACCTCGTCGGATTTCCATGAATCTTTATATTATCCATCTACAATATAAATGAGAATGTTTTCCAGGGAAATAACTAGCAAAATATCCACTCTCGTGCAGGATAATGCTGAAGCCACGCAATGGCTAAAACGAAAGAACGTACATCATGCAGTTTATCGATACCCACTCAAATCATGGTTTATTGACAAAAAGTGACCAATACATTACGTGCTTCTCGTTCTAAGGTTCGTTTTGACGGGTCATGGGCTTAAAACGTATCCTTGTAGCAAAAGTTATGGACGTTTAAGTGCGACACCCATTTTTGGCCGATTCGGCAAAGGGGGTACCCTTTGTGTTTTCTCGTCCGGACCGACCTCTCCGGATTTCCACGAATCTTTACATTGTTCATATACAATGTAAATGATATGGTTTTCAAGGGAAATAACTTGCACAAAACCCACTCTCGTACAGGATATTGCCGAAGCCACGCATTGGCCAAATCGAAAGAACGTACATCATGCAGTTTATTGATACCCACTCAAATCATGGTGTATTGCCAGAAAGCGACCAAGACATTGCGTGTTTCTCGTTCTAAGGTTCTCTTTTACGGTTCATGGGCTTAAAACGGATCTCCGTAGCATAAGTTATGGACGTTTAAGCGCGACACCCATTTTTAGCCGATTCAGCAAAGGGGGTAACCTTTGTGTTTTCTCGTCCAGACCGACCTCGACGAATTTCCACGAATCTTTACATTGTTCATCTAAAATGTAAATTATAAGGTTTTCAAGGGAAATAACTTGCAAAACACCCACTCTCGTGCAGGATATTGCCGAAGCCACGCATTGGTCAAACCGAATGAACGTACATCATGCAATTTTTCGATACCCACTCAAATCATGGTGTATTGCCAGAAAGAGACCAATACATGGCGTGATTCTCGTTCTAAAGTTCTTTTTCATGGGTCATGGGTTTAAAACGGATCGTCGTACCAAAAGTTATGGACGTTTAAGTGCGACACCCATTTTTGGTCGATTCAGCAAATGGGGTACCCTTTGTGTTTTCTCGTCCGGACCGACCTCGTCGGATTTCCACGAATCTTTACATTGTCCATCTACAATATAAATGATAAAGTTTTCAAGGGAAATAACTTGCAAAAAACCCACTCTCGTGCAGGATATTGCCGAAACCACGCATTGGTCGATTCAGCAAAGGGGTACCCTTTGTGTTTTCTCGTCCGGACCGACCTCTCCGGATTTCCACGAATCTTTACATTGTTCATATACAATGTAAATGATATTTTTTTCAAGGGAAATAACTTGCAAAAAACCCACTCTCGTGCAGGATATTGCCGAAGCCACGCATTGGCCAAAATCGAAAGAACGTACATCATGTAGTTTATTGATACCCACTCAAATCATGGTGTATTGCTATAAAGCGACCAAGCCATGGCGTTCTTCTCGTTCTAAGTTTTATTTTTACGGGTCATGGGCTTTAAATGGATCCCCGTAGCAAAATTTATGGACGTTTAAGCGTGACACCCATTTTTGGCCGATTCAGCAAAGGGGGTACCCTTTGTGTTTTCTCGTCCGGACCGACCTCGTTGGATTTCCACGAATCTTTATATTTTTCATCTACAATGTAAATTATAAGGTTTTCAAGGGAAATAAATTGCAAAAAACCCACTCTCGTGCAGGATATTGCCGAAGACACGCATTGGCCAAACCGAAAGAACGTACATCATGAAGTTTATCGATACCCATTCAAATCATGGTGTATTGCCAGAAAGCGACCAATACATGGCATGCTTCTCGTTCTAAGGTTCGTTTTATTGGTTCATGGTCTTAAAACGGATCCCCGTAGCAAACGGTATGGACGTTTAAATGCGACACCCATTTTTGGCCGATTCGGCAAAGGGGTACCCTTTGTGTTTTCTCGTCCGGACCGATTTTCCCCATTGTAGCTATGGATGCATTTGATCCTCGGAGGCCCTTTGGTACAGTTATGTGGGACCGGTTACTAGCCATGGATCATAATGTAGTCCTAGTGAACGAGTATGACTTGGTTTCCTCGGGTGCCCACCCCCACATCTTAGTACGGACCGACGTTGTTCGTGGCCATGGATTCCAAGTATTTAGATCATAACTCGGATTGTAACCTACTCGGTGTTCCTCTACAATCCTTGGTAAATCGGGTATCCCCAGTCATCGCTAGATGAGTTTTGAATCGAAAGGCCCTTTTGTGGCAAATACTTCAATTGTAAAATAAATTTTCTTGAAAAGAATTCCTTTCGTTACATTTGTCAATATCTCTTTATTTATATAAACTGTATGTTCTCACTAGGCTTTAAGCCTAACACTTTTTCTCAAAAGATGTGTATAACAGGTTCCCTTAGCGGTGGGTTGCCAATGGTGTGAGAGAGAGAAAGTGGGATCGAGGCATTTTTTAGATGATTAGTTTATGGCGTTGGGAATTTGATTAAGTCCCTTATTTTGGTGATTTTGGGTTGACAACCAATGTAATCTAGATAGTATATGTTTAGATTAGTTTGTTGTCGATTTATATATCCGTTCACAGGTTTTTGTAAATGCCTTATACATTTGCCCTTCTTGGGTGGTTTATGCCAATTACAAATGTCATTTTTCCAAATTTTCGAATTTTAAATTACTATAAGTTTTAGGTTGTTACAAGTTGGTATCAGAGCTCTAGTTTAAGTGAACTAGGCATGAATGTAAGATGTCTAGACTTAGACTGAGTATGTTAAGCATTGATTGTGAGTTTGGGTAGAACTTCTAAGATGGGTTAGTCTTAGAGTCGACGGAAATTATGTTTATCAAGCATTGTAGCGATGGTAACGAGAACTCTTATGTATTATATGTTCATAGTCTCACTTAGCTAATGCTATTATGGGGATGTTTTACGTGAGTGTGCTTGAAGTACTGTTTACGATGACAATTGGTAATATGGTAGTACGTTTTCCTTCGTGTTTTATTCTATCTCTCTCTTACTCTTTCTCGTGCTTGTGTTGCAGCCATTATTCCATTATGGTAAACACTCGTAGTCGTCAGTTAGGCGACGGAGACCTTCGCGATGTTAGTTCGCCCGAGCGAAACCAGGTGGTTAGAGCGCCGGCAGTCGTTCCTCCCGGTATGCCGCCGATATTCACTAGGGAGGTGGAGCAAGTGCCTAGGGTGGGATGGCTTTCAGAAGGAGCTTGGTATGCGAGTGAAGTTGAGTACGGCTTACCATCCACAAACCGACGGTAAAAGCGAGAGAACGATCCAAACGCTTGAAGACATGCTAAGGTCTTGTGTTATCGACTTCGGGGGTAGTTGGGACTCTCACCTACCTTTGGTGGAGTTTGCTTACAACAATAGCTACCACTCGAGTATCGGAATGGCACCGTTTGAGGCCTTATACGGGCGGAAGTGCAGAACTCCCGTGTGTTGGCTAGAGGGAGGAGAGAAACAATTCGCCGGACCCGAGATTGTGCAAGAGACAGCCGATAAAGTTAAAGGCATTCGAGAACGATTGAAAGCGGCTCAAGATCGGCAAAAGAGCTATGCCGATAAGAAGAGATGTCCGATGGAGTTTCAAGTGGGCGACCGGGTGATGCTAAAAGTGTCATCGTGAAAAGGCATTATCCGGTTCGGAAAACGTGGGAAGTTGAGTCCTCGTTTCCTCGGACCATGCAAGGTGCTTAAGCGTGTGGGCTTGCAAGCCTACCAGTTGGAACTCCCACCTGAAATGAACGGGATCCGCAACACGTTCCACATCTGTTATCTCCGAAAGTGTTAGGAGGAAGAAGAGAGCGTTATTCCCCTCTCGGAGATAAGAGTGGATGAAGGTAATCATTGTGTCGAGGAACCCGAAGCTATTTTGGAGTGGAAGTCAAAGAAGTTGTGTCACAAGGAGGTCACTATGGTCAAGGTGCAGTGGAGACATCATCGTGGGACCAATGTGACATGGGAAGCCGAGGAGGACATGAAGCGAAGATACCCTCACTTGTTCGTGTGATCAAGATTTCGAGGACGAAATCATCTCCAAGTTGGGGAGTATTGTAACACCCGATATTTTCGCATAGTAAGTTTTCATCCTTCGTTAATCATTTCTCCATCTTCCGTTTATCTTTTTGGGTGAAATATGTTGTACTTTCGAACCTTAAATCGACCCATACGAAAATCTCGAGTTTTGAACCTTTTTGGGGCTCAGTACAGTTGGCGCGAGAGTGACTCGCGATAGTGACAAGTGTCACTATCGCTTGGCACAATCGCCGAGGAAGTACCAAACTCGCGGTACAATCCATGCGAGAGTGCCTCGCGATAGTGACACTGTCACTATCGCAAGGCAAGATCTCCGTCGGGTCTATTTTGGTTTAAAATACGAATTTTGACCCATTTCTCATCCCTCTCATTTATTTCACTCTCTCTTAACCTTCCCCTTCCAAGAACCGAACCTAGGGTTCCTTTAACCCTCAACCACCTCATTTATTGTTAGTAGTTGGGTGCTTCTTCAAATGATTCAAGTTTGGGTATTTATTCACCACCTCCATTGTCATCTTCTTCAAAGGATCAAATCTAGGGTTTTGGGTTTTCTTCAAAAACCCACTTGGTGAGTTCATACTACCATTTTACTAAACCTTATACATGTCAAAACATATATTTTAAACTCCTATATATCTCCTTGGTTTTGGATTCATATTTATTACATTTTGACCTAACTTGAGTTTTGGGAGATTTTAGGATTTTGCTACATTTTGGTAAAAGGAAGGGTTCCATTTTATATGTAGTAAATCATTGTGCTACTTGCACATTTTTGGTGAAGTACTTGAAAGTATGCATAAGATCTCATTTTATGATTTTCATTCTTATCAACAGTTAAAACATGGAAATGCATTTTTGGAAATAAATTTTATTGGAAGCTATATGTTTAGCTTTGGTTAGTCACAAATGAAATTGTGACACATCTAGACTATTACTAGTGGATCCCTAGGTATTGAGTCGGCTTATATTTTGGGATGTTTTTCCCCATTGTAGCTATGGATGCATTTGATCCTCAGAGGCCCTTTGGTACGGTTATGCGGGACCGGTTACTAGCCATGGATCATAATGTAGTCCTAGTGAACGAGTATGACTTGGTTTCCTCGGGTGCCCTCCCCCACATCTTAGTACGGACCGACGTTGTTCGTGGCCATGGATTCCAAGTATTTAACTCACAACTCGGATTGTAACCTACTCGGTGTTCCGCTACAATCCTTGGTAAATCGGGTATCCCCCGTCATCGCAAGATGAATTTTGAATCAAAAGGCCCTTTTGTGGCAAATACTTCTTTTGTGGCAAATACTTCAATTGTAAAATAAATTTTCTTGAAAAGAATTCCTTTCGTTACATTTGTCAATATCTCTTTATTTATATAAACTGTATGTTCTCACTAGGCTTTAAGCCTAACACTTTTTCTCAAAAGATGTGTATAACAGGTTCCCTTAGCGGTGGGTTGCCAATGGTGTGAGAGAGAGAAAGTGGGATCGAGGCATTTTTTAGATGATTAGTTTATGGCGTTGGGAATTTGATTAAGTCCCTTATTTTGGTGATTTTGGGTTGACAACCAATGTAATCTAGATAGTATATGTTTAGATTAGTTTGTTGTCGATTTATATATCCGTTCACAGGTTTTTGTAAATGCCTTATACATTTGCCCTTCTTGGGTGGTTTATGCCAATTACAAATGTCATTTTGCCAAATTTTCGAATTTTAAATTACTCTAAGTTTTAGGCTGTTACAATCCACCACCGTTGACCAACATTGACCATTGTCCACCACCGTGGACCACCATCTACCACAATCACAAATTCAAACACAAAAAATAGGTATTCAAAGTCGTAATTGAAACATATTTCCAAACTCAAAAATCTTAATAAAACCTAAAATAATTCCCTCAAGGAGATACAAATCTAAATTAAAATCAATACCATAAAACCCTAAACCTAAATTGATCCCAAATCAAAACCCAAAACCATAAATCAAGCAAAAACTAAATCAAATGAAAATGGAGATGGAGATGGAGATAGAGATGAAAATGAGATGTATACAAACCATATAACATAAATCAAACCGTAAGATCATAACCTGAATAATAACCCTTAAAATCAAAAACCTAGTTCGACACAGATCTGGGTTCAAGCTATTCATGGATATGATTACATCACATATCTGGTTCGTTCACGTTAGAGATAAGGGAAAGAGATTGAGGTTGAAGGGGGAGCTGGAGACCGATGTGTGGCAGCACCACAAATCCAAGGCAGAGGTACTGAGAAAATTGGCAGTGATGGTGGGAGTCCGATTGTATATCTGGTGGTGGTGGCCTCGTGATGGAGTAGGAGTTTGATGCAAATCCGATTGTGGTGTTGTGTCGTGGTGGGATGTAGATTTGCTCACTTGGTCAACGGACGTTAGTGGGAGGGACCAAAACCAAAGGGAAGTGACAAACGTGAGGGACCAAATCCGAGCTTCGATAGTTTAGGGACGATATCCGTTAAAATTGACAAACGTTGGGGACCAAAAGTGAAGTTTACTCTAAAGAAAATGAAAGGTTAAAACTCATTTAATGAGAAACTTTTTATTTAAAAGAAATTCAAAATTATGATAAATTAGAAAAATGTGAAAGAAGGTCTCTCATTATGACACCTAAGCAACTCCACATTTTGTTTGTATATATATACTAGTCTATGGACCGCGCGTTGCGCGGTAACTATATTTTTTTAGTCATGAAATATGTTAGATTACAATATTAGAAACATAGTGATTTCTTTTAAAGTTAGACGTGTACTTCAATATCTCAAATAGTAGTCCCTAAGGTTCGAATTTTGCTCTGAAAATGGGACCTAACTACTAACTTCGTTAAAAAACTCAGTTAGAGTCAGGCGTAATTTCGTCCAATCAAGTTTTTATCTAATTTTGTAATTATTTTTGTTTGTACAAAACATAAAATTATAGAGGCTAACTTGTAATATTATATCTATACTATCTATACTATATTATAAAGATGACATAAAAAAGTCTTAATTACAACTCACTAAGCTTTATGTACTATCATTTAAAATTATCTACTTAAAATCTCTTAAAAATAACTACTAAAGCCTAATGTACTACCTGTAAAGCTTTTAACCCTAATTAATATATTTCATCTTTATCCCCCAAAATCCTTATCTCTAATCCCCAAACCCTAAAATTATGAAATTTGAATTCTGATAAACATAATCAAAACAGGATAAACATCTCAATTTAAATATAAAAAATTTAAAATATATAAGATAATTAATGAATTTTAACAAACTACTTAATTTTTTTTATATAAAAAACATTATATTGTTAAGCTTAAATTAAACAAATTTATATATAAAAAACCATTATCACTCAATAAAAATCATTCAAAATCGTACTGTAAATCAATAAAAAACAAAAAATAAAAATAAACATTAAAATCATGATGTATTAAGCATTATGCACTATTATTTAATGTTAATCTACTTAAAATCTCTTAAAAAACAATTAATGAAGCAATATGTACTACTTTTAAATGCTTTTAACCCTAATTAATAAATTTCATCCTTATCCCCCAAAATCCTTATCTCTAATCCCCAAATCCTAAAATTATTATATTTGAATTCTGATAAACATAATCAAAACAGGATAAACATCTCAATTTAAATATACAAAATTTTAAATATATAAGATAATTAATGAATTTTAACAAGCTACTTAATTTTTTTTATATAAAAAACATTATATTGTTAAGCCTAAATTAAAAAAATTTATATATAAAAAAACCATTATCACTCAATAAAAACCATCCAAAATCGTACTGTAAATCAATAAAAAACAAAAAATAAAAATAAACATTAAAATCGTGATGTATCTCGCTGCATTGTGCGAATACGCTTCTAGTATTATAAAAACGGTATAAAAAACTCTTAATTACAACATTTTAAATAGAAGTTACAACTAATTAAAGCCAATTACTTAATTTACAATTTATTAATGCTTTGGTACAACCTTTCCAAGCACAGTATCTTACATAATCATCTATTTGTGGAATGGATACTCATTTATTAATATAACTATTTGTTTTTTTGGTGGAGGATTTTATAAAATAGATTTTATATTAGCATAATCTATTTTAAATGTAGATTTTACATTTAAATCTATATTAATGAGATGTAATATAAAATCTTTTTTCTTCCGTATTTTTTTATATTACATCTCATAATGATTTTTTCATATTTTATTTTATAAAATCTTTTTCCATATTTTATTTTATAAAATCTTTTTACATAATGAGATGTAATATAAACTTTTTTTCTTCCGTATTTTTTTTGCTAATATAAAATCTATTTTATTTTATAAAATCTACACGTATTTTATATTAGCATAATATAAAATCTACACGTATTTTTTTTGATAATATAAAATCTACACGTATTTTTTTTTCACGAGCATTAAAAGAAGAAAAAAGAAGGTTGATATGATTTAAAAATAAAAAATAACGAGATACACTAATAAATTATCGTATTTTTTAAAATAAAAATATTCCGCAATATTTTCCAAATTAACCAAGTGTAAAGAAAATAAAATAGAAACGATGTAGATATAAAAATATTCTTCCATATTTTTAATATATTTACATTTAAATGTAAAATCGAAAATGAAAATAAAAGATTTTAAAATATTCTCTACATTCACTATAAATATATCTATGTATCATCCGAGTACAAGAAGAAGACGAACGGTCGGGTGTTAATGGCGGAACCTGCAACTGAACAAAAGGTATTCCACTATATTTTTGTTTCTTTGAAAAACTATTTTTTTATATTTTATTTTATTTACTGAAGATTTGTTTATATTTTTCAAAACCCACAATCATATTTTTCGAAGTAGGGGAATAAGATATATATACATATCTTTATTTTTATCGATTAATACTATGAGGTCTTGAAGTCAATAGTCAGATAAATATGTTGTGAGACATGTCGTTTGAGTTTTAAATAATATAATACAAAACTATTACCAATATTATTGCACAAAGTCATAACAACAAACGATTAAGAATATATACAAGTTAACCACTTATAAAAATACATTCGTTTTTCACAAACGGTATAAAAAACTCTTAATTACAACATTTTAAATAGAAGTTACAACTAATCAAAGTCAATTACTTAATTTACAATTTATTAATGCTTTGGTACAACATTTTCAAGCACAGTATCTTACATAATCATCTATTTGTGGAATGGATACTCATTTATTAATATAACTATTTGTTTTTTTGGTGGAGGATTTTATAAAATAGATTTTATATTAGCATAATCTATTTTAAATGTAGATTTTACATTTAAATCTATATTAATGAGATGTAATATAAAATCTTTTTTCTTCCATATTTTTTTATATTACATCTCATAATGATTTTTTCATATTTTATTTTATAAAATCTTTTTCCATATTTTATTTTATAAAATCTTTTTACATAATGAGATGTAATATAAACTCTTTTTTCTTCCGTATTTTTTTTTGCTAATATAAAATCTATTTTATTTTATAAAATCTACACATATTTTATATTAGCATAATATAAAATCTACACGTATTTTTTTTGATAATATAAAATCTACACGTATTTTTTTTCACGAGCATTAAAAGAAGAAAAAAGAAAGGTTGATATGAATTAAAAATAAAAAATAACGAGATACACTAATAAATTATCGTATTCTTTAAAATAAAAATATTCCGCAATATTTTCCAAATTAACCAAGTGTAAAGAAAATAAAATAGAAACGATGTAGATATAAAAATATTCTTCCATATTTTTAATATATTTACATTTAAATGTAAAATCGAAAATGAAAATAAAAGATTTTAAAATATTCTCTACATTCACTATAAATATATATAGTTTCTCTATGTATCATCCGAGTACAAGAAGAAGACGAACGGTCGGGTGTTAATGACGGAACCTGCAACTGAA
Organism: Arctium minus; assembly: GCA_954870635.1. NCBI lineage: Eukaryota > Viridiplantae > Streptophyta > Magnoliopsida > Asterales > Asteraceae > Arctium > Arctium minus. The sequence continues at coordinate 1,857,609 of OX941080.1, read as the reverse complement.
CAAAAGGTATTCCACTATATTTTTGTTTCTTTGAAAAACTATTTTTTTATATTTTATTTTATTTACTGAGGATTTGTTTATATTTTTCAAAACCCACAATCATATTTTTCGAAGTAGGGGAATAAGATATATATACATATCTTTATTTTTGTCGATTAATACTATGAGGTCTTGAAGTCAATAGTCAGATAAATATGTTGTGAGACATGTCGTTTGAGTTTTAAATAATATAATACAAAACTATTACCAATATTATTGCACAAAGTCATAACAACAAACGATTAAGAATATATACAAGTTAAACACTTATGAAAATACATTCGTTTTTCACATTGTATTTCATTAACTGTTAACAGAGAAATTACGTTTCATTTTAACTCGGTTCAATATTCCAACAAAAAATTTATTCTCCCGTGCAATTCACGGGCCCAACACTAGTATATATATATACATATAAATGTATATACATATCACAGGGACCATGACCACCGCCCCCTTTACACTTCAATCTTCGGTCGACCATCGTCCCCTCCACACTTCAATCTCCACCCATGACCATCGTCCCCTCCACACCTCCACAACTCATCTCCGGCAACACCCTTCCCCCCTCCTCCATCATAACCCACCATCGGAGAATCTCGTAACCATAGTAATCCACCACCGGAGACGAAGGGTGGTGTTGAATGTCGATCTCTTTGTCACAAACAACCCCAACCCATCTAATGAATCGTCACAAGGATGTATCATCAAAACCATGCGGACGATATGACAGGGACGATGCCATAAGGAAGATGGTCAGTCACGATGGTGATGCATTAAAGGGGTGTCGGGTCACATATCGTTAGGATCATCAAAACCAGCGGGGCCAAACAACAGAGGATGAAACAACGGAAAAGATGGTGGGTCATGGTGGTGATGGGTAAAAGGGTTGTCGGAGTAACGGTGGTGGTGGGTTAACGACCGGAAATGGACCGAAGATGGTGGGTCACGATGAGAATCACTTCAATCGGCCAAACTTTGTTCCCATCCCTATATATGGGTAAAAGGCCACGTCAATTGTGTGTATACATGTGTATATATATACACAATATATATGAACTTAACTCGATCATTAAACTTGGGTTTAGCTGTATTTAGCTAAACACCATTTCACACTATTTCAACATTAATCTACCCCTTATATACACATCTTCATCTTTCAATTTTCTATCTTTCAACCAATGTGGGACAACCTTAACAACATAATGTTTCATCTTTTCACCAAGGCCAACCTTTTTAAGTAAAAAAAATTCAAAATTATTAGAATTTAGATAAATAGAAATGAAGACCTCTCATGGTGTCACCTCATCACTTTTGAGTTTTCTTTTTATATATATAGAGATAGATATAGATATATAGATAGGTGGGGTTTAATTTAATGATATGAATGGTGACCATGCATGAAAAGATGATATGTGGAATAAGAGATCCACTATGATGGTTCTAGAAGACCACCATCATCATCATCATCATGAAAACATACGCAAAAAATTGTGAATGGATGAATCATGGCATGCCATGTTGATGGACAATCATCATCATCATGTCCATAAAACACATGGAGAAAAACAACATGATGTATGTATGTTGGTATGTTTAGAGATCTTTTGAAACATGGTCCTCGTTATATTGGGTATGGTACCATGGACGGTTGTACTTTAATTATTATTATTTTTTTGTTGGGAAATTGACTCAAATAGCTAAAGTGGATGAAAATAAATTGATCTTTTAATAATTTTTCTCTCAATTTTGTACTCATGTAACTACGTCCACAGTATCCAGGTCCATAATTACAAATCTGGGTAGATAATGTAATTCTTTTTAAATTTTTAAAAAAATAAATAAAATAAAATTACCAGAGTCCGCAATTGCGGATTTGGGGTCAGTTTTCTTTTGTTTTTTAAGTCGAAAATGATTAGATTTGCTTTTTTTCTAGGTCGTTTAGTCAGGTCTGCAATTACAGACCTGAATATTGCGAAATAGTGATATTTGTGTAAAACTGGAAGAGAAATGGCTAGAAAACCAAATTTTTTGTCTACTTTGGCTATTTAAGTCAAACTTTTTTCCCTCGGTTCATGATTTTATTAATTATATTTTTTGATAATAAAAATAAAAAATCATAAATGAAACCTAATAGAGATTTGGGTTAATTTTGTAAAACTTACAAACTTAAGTGCCGTTTGTTTTTTAAGAAGTCTAAAGTCTTATTTTAGTTATAATTAATAAGAGGTGGTGTGTAAAAAGGTCTGAACGATTCAGACTTAAGAGTCATTAAGAGATTTTTAAAAAAAACAAACAACCCCTTAGCTAATATTAACATAGACGAGTAATGAAATTATTTAAAAAATTTGAAAGGTGTTTTCTATTTGTGTCACATAATCAGAATGATGTGTCATGCACATCACCTAAGTTAAACCATGTAATAAAAAAATAATAAGGGTTAACGGGTTTAAAAAGTAATAGGTTACCCATTATTATAATAGATAAAAATTTCAAAATACAATTTCTTAATAAAAAGTTGTTTGAAAGTACATTACTTTAATAAAAAAAATATTGAATTATGTGAAGCACACTTGGAACCCAATATATTTCAGGCCCAATTGTTGGGCTTTCAGGTAAAAAGCCCAATTTTATTTTATTAGTACACATCATCATAGATTCATAGTCATGGATCACAATTCACAAATAAAAACTCAATAAAAGAACGTGTTAAACATATGTTTTTTCATAAAATTAAAATCAATTTACAGAATTTCGAAAATGATAATGGTAAATTCTAAACTTGTAATGTTTTTTTTTTTTGAAGTAAAGGGGTGTTTGGGATTGCTTATTTAAGGGGCTTTTTAGCTTATTGCAGTTTGGCACCGCAGATAAGCACTTTCTAGTGTTTGGATGGAGAGAAAATGAAAGTGCTTATAGCGGTGTCAAACAACAGATAAACACTTTTTCATAAGTCATTTTGTTTTAACTTATTAGCTTATTTGAAAAATGTTTATCACTTTTTAGGTTATTTTATATGTATAAGCAATCTCAAACACCTTTAAACAACAACTTATTAGCTTATTACGTTTTGGTATCACAATAAGCTAATTCAAACACTTTTTTAAAAACTCCGGTTTAACACCGCATAAGTTGATAAGCACTTATCAAAATAAACATAAGTTGTTTTAAATAAGCAATCCCAAACATACCCCCTAAAACAAAATTTCATCAATAATCAAGAGCATTATAAAAATCGGGTAAATATTCGGCTAACCATGTTGGAGATTTTACATCTGTTGTTGGTAGGGATGACAATTTTGTACAAAATTGAACCAGGTAACATGTGTACCAACCGTATCAATTACCAATTTAATTGGTATTTATTACAGTCGGTTGGTGGTACCAGAGGCGGATGTAGGATTTTTTCCTGGTGGGGGTACCTTTTAAGGTACCTTAAATGTCCGTAAAGTTGTCTGGTGTATTTTTAGCTTAAATCCAACGTTTCAAGAGCTTTTTTGAAGTTTTTTTTGTTGATTTTAAGAGATTTTTAAGTTTTTTTTTGTCAATTTCGAGGGACTTTTTTGGTTTTTTAATCGATTGCAAGAGTTAATTTTGTTTTTTTTTTGTTGACGTCGATACACTTTTTTGGTTAATGAGGTCCCGGACAAAAAATTACTAGGACACTATTAAGGTAGAAAGCTAAAAAATGCAAGTTTTTACCCTAAATTTTTCATTTTTTTTCATTTTTAATGGGGCCCATCCCCCCACTAACCATCAAATACATCCACCCCTGGGTCGTACTCGTATCGTACCAAGAATGCAAACTTGATTAGTACCCAATATTGGAAGTTTCATACCATGATAGAACCAAGGTACCAACATATTTAATTATTTTTTTATTTTTTAAGTATTAAATATTAAACATTCTAACTTTATCTATTTTGTTTGATCATTTGAATGTTTGAAGGTTTTGTTCTTTGAAATTAAAAACCTTAAACATCATACGTGTTACTTAGAAACTCAAAATTTAAACAAATGACAAGTTTTCATATGTGTAGCGTGAAGTTGGTACAAAACCAATACCAACCAAAAAAAATTGATACCAACTACAAGTGATTAATTGGTACACGATACAAGATTTTACGTATCAATTATAATCGATTGGTACACAGTTTTCATTCATTTTCTATTTTAGGAACATATTCAATGATTTATAGTTTAAGAATAATCCTGCCGTCGGTAATGACTTTTCCAACGGATACTGCCGTCGATGATTATCCTGTTTTTAAGAATATATAATTAATATTTATCTGAAAATGATAGTAAAAGAAAAGATTTAAGCAAAACGAAAAACGTATGAATGATAATTGATTAATATATGATTTTGTTTAAGGTAGCCAATTAATTATATGTATTAAAGATTGTTATATAATATGAGGCTATAAATTGAATTATGCATATATAATATATTAGTGGGGTCTTTTCTGCATGAATTGGAGTCCAGGCCACCATCATATTGGATTTCTCCAACTTTCAAAACAGCAACAGTAGTCACAATCCAACTCCACAACACTTTATATATATATATATATATATATATATATATATATATATATATATAGAGGGAGAATCATGCGAGAAGTTAAACATTTTGCGAGAAGGCAAGAAGTGTTTAATCATATATGATTACACGACTTGTAGGTGTGTTTAATATGTATGATTAAACGTCTATGTATTTTTTTTTTAAATAAATGTCTATGTATTGTTAATATATAACATGTGTTTAATCATATATAATTAAGCTTGTGTATCATATATGATTAAACACTTCTCGCGTTCTTACAAAATGTTTAGCTTCTCGTTTGAACTTGCCCCATGCATATATACCCTAAAAACAATATATACATACACATGCATATATACCTCAAAAACAATATATATACATATATGCATATATAGTTATATACCCTAAAAACAATATATATATATATATATACATACATACACATACATGCATATATACCCTAAAAACAAGATTTCATTCGATCAGGGTAAATTTTCACAAACGTAGGGTTTAATTTTTCTCTAAGGACTCGTTGAATTTGTAAGAATCGCCTGAAAAACCGATCGGATTTAGATCATTTACATAAATACTTGTTTTATTTTACAATTAATAATGAAACCAGATATAAATACCAACCAATCAAGAACCAAAAAAGAAAGATTTGGTTATGGATCAACTAAACTGTATATATATATATATATATGTGTGTGTGTGTGTGTTTGTGTGTGTGATATGAGAAATGATTGAGATTTGAGACAAATTATTAACCTCTCAAACGCCTTTCATTTTCAGCCTTGTACCTTCTCTTATACATCCTTTTCTCTGGTGGGATCTCACCATTTTCTACACTACTATATATATATATATATATATATATATCTCACACACATATATATATATATATATGTGGTCAACCAACCCTCCAACGATATGATCAGTTGAATTACTGCAGATGGATTCTTGATTTTATATATATATATATATATATATATATATATTCAGGTTCAAGAAAAAACATTAAAAAAACGAAAACTGAGGAGCGCCCTGGTAGCTAGCCCTTCATCTGAACGGTATGTACTTATACATACAAGTAATTTGTAATATGCACACGTGCATAAAAACCAAAAAACAACTTAATTTACTCATACCGTCTAAATCAGGGTGTTCCTCAGTTTTCTATTTTTTTAAGGTTTTCTCCTGATCACCTCCCTTATATATATATAGAAAGAGAGAGGGATGATCAAACTAGAACACTAACTATTTAAGAAAATACGAGATCAGAAAATTCACGTACAAAATCACATACGATTTTACATTAAAGTTAAAAAAAACTCATGCGGACGACTTTGGCCGCGTCTTCAAGTCGCATGAATCACATGTGATTTTGTACATGATGTTAGTGTAAAATCACATTTGATTCAGCCGTTCTCGTGTTTTCTTAAATAAATATAGTTCTCGTTTGAACTCTTTCTCTCTCTATATATATATATATATATTTACATATATATGAATGCATGGTGGGGTTGATTATCCTCCCAGTTGGTTTATGGGGCCATGCAATATATGCAAGTTCAACAGTAAATAATATGCATGATGGTGAAGTTTGGTTACATGTACAGCTATATATATATAGCCCAACTCTCCTGACCTTCAAAGGACAAATTAATTATATATAATTAATTATAAGTTGGTTACATCGATCGATTGATTGATTTTGATAGCCGCCAAGATTCTCGGATCCATTACCGATTCATCGATATATCGCTTGCTGCTGCTACTGGTTCCATTGTTATGGGTTAATTAATATATATATATATATATATATATTGGCCCCCTTTGGATCTAAACACAATCATTGTCTTCACCAAATTTCTGGCCATTTCTACTTCACCTTTTCCTAATTCCCACCTTCAATTCTTCTTCCAGGCCTTTATATATCAATTATATATACTGATTGTTAATTACTATAATTGATAACTGTTAGGATATATATATATATAGAGAGAGAGAGAGGGTTCGGTTACATGAGACCAACATGTTTTCCCGAAACCATTAAATAACACTGAAACTTCATAGCAAAATATTGTGAAGGTACTCCAAACTCCGAACCTTCACAACAAAAACAAACCTTTACAATGCTTTACTGTGAAGGTTCAATGTTATTTTGGTGGTCTCACATGATCTCAAGTCTTTCTCTCTCTCTCTCTTTTTATATATATATAGGGGTTGTTTTATTTGCAACCCTTAAAAAGGATGCAAACCTTGCAACCCACATCTTAACCGTCGGATTCATGATCGGCGGTTACAATAGATATGGGCCCAATATTTTTAATTAAAAAAAACAGAAAAATAAAAATAAAATAACCGTCGATCATGAATCCAACGGTTAAGATGTGGGTTGTAAGGGTTGCAAAATATCCTTCTACTATATATATATATATATAACATACGTGGAACCCCTTTGAATAATCTTTTATCTAAAAACCCTATTTTTTATGGCAAGTCGTGACATAACCCTGAGGTAAATCTCTCAGTTGTTATTATACAAGCGTATATATAGATGGCAGGATTCAAAACCCTGGTTGATTATTATCTTATTGTCTTAATATCCATCGCACTACCACCCTTGTGGTTTAAAAAAAACCTTTATAGCGAGATTTATGGGAGGTCGTTTCTACATGTTTTGATGGTCCACACTGATACCATGTTAGGATATGTGGAACCCTTTAAATCTTTTATTAAGAGAACCCTTTGTAGAGAGAGAAAAGATCCCTACGGGTGTATTTATATATACATGTACACGCATAGAGGAATGATCATGTGAGAAGTTATATAAACATTTTACGAGAAGACGCGAAGTGTGATTACACCGCTTGTGGATGTGTTTAATCATATATAGGATTAAACGTCTATATGTATTGCCAATGTAACATATGTTTAATCATATATGATTAAGCTTGTCTATCATATATGATATCACACTTATCACCTTCTCACAAAATGTTTAGTTTCTCGTTTGAACATTCCCCTCCACACACACATATATATATACATATACATATTTGATGGTCTTTGTGCCTAGTTAGTCGATGTGAAACTCAAACAGATACAATCCCATACTAGAATATGTATATATATATATATATATAATGGAAGCTTTTGATGAAATTATATATATAACCCAATATGTATGTATGTATATATGTCACAGAAACTAAATGCAAAAAAAAGTAGAAGCAATCTGATAGCAGAAGCAATCTGATAGCATCAGATCCAATCCCAAAAAAGGAAGACATGATCTTTAATTGTTGTAAAAGAATTAGTAGACCAATTCAATCTTTTTCAAACAAACAAAGACTGGATGTAATATTCTTCTTTTTTTTTCTTTATCCATCCATCATCCAATCCATATATCATTAATTATCCTTAATTAATCTCTTATTTTAAGATAAAGACTAATTATGCACATATATATATATATATATATATATATATATATGTGTGTGTGTGTGTGTACTTCCCAGTACTTAATTCTCCCAACATCCATAAAACTGTTTTCATATATGCCCATGCAAAAGATAAGCTTTTGATAAGGTTTAAACACAAATTACCAACATAATTACTATTGCAAATTGTAAAGAACACTACAACATTAAATATAGGTTTATAAGATGACTAAAATGTCTAAGCGTCCTAATAGAATACTTTTTATGACTTAAGTTTATATGACCAAACAAAAAAACGTCATATCTAAAAGTGTTACAGTGGCTTTATAGGACGTTTTTAACAAGTTTTTTATTAGGACACTTTTAAAATAAAGTGGCGTACTAGTTATTTTATGCAGTACTACTTGAAAAAGTGTCGTATAAATATAAGTGTCCTATAAAAAGATGGGTTTATAGGACAAAATTATTCTATAAAATAGATAATACGACACTTTATTTTAGATACGTCCTTAAAATAACTTGTTTAAACGCCTAAAGACGTCTCTGTAAACATATTGTAACACTTTTGGATATGATATTTTATAGTTTAGTTCTATAAACTTAATCTTATAAAATATACCATTAGAACGCTTAGACATTTTAAACGACTTATAAACCCAATTTTGTTACTGGACTTTTGAGAGAATGATTATGAAAATTTCTGGAATTGATTGACGATTGTTAGAAACTGTATTAAAATGAATTAATATACATGGATGTGAGAGGATATATATAATATGATCATATATATATCATCAGATTAATTTATAATTAATTAATTAGTTAAAACTAATTAATCAATCTGTATTGATCATACATGGTGAATACAATAAACTCGCCATTGCTTGTTGCAGCCACTCTTCCTCTTCATCATAATCCTGCTTCATCTACATATGCATATTAACACATTTAATCAGTAATTAATAACACCAAACCAAACAGATCCAGTAATTAAATTGCATACAGAGGTAGGGTATATCTGATTAGGGTAAGATGTATGCAAATATTGTTTTTACCCCAAATAATAAAAAAATTGTTTCCACGAAGACCCCCGATTACTGAACCAAACCAAATGAACATAGTATGACCCATCTACATGTGGGAATATATATATATATAGAGAGAGAGATCGAGAGGGAGGATCAAACAAGAACATTAACTATTTAAAAGAACGCGAGAACTAACAAAATCATCAGTGATTTTACATTAACGTGCAAAAAAGCCACGCAAACCTGAAGCCGCGGCCAAAAATTCTTTTTTCGTGTGTTAATGTAAAATCACTAATGATTTTGTTAATTCTCTCGTTCTTTTAAATAGGTAATGTTCTCGTTTGAACTCATCTCTCTCTCTCTCTCTATATATATATATATATATATATCGATCTAGGGTTACACAGGTTGTTTCCATGAAAACCCTAATTAAGGTGCTTAAATCAATAACAAATGGTATTCTTGATTGGTGATAATTATATATATAGAGAGAGAGAGGGGTGAGTTCATACGAGAACGACGTCTATTTAATTAGAAAACACGAAAACAGTCGAGTACATACAAAATGATCATATATGATTCACATACAAAATCATATATGACCGCGTCCGATTTTTTCGGGTTAGTGTAAAATCACATATTATTTTATACATGATCTGTTATTTTTCTTGTTTTTTTAAATAGTTAGCGTTCTCGTTTGAATCTTCCTATATATATATATATATATATATATATATTTATATATATATATATATATTTATATATATATATATATATTTATATATATATATATATCGATCTAGGGTTAGACAGATTGTTTCTGTGAAAACCTAATTAAGGTGCTTAGATCAATAACAAATATGGTATTCTTGATTGATTATAATTATAAATAAACCAATTATATAAATTAAAAGATATATATATATATACCAGAAAATTGTTGGTGTATAGATGTTGCATATCTTCTTCAGAAGGATTATTGTTATTAGCAGTATTGATGATGGGAAGCACTTGATCTTGATCACAATTAGGTTGATGATGATGATCGTTGTTGTTCTTCGCAAACCTCCCTCGCACTCGTATTCGCTTGTCGGCTAACGTCTTCCGGCATTCATACTACATACAATTCATCCAAATTTAATCAGTATATATAAATATATATATATATATATGATATTTCACTACAACAAAATCAGTTATATAGAACGTTAAATATGTCAAAATGATCATAACAAACTGCTTTATGTGACTTTAGTTTATAAGATCAAACAAGTATGTGTCCTATAAAAAAAGTGTTTCAATATGTTATTTGGGTATAAATATCATAACAAGTTTTTTTATGACACTGAAGAAGGTCTGTTTGTTAGTAAATTAATGAGCTTAATGCGATTCATAGATTATTCAATGAGCTATACATGATTGTTTGGTAATGACTTGATGATACAGAAAGTGACTCATTGTCTTATTCAATGAGCTTTTAGAGGAGAGTTTTTATGCAGAAAATCAAGTTTTTTTTTCTTCCAAACTTAATTACCCATCTCAATTAAAAAACACGCTCTTTTCATCTATAAAAATAACCATCCTAAACATAAACCTTCTCAATCTATCTATACAGACAGATTAATTCATACAAACAACTTTATTCATACAGAACTTTAAGGGGTTGTTTGTTTACCTCTTAATGGTTTCATTAAGAGACAACCTCTGAATCATTAAGAGGTAAATCTTGTTTAGCAAAAAAAAATGTCTGCCTCTTAATGGTTCCAAAACTCTCTAAATGATTTTGTATCTTGACTCTGCCTTAACCATTCAGAGCCCTGATTTCATTCTGAACAATTAGTAACCAATCATATTTCATTTCGCACTATATCATAAGAGCCTCTTAATCATTCTGCCCACTTAATCATTCTGCACCAAACCATTCAACAACTGCGAAAAACAAACCAAATTAACAACCCCTGAATCTGTTCTAGGGTTTTCAAGAAAACAATGAAAAGAGATCAAGACAATTATCACCTTAATGGTCTTGTTGAAGTTCCTTTGATTTCTCTTTTTGAGATACCTCATGATCTTATCCTTCCTTTCTTCCATCGAATATCTCCCGACCTTCAACGTCGGTTCTTCGATCTCTTTACTCGTTTTCTGGCTTTCGATTTCCTGCATACAAATTAATCAATATCCCAATTAATTAACAACGAAATATTACTTAATTAAGACTTAATTAATCATACCTTTTGCATGTAATTGAAGCCATGCAAGATTAAAATTAGCAAAAAATCAAATAAAAATCTTCAAGAAATCAACAAACCCTGTTGGTGATTGCATTAACAAGTTTTTTAGAACATTTTTTCAATTATATAGCTTCGAATAGTGTTAGTTGTTTTATAGAACACTTTTTCCAAATAGTGTTCTATAAAACAGCTAACAATTTTTTTGTTCATAAAAAAGTCCTAAAAAACTTGTTACGACACCAAAAAACGTTCTATAAACTTATTACAACGCCTTTGAATAATCTTATAAACTTATTACAACGCCTTTAGATAATCTACTACATACCCAGTTGGTGGTCGTTGCAGTCGGATAATTAGACGACGAGGACGACCACGAATTGCTCCCCCCATAGCTACCACTGCTACAAAAATACTCATCATGTACTTCCACCTTACTCCGACAATCGGTTCCCGCCGGAATAATATTCCCGCCGCCGAACCCCGCCGTCGGTGATGTCGGAACCACCATCTCGGAAACCCCGAATCTCTCTGGGAACGAATTCTTCAAAGTACCCTTGATCCACGACGTCGATCGAGATAACGGCGGAGTGATGATGTCATATTCCGGTGGCATTAATGTGATCCCATAGTTATCAAAGAAAGTGGGTGAACAAGTTTCTTCAACTACGTCATACCACATTGGTAGGGTGGTGCCCGGAGTTTGAAAGTCGCCGGAAAAGTTGTGAACCTTGGAGATGAAGGCCATTAATTGATTAACTTTTCCGGCCGGTGACCACCGTAATATATATATATATATGTGTGTGTGTGTGTGTATATATATATAATTATATATGCATGGGGAGAGGAATTAAGTATTTATAAGGAAACGACATCCTGCGGCTTTGAAGCAAGTTGTGAGGGACCCATTTTGTACAAAATTTTCAAGAGAAAATATTAATATTCCTCCAATGAAATATAAGGGTATATTAGTCAAACACTATCCTCACCTTTTCACTGTTGAGATCTAAATATAAATATTTTTAATGTATTTTTGGAGTATTGATAAATTATATTTTTTAGTCACTTTTAAAACTAAAATTTTATTTTAATTAGAGTTTATTATGTAAATATCTTAAGTATTTGTGTAAAACTTATTTTCAGATTAGAAAAAAGGGGGAATATTTTTTTTTATGGAGATTCTTTACGAAAAAATTGAGTTCTTACACAAAAAAAATTTAGTCTGAAAATTGAGTTTACACAAATGCGTAAACTCTAGTTAAAATTGGAATTCAATTGAAAAAGTGGCTAAAAAGTGAAATTGTACGGGGAGATTGACTATTTTGGTCAATTTTGGCTTATTTTCTGTTGTCAGTTCGTCCCAAAAAAAATGTTCAAAATAAAATGACATATAGTTTTAGAAATGTCTAATTATTTACACTTTTTAATTCACTAAAAACATTTTTATTCTTAATAGTAGAGAGAAATTTTGTCGATCTTATAATTAAGGGTAAAATGTGAAAGCAGACACACTTACTTTTGAAAATTAACACTTATTTTAAGAGAGTTGAAAATAAAAATATGGATACTAATTTCGAAAAGGAGGGAGTAACAAATTGCGTTTTTTAGTAGTTGTCGACTTAAAGTTTGATTCTATTCATTAAGAAAATTATTTCAATGCCCTATCGAGTCTAAAAGGTAGGTCTTAAGATGTGGAAGAATCGATGATCGCGATATTTGTTTTGGTTGTCTTTGTATTTTTTGGAATAGTCAAAATACGAAATAAGGGTATGATTTTATCCTCTACTTATTGTGAGTAGTATCTAGTTATAAAATGGATAATATGAGTGTTATATTAAAACGGTTTTTTTTTTATAATTTGTTTAGTTCTAAAAAAAGAGGTAATTGTTTTTAAAAATTTAAAAATAATCTTTGATTGTGTATATGATACACAAAACACTGCTATGATTATGTATATGATCACATACTAATATTATGATTTTGTACACAATCACATAACCAAAAGTGGTTTATGTTTTTGATCATGTATAGGATCACATACGCGTTCAATTATTTGTGTTGATATACAGAATACACATGACTAATAATGTATGATGTACATAATATGATTATATATAGGATCAAAAATGGTTCTATATATGTATGATTAGATGTGATAATGTATAGCTATAATACACGCAACAAGAATGTCATATGTAAGATCACACATTGGTTGGGGAGGGGAACGAAAGTTGCCTTATAAGGGACTGGATACCCCCTCTACCAGACGCGTTTTAAAACCGTGAGTTCGGGTGTGTGGACAAAGCGAACAATATCTGGTACGGTTGGTCTGGGATGTTACATCATATATTTGTGTACACAATCATATGTAATTGTATATATATTATTATCAAAAGTTATTCTACATATGATCACATATCAGATACACACAACAAGAATGCCATAGTTCAAGACCTTTTTATTAATTGGGTATGTGTAGTTTGACCATTTAAGAAACAATATAGTTTCATTGTAACATACACTAGCTACTAGAAAACGGAATATCATTGATGAATAATATTTGGGTAACCGTGAGTTTTATGATCAGCTTACGTACGTGCACCGACTCATCCTCCAGGTGACCACGAATGGCCCACAAAGACTTTGACAATGTCTGGATTTGAACCCGAGGAAAATAAGATTTCCACTACATCCCTTAGGGCTTACCAGTGCACCACAATCGAAGTGGTTTTGATAAATAATAGTTGTATGTCCCTTTAATGGTTTATCATATTTTAAACAAATAATAAATGTATATTTATAAAAAAAAAAAAAAAAAAACTAAATCACAAATGCTAAATTGATAAAAATGACAAAGACAAAATAAGCGTGGCACAAAATGATATTACAATAAATTTTTAATAAGTGAAAGAATAACATTTCAATCAAGTTGTTAAAAAAGTTTGATAATTCCTATTTTTATTTGAAATTGGATTTATTCTTAATGTTAGGTATAACTAAATAAATTACTTAAGTTTATATATCGGGGAAAAGATTATTGACATTGAAATGATATAAAACGTGATATTAGATTTTTTAATATTTGTAAAGTATCTTGTGAGTGTAAAAAACGTGATTTTATATGTATTTTGATTTGTCATGGGTGTTGTTTCACTTCAAAACTAATAAAAGATAGATTTTTTTAAAAATAGGGAAAATTAAGATTTTAATATATTTTTTTATGTTTTCAACAGATCTTTCAAAAAAAAAAATCTAAAATGAAAATTCTTCAAATTCATACAACTCTTCAAAATTAAATGTCCAAGAGAAAGATAATTCTATAACAATAGTGAATGCGGGAGACGAGGGATTGTTGGAGCCTCTCTTTACCACAAGTAACATCAATGTTTTAAAAACCGGTTTTTTGATTGACCCGGTGTGGTCACGGTTCAATCGGATGGTTGATCCGGTTTCAAGAAATTATATGTATTTTTTATTTTCCTGGATACATGTATATATAAAACCAAGAATTTGATGTCCATAAGTTAAAACGTTAAAAATACACGTAACAACAAGTTTTACATCAATCCAAAAACATAAAAAACATACATATAAGCATAAGTTTTACATCAATCCAAATACATCAAAACGAAACATTACGTTCAAACCAAATCATTGATCTTGAGACATTGGAGTGTTAAATGCATCAAGCTTACGATTGCTTAGTAATTGAAATTCACTCTCAACTTCATGGTTATCAACAACATGGTCACTTTCTACAATATCAAATAAAAAAAATATTAATGTCACATAAAAAATTGATTTTTAACCGGATTCACCCGGGTATTTACCGGTTCAATAAGACCGGTTCTATCAAAAAACCGGCGGTTCAATACGGGTCATAATTTCCCAAAAAAACCGGTTGTAATTGACCCGGTCTCTTCACCGGTTCCCGGTTGAACCAGTCGGGTCAACCCGGGTTTTAAAACATTGGGTAACATTGACCTCGTCAATTAGTTTAGATATTATGTTTCACTTATAATTATAATTTGATTTCATATTCGTATAAACGATCTATAGGTTATAAACTCAACTATCTAATCAGTTAAGTTACCCTTCAATGTTCATACATGATCGTTTACGAGGAGGGTGACTGATTGATGAAATTAATCGTAATATGGTATATAATCATCTAAATAAACTAATTTGTTGTGTCCTAGGCTATACCTAGACTAATCCCTTGGCAAATTATGACTATAAGACATCAGCCCTGATTAAACCTCAGTGGCCACAATTGTTGTATACGTCTGGATTCGAACCCTAGGCATATGGAATATTCCACCACATCCCCCAGGGCTTTAACCAATACGCCACAACCCTTGTGGTTAAATTTGTTTTGGTAGGAATAGGTTGGTATGCAAAATAGATAAAATAATTACCAATTTTTTAAAATTGTATATTGAATTTTTCATCTTCATATAAATTACATAATATAACAACAATTAAGATCATGAATCCAAAAACTTTAACATTTGATTGGTTTGTACTTTATTCCACAAAAGCATCTCCAACAAATTTTTCAACAAGGAGAAAATCGAGATTTTGGATATTTTAGATAAGTTTCTTGCTCTAACATATTCTTCAAAAAAAAAAATCAGAGAAAATAGGATAATATAAAATTGTTTAGATTTAGATAACTATCCAAAAATGATTGCCATGAGAGAAATAATTTTAGAGGGGTGTTCAAATGCAACCCCTTTTATATGGTGCAACCCCTATATCCACCACTCATTTTATTTTCACTTTTTAATTAAAAAATATGAAAATAAAATGAGTGGTTGATAGAGGGGTTGCACCATATAAAAGGTTGCATAATAACCTACCCCAATAATTTTATCATATTTCCACTAATAAGAAAAAAATTGAAATTAAATATTTACAAGAGATAAATAGTATTTTAATAACACAATCAGTATTGTAACCACCAAAATAAAAATATTGTTGAAGTTAAATGCATTTCTTTAAAAGAATTTGAATTTCAATTCTTAAATTGGAAGAAATTTTTAAAAACTTGTAAGAAATACTTTAAGTAATCCAAACAAATTTATATTTTTAAAATAAATCTTTTTGGTAGAAGTTGTTTATTATTTTTATTTTTTTGGTCTTCCATTTTTTTGTTTGTTTTCTTGTACGATTACGTATAAGTTTTAAGTCAACCATAACAAGAAAATGAAACCCCGACATAATCCATAAAAGAAAACTAATAATTAGATGTAGGAAAATGAAGGGAAGTTGACTAAAATAGTCAATCTTCCGATCCAATTTCACTTTTTAGTCATTTTTTGAATCAAATTCTCATTTTAGCTCGAGTTTACATAAAACCCATTTTCAAATTCTAAAAAAAAAGGAAAAAAAAACTCTTTATGCAAATAAGGATCCTACCACAAATGCTTTACTCACATGTGAATCCTTACACAAATTTGCGTAAAGATTTTTTTTACTCAAATGCGTAAACTCTGACTAAAGTAGGAATTTAATTGAAAAAGTAGCTAAAATGTGAATTTGGTTACGAAGACTGACTATTCTAATTAATTTCCCGAAAAAAAAAAGTAAATACTCTCACCGTCTCAAAATAAATCTCGACAATGAAAATGACTCATGGTCTTAAAAATGTGTAATTATTACATTTTTTAAGTAACTAAATAACACTTTTACCCTTAATAATACATATTCAAAAAATTTCTCGATCATATAACTAAGGGGGTGTTTGGGATTGTTTATTTAAAACAACTTCTGCTTATTTTGAAAAATGTTTATCAACGTATGCGGTGTCAAACTGGAGTTTTCTAAAAAGGTGTTTAGATTAGCTTATTGTGGTCTCAAAACATAATAAGCTAATAAGTTGTTATTTAAAGATGTTTATGATTGCTTTTGCTTACACATATAAGATAATCAAAAAAGTCATAAACACTTTTCAAATAAGTTGATAAGTTAGAACCAAATGACTTGTCAAAAACTCATTTTCAACGGTTGAGCACCGCTACAAGCCCTTCTAATTTTTCTCCATCTAAACACTAAAAAATGCTTATCTCCAGTGTCACACCACAATAAAGCTAAAAAAACACTTCAAATAAGCAATCCCAAACACCACCTCCTAATAGTAGAATAGGAAAATACATACTTTAGAACAAACAAAAATATAAATATAGACACTTAATTTAATTTAAGACAAAGAAGGAATTATTATACAAAATAATATGGATTTTAATTTTATTTTAGGCTGGGAAACAAAGAAATAAAATGAATATAAGATTCGAGAAAACAAGGTTGAAGGCAGCGACTGTGAGCCACACGCACCCACCTTCTATTTGAAAAGATATCTGACCTACTTCCCTAGACCTAGAATCTAGCACGTGCCCTATCCATCATTTTTTTTTTTAAATTTCCCATTTCTTTTAAAATCAAAATATATAATTAATTTTTATTCTTTGTTTTCAATTTAAATCATTTTTCAAATAAAAAAATAAATCCATAAAAATGGCTGATGTAATTGACTGAGTTTTTCCAACTCTTGTTACTTAAGTTATGCCTCCTCATCCTGACTACTTTACATTTTATAGCATGCAAAAGAAGACCGATCGATCGATCAGTAAAAAAGGAAAAGAAAAGAAAAAAGTATCGGGTGCCTATTTCTTTGCAAACCCGTCACCATCGCCCCAGAATCAAACCACCCTTATCATTTCCCCTTCTAATATCACCAATCATCGATACTAACTAACATGCGTACTTGTTATTTGTGTAATATTATGAACCCAACGCTACCCTTGAGGTTGTTGTTCAGACCCTCGGGGGCTGTTTGTTTACCTCTTAATGGTTCACTAAGAGGTAACCTTTGAATCGTTAAGAGGTAAATCTTGTTTGTCAAAAAAAAATGTTTGTCTCTTAATGGTTCCAAAACCCTCTGAATGATTTTGTATCTTGACCCTGTATAAACCATTCAGAGCCCTGATTTCATTCTTAACAATTAGCAAATAATCATATTTCATTTCACACTATATCATAAGAGTCTCTTAATCATTCTACACCAAATCATTCAGTAACCGCCAAACTGCCCCTCACTCTGTGAGTCTGTGTAATATACACTGGGTTTGTTTGGTTTAATTCCATTAAGACCCTGGCTCTGTGTAAAATATATTGGGTTTGTTCGGTTTAATTCTATTCACACCTTGGCTCTGTGTAAAATATAATGGGTTCGTTTGGTTTAATTCTATTCAGACCCTAGTTCTGTGTGAGATATACTGGGTTTGTTTGGTTTAATTCTATTCGGACCTGTGTGAAATATACTAGGTTTGTTTGGCTTAATAATTCTATTAAGACCCTAGCACTATATGAGATATATTGGGTTTGCTTGGTTTAATTCTATTCAGACCCTAGCTCTGTGTGAAATATACTAGGTTTGTTTGGCTTAATAATTCTATTAAGACCCTAGCACTATATGAGATATATTGGGTTTGCTTGGTTTAATTCTATTCAGACCCTAGCTCTGTGTGAGATATACTGGGTTTGTTTGGCTTAATAATTCTATTAAGACCCTAACTCTATATGAGATATATTGGGTTTGTTTGGTTTAGATTATGAAAACAGATGATTGTGTGCATGCTTCTAGAGGCACTTAAAAGGAACAAGACATTTTTTTATTAACTCTCAAACAAACTAAAGCAGATCTAGGGGACATGAGTCCTTTTTGTTTTGCTGGCAATTATTGGCATCAAAATCCCCTATAACCAATCTTTTAGTTTTTTTTTTTAATCCAATAATAGACAGTTTACTTCTCAAATATCTTTTTCTCTTCCACCTAGGACAATCTTTACAGGTTTCACCTGTTGAGGTATAGTTTGCTAGGCTGTCTAAGAATATATATAAAGGGTCCTTAGTTAAATGACATTATGACATCTATGACCTCCTTCTAACAATTATTTTTAAATAATGACCTTTATAGAGCAGGTTTGAGAATGTCACTTCCATACCATAGATTGCCACTAAACTTGTCACAGGATTAATAAGTTGTTAAATAAGGGGCTATTTGGCAGTTGCTGAATGGTTTAGTGCAGAATGATTAAGAGGCTCTTATAATATAGTGAAAAATGAAATACGGTTGTTTTTTAATTGTTCAGAATGAAATCAGGACTCTTAATGGTTAAGGGAGGGTCAGGATACAAAATCATTCAGAGGGTTTTGGAACCATTAAGAGGCAGACATTTTCCTTGCCAAACAAGATTTACCTCTTAGCGATTCAGACGTTGTCTCTTAATGGAACCATTAAGAGGTAAACAAACAGCCCCTAACGCTGTGTTCTCAAAACTCATTTAACGAAGGAAAGGAAAGGGAGGGAAAGGGGAGGAAAGTAAAAAAATCTCGTGTTCTCGAAACTTTTTTAGGAGAGAAAGGAAAGGAAACGGAAGGAAAGAATTGATAACTTTCCTTCCAAACCTTTCCTCCCAAATGTGGAGGTAAGGGAAGGAAAGTGAGGGAAAGAAATCAAAATAATTTAAAAAAATTATTGAAATTATTAAAATTACAAAACTACCCAATCTTTCATTATAAAGAATATATTTTTATAAGGGTATATTTGTAAAATTGACATCTTTCCTTTCCTTTCTCTCCTGTTCAAGAACATAAAAAAACTATTTTCTTTCCTTTCCTTTCCTTCCATCTCGAGAACACAAATGAAAAAATTATTTTCCTTCCCTTTCTTTTCCCTTCTTTTCTTTTCCTTCCATTTCTTTTCTTTTCTTTTCTCTCCAGATTAGAGAACACAGCGTAAGTTCTCAGCCTAAAATAATCCTATACCATAGATGACCCTGCTGCCTAGAGAAACACGGGTTATTTAGCTAAATGACCTCGTGGGTTTTTAGGCATTCTTGTCTACAGAAAAAAAAATAAATACTTATGTTAAGCAATGACATTCTCAAACCATTCAGAAAACCATAGATTATTAGAGCATCTCCAACAGTTATGCTATACTTTTTTTTTAAAATAAAGTATCCAAAGCCAAAATCTCTTAAAAAATCACTTCCAACTCCAGCAGCTATTCTATTTTAGAGATTGTAACATTGATTATATTATTAAAATAATCAATATATTAATAAAATATTATTTATCTCTCCTAAACATTTACCTCCAATGACTCTTATTGGTGGAAAGATTATAATATTATTCTCTTTCTTAAAAAGTGAGTTTTAAAGATTTCTCAAAATTTGGAGATCTTTATCTTCTATCTCCTCTTTTCTCTATTGTAACATACAAGATAGCATACCTGTTGGAGCAAAAAATTACTAAAATCCCTCTTTTTTCTATTTTAGCATAGTTGTTGGAGGTACTCTTTAAAAAACCCCGTCAAAAGGCCATACATTTACAAAAACTTGTCAAAAACCATAGATTTATAAAAGATAAATAAAAAAAAACCTGTCAAAGGCCATAGATTTATATATATATATAAAAAACTGTCAAAGGCCATAGATTTATATAAATAAAAAAAACTGTCAAAAGGCCATAGATTTATAATAAAAAAAACATGTAAGAGTTCATAGATTTATAAATAAAATACAAAAAAAAACTGTCTGAAGACCATAAATTTAAAAAATACTGTCATTTAACCAGATAACCCCCAAAAACACATGGAGTTAGTGAAAAGTCCAAAGATGGTCAAAAAAAGAACTCAAGATTTGAGAACCAAAGAGTCATGTCTAAGAAGACAATAGTTTTAGTGGGCTGCAAAAAGATATGCCATTGTCTAAATCAAATCAAAGAAAGAAAATTGAAAAGAAAAAACTGAGATGGATATTAATTACTAGTCTTTGAATGTACAGGTAGCTTAGCTTAGCTTACTTGGGGGGGAGGGGTTCCAACAAGTAGCTCGTGTAAGATGCATGTTGCCTTGAGACAGTGAATTTTAGAATCAGCATCAAATCCACCCCTGCCAGATTTTGTTCATACATACGCAATTAAAGTTACCAAATGAAAACACAAACAAAAAGACAATCACAAAATTATTAGCACTTATCTATTGCTATAAATAATAATAATAATAATAATAATAATTTTACACATTAATACATACACATATATACACATACATACATACTGTAGAGGGAGGATCAAACCAGAACACGGTCAAAATAAAAATTCAATAAAACAACCAAATCACATGTGATTTACAAGTATTTTGGTGTAAAATCGCATGTGATTAGGCCGTTTTCGTGTTCTCCTATTTGATTATTGTTCTCGTATGAACCGACTATATATATAAATATATATATATGGGCTTAACCATTTGAGAACTCCAAAATTTGTGAGATATGTGAGAACTTGTACCTTAAGGCATTGTTTCACATGTTTTCTTTTTCCTATTTAAGGCTAGCATTAAATGTATTGATGAACATATATTTGTTTCATATGTATTCAGTTCACAATGTGAAACTTTTTTTACGTGTAACTTTTGTTTCACAGACAGGCTAAAAAGGTTCACATTGTGAAACAAATATATATTAATCAATATTCTAAATGCTAGTCTTAGATGGAAAAAAAATGATATAAAATAGCACATGATGTACAATCTACTAGTTCTCAAGATTATCACAATTTTATGGGTTCTCAAAAGAAGGTCCCATATGTATATATATATTATATATACTCTTGCAATTCAAACAACATAGTACTATGCAACACTATCTCCTTTATTTTTGATTCGCCTATCTTTATGCAACACATCTATATATATTTGTTCAATCAGGTCGCCTTCCAAATGCTTCTTCAACTATTTCTATTATTATTATAATCACAGACTTGGAAAGAAATTTTATGTGATTCTTCTTCACAAAAGGCCAAAAACTTTTTCCTCAAGTGAGTAAACCAAAGGTGCAACTTACACCTCCTACCCACAAAATTTCACTATGCACCACACACTAGCATACAAATGCAAAACTTTAGTTCATACTGAACAAATTTTGACCAATTAGTGAGCGTTTGGTATGTAGGACAGGACTGGACAAGACAAAAATGTGTCCCGCATTTGACAATATATTAAACTTGGACAAGACAGGACCTCGATGGAACAAAATCCCATTTTTTGTTCCACCAAAATAGGTTGAGCAAAAATTAGGGAGACCAGACAAGATTCTTTCTTAAATTACTAACTGGTTGTGACGTACTGGTTAAGGCCCTTGGGGATGTAGTGGAATATCCCATCTGCCCAGGGTTCGAATCCAGGCATACACAACAATTGTGGTAACTGAGGTTTAATTAGGGCTGATGTCTTACAGTTATAATTTGCCAAGGGATTACTGGATTAGTCTAGGCATAGCCTAGGACAACCCCCCCCCCCCCAAAAAAAAAACTACCCATGTCGAATTAAAACCTTAAAATTTCCCAGAATTCTTTCACTCAACTACCTCACTCATCCAGTCCCGGTCAGTCCTGTTTCCATACCAAACGCATCTTTAAACAACTACCAAACCTAACGAACCCAGTAAATCTCACGCAGAAATAGGGTCTGGGAATAGGATGTACGTAAATCTTGCCTCTGAGGCTGTTTCTGTGGAGGCAGAGATGTTTGGGAAATAGGTTACTACTTGAACAACTACGATAATAGTAATCTTAACAAGGCACTATCTAACACCTTTATTCCAATTAAAAGCCTAATCCTCTTCCCTGCTTCTTTCTTCCCCATACCCCATTTCTTTCCAATCAGTGGTTGAGTTAATTCAAGGAATATTCTAACCACAGTAATAGAAATAATGAATGAAGATTCGAAGAGGAGAAAGAAGATAAGATGGACAAATAGAAAATTACCATGTAAAGTAGCTTCTAGGCTCTCGAAACTAACTGTATCATGAAAACATCACATTTGTCTCGTATGAAATCAAAATATTCCACTTCAAGAAACATAATCAATTCAAAGATTGAAACTCAGAGAATATCTAATCAGATCTCAAGAGAAATTCTTCACAATATAGATGGGGCATACTACATACGAGTGATGAAGGATAAATGGGCATCTCTTTCTAGGTCTTCACTTTTTATGGGTATAATATAAAAAGCGAAACACATGCATATGACTACATGGAATTCATCTTAAAAGAAGACAAGGGAAGAATCATACACAGACATAAACAAGAAAGGTTTTTTGACCTTATGCATTACTAGCTAACATCATCTAGGATGTCAGCAAGCCCAATTATTTGATGGTGAGTTGATGCAAAACAAAATTAAAATCAGCCGAAAATGATTTACTCTGCATTATTGGTCACAATTATTGGGTATGAAATATAAACTGCAACCAAACGGTAATTGGCCGAACAGTATATGGGTTACTAGTAAATCCTAGCCTCCTGGAGGTCAACATTTCAAACCACATTAAGTGTGAGGAGTGTGCGTGAGTATTTGCCATATATATATATATATATATATATATATAGGGTTGGGTTCCGGTGAGAAGATGAGGTTAACGTGAGAAGCGTGAGAAGTGGTTATCAACCGTTGGATGAGAAATGGATGCACATTAGGATGAGATGCACAAAGATAAGATGCACCGGATCAATTCCTATCTAAGGCGCAATTCATGGGAGGGCATGAGATTAAAAGTGATCAACGGTTCAGATCCACTTCTCACGCTTCTCACGTTAACCTCAACTTCTCTTACGATCCTTCGCCTATATATACATATATATATATATATATACTTCAAAAAAAAAGAATATAAACTAAAGGCGACAAAACTGAAACAGTTAATGGATCATTGCGTCATGAATTCAGGTGCACAGTGCAGAATTGTAGATAAGATATCAAGTATTCTACATTTCATACAAGCATGAAATAGCCAAAAACTAAACCTATACAGACCTTTAGCTTCCCATTACTTCATTTAATCCTTAAAACTTCATTTCAACAGATTCTTTGCCGTAAACCTGATATCATATTAGCATGGAAAGAAGAAAAAAAGTCAAATTTTGCAATTGTTGGCGACTGATGCAATAAACTATTTAGGCTAAAGTAACGCGCACACACACACACAAAAGCAGGGAACTCACACTTATAAACAAAATATATATCCTCCAATGATATCTTCATTGTTTGTTGCGATTTAGCAGACCTTGAAACGACAGATAAAGATCCTTGTTATCAGTCCCAAATATTTCTTCTGCCTTCCTCAGAGTCTCCTGAAAGGATAAAGCGCAAGGTAAAGATTACATCGGGAAAAGGAGGTGGTCAATCGGCATGGTAACAGAAGCAGTGCTACTCACCTCACGAGATTGTTTTTGAGCATTTAATTCCTTTATATTTGCCAGAAAAGCACTGAATTGCTCATAAGATAGACGGCTCCTGGGTAGAGACATTTAACATTTTTCGTGAATCACCAATCAAAAAAGATCCTAAAGGATGTGGAAACTCCCAAAAGTAACACAAGGTGCATGCATCTAGCTAATTGAACTTCCTTTTTTTCTTTTTGAATGATTAAATAATTGTCTTAAAAATAAATCAGATTATTCAAATACAAAAACAAGTTGGGATTTATCGTCCAAATATTGCCTAAACAATCATAAAAAGCCTGTGAAGGAACTCACCTTGCTTGACGGAAGACCTCCTTTCCATCAATCTTAGAGGTACGGCCTAAAGGAAGAAGTCGTGTGAGATAGATAACCCAGATAGCAAAATAAAACAAAGTAAACACACAACGGGCTTTATGGTTGGAGTTATTAGATTTCACTCAGGTGAGAAGCCTTCAAACCTGGTATTGGGGGACCACGAGGAGGAGAGTTTGCAGCAGAAGATTGTTGGCTTGATGAGTACCATGATGACAGTGTAGTACGCCCCTCGTATTGATTTTTTGTTGGGGATGTAGCACCAGAAGCAGAATATCTTCTAGGAGATACACTTGCAGAGATCGTCTTAGGAGTTGCAGTTGGAGTTACACGTGCACTGATATACGGTGTCACAGAAAACCTTTGACCAGTATGCTTTGAGGCTGCAATTGGAGGGATATATATAAATCACAATTGGTATTAGTACAGAAGATTAAGAGGAGCCACACAACACTCAATCCCAAAAGATCAGTTTTAGTACCGTCATCAGGGATGTTTCCACCATCTATAGAGCCACTAAAAGAGTGGTGTCTTCTATAGCCATTTGTCTCCTCTTCTGTAGGGTAAGAGCAACATTGGGAGAGCACATTACAACCACATGGCAGAAGACATTTGAAACACTAAATTTTTGAAATAAAAGGATACCAACAAGCATCATTACTTATCTAAGAGACAAAGAAGTGCAGGATATTTCCAATCAAACCCAAGACTTACCTTTAACGGGATAAGCTCTGGGAGCAGATTGGTCATAGGTGCCTATATCTACAGTTGTTGATTGCTGAGGATAAAAATTATTGAAAGGTTAAATCACAAATCAGAGTTTAGAGCCAAATACGCCAGCTTGATCAGATTCATGAAATGCGAGGAAGAGAAGACAAAATAATAGCACAACAATCTTACAGTTGAATCATTGTCATTCAATGACTGCATTAATTGTCGCTTGAACGTCTCCAGCTGTCAAAAATAAATAAATTAGATACACAGTATGCATGCAAATAGAAATTATGATCATCTCATTGCCATATTTGAAAAGAGAAGTGAACCATCAAGTAGATAAGTACATTGAACAAAACTTGGTTTTTAAATTATGTGCCAAATATCCTAAACTCCTTCATCATTGATTTCCGTATTGGTTACCCTTTTAACAAAATATGTATGCACACAGTTCTTGGCAAGTTATAGAAGAGGCCATGCACATGAGAGAACAAGCACAGGTGCACATACAATGAGTATGTAGCAATGCCTAATAGAGGCAAGTCACAGACAAGTGAACAAAGGGGTGCTTCTTTGTTAAACTCTACAAAGGTGCAATCAATTATCTTCCGAATCAGGATTTCAAGAAGTTCAAAATTATGTGAAGCAAGTTCAAACAATTCAACCACAAAAGACTAATCTTGATGTATATTTAGCTGATGGGTGCCACATATGTCAACAATTGGCAGCTAGTCTCTTTGACACATTGGATTGGTGAAAGGAAACCGATCAAAGTAACGTATATTGTCAAAGTTGGCATGTGATATTTTTACTCCCTACAGTAGCATGAGGCCAGATTCAGTGCTGGAATTAGAGTAATCTGACTCATATATCAAGTATTGCTAACAGTTGAGACTGTACAGGTCTTGTTTTGTGGACAGACTGGCTTAAAAACATTCATGGTGTTTAGAAGAAAATTCAAGTTTTCTTTTAACCCAAAATTTTTTATTTACATTTGTTTTCTAACAATTCCTAAGTTATCTTTCTTGCAACTTTTGTAGGGAGCATAAATGCCAACGACAATTAATCTAACCTTTTTCTCAATCGTTTGTGAGGTTTGTTAATTTGTTTACAACATTGCTGTATTTTTCTTAATACTTGAGTTGGTTCTTGTTTCTTTTTTTCCTAACACGTTTCATGTTTAATCCAGGTTTCAGCACAAGCATACTAAAGCTTCACCAATTCATGGAAACCATTTTGCTCGAGTATTTGAGAATTCTGACCTAACAATATTTCATGTTAAAGTTTGACTTGAATTTAAGGATGTTTATGTGAAATTTGCAAATGATGTTATTGACTTATTGTTGGACTTTATTATGGTTAGATTCATTTATATAGACTAGTTTTCAACTTATGGCCAAGTTGTGGTGCACATTTTTTGGTCCGGCTTGAATCAAGGTTGGTTATCGAGTATAACTTTGATAGATATTTTTTAGATATACAAGCTCTTGAATTGAGCTCGAATCAAGCAGCTTAATTGAGTATGGTTTCTAATGGATAATTTTGAGCTATTTGAGCTCCAGCCTACATCATGAATGCTCATCGAGCTAACGAATCAAGTTTCAGTTTAGCCTATAGTCAAGCTCAAGCTCGTCTTATAGCTCATTTGCAGCCCTAGATTGGAATTCCTGTAAGCTTCTACACTAGTGTCTATGGTTGATGTCACAGATAAACCATTAATCATTCAGTTTGATACACTCAAACAAATAAACCAAAGTCATATGGAGAAAGAACAACGATGAATGGTGATTAAGATAATAGTATTTTTCAAACACTTAATAGGCAAATAAATATTGCTCTATCCAGCACAAATATGTCGTCATAAACTGGCAGACAACTACTTTTTTGAAATTTGCCTTTAGCAAAATTTAAAGCTTTTGAGCTTTCGAGAAGGGAAAAGACCAACATTTCCAGATTTACACCATTGACAATCAAAACTTGATCAACTTATTATGAGAAACTGCAAATACATGGACATACTTGAACAAATGAAAGGTGTTGGTGAGATTTTTATCGCAACAGCTAATCTAGGAGTCAACATGAGAACGAAATTCATCCTAGTAAAAAAATGCAATGTTTCATCATCTATGGATATGGTGGGTAATCAAGTTATCCTTAACATATATTTATGCAAACCAGCAAACGGGTACAAACAGCATCTGAAGAAGCAGATAGATAATTTAAAACTTCAGATGCTAAATGGGTAGCATAAACAAGCTGTATCATCACAAATTCCACCAACAACATAAGCTTCATACTCACATTCATAAAGTTACCCAGACATTGTTCCAGACAAAGACAAATAGTTGTAAAAATTACTTATTAGTCACAAAAATAACGACGTTCGAACAATACTAGCAATAGGACCATATCAGGTAGGTAGGGGACAATAAATTCCATCATATTCATGTTAGAAATGATAAATTACCCATTGTAAAGTGCAAACAGGAAAATAAATCAAAATTCAAACCTTAGATAAATCGCGCCCTAGCTTCTTAGTAGCCATAGCCAACGAATCTCTCTCCTCCGCAAGTTTCGTCTTCAATCATCAAATAAAACAAAATTTCAAGCACAACTCGAAGCAAAACAACACGAAACAACAATTAACACGAGTAATTCAAAAAAAAATGCAAGTACATTATCTTCGAGTGTAATCTGTAATCGCAATTGAACATTATGACATGTTTGCTGAAGCTCGTTGACTTTTCCTTCGAGTTCCATTATCACACGATCTTTCTCGTTCAGTTTCTGCCTCAACCTCCCTGCCTCCGACTCCAGTTTAGAGACGCGTGATGCAAGCGCCATTGAAGTGATCTTCCTAGCAAGATCTAACTGGTCGTAAGGATCCGTCGGAATCACCGACAGTATCTCGTCCGGTAGGTTAAAATCCGGCGCGCTTGCCGTACTAATTGTGCTGCTGTGCTCCGACATCATCGACTTCTCGATCAAAACCCTAATTCAATTTTCCCCAATTTGATCTCTCTCGATGAACTGAAATCCAACCTAATTGCTGTAGAAATTTTGGCAGCAGCCTGTTGCAGGTGAAAGATACCCCCAACAAACGACTTCGGACAAAACGCTGGAGAATATAGTATGAATAAGTTACAAAAATAGTCCTCCAACTAACTCTTATATTACAATTTTAGTCCAATGAATTTTGTTTTTTCATTTTTTGGTTCAAAATTGGATATTGATTGCCAAAATGATATTTTCTCTTTGATCATTTATTGGGTTTCTCTAATATTTTTTTTATGTTGATAACCAAAAGAATATGTTTATAGGTTACAAGTTACGATCGATGAAGTTGATTTTGGTCTTGTACTGAATATTTTTCATCTGTAATGTTTGTATTTTTTTATTGTCTAAGAAGATTAAGATGATAATATAGATCTTATTATAGATGAATAAAGTAGTTGAAAGTCTATTAGAATATATGTAATAATCATACAGTTAATAATCCCAAAACTTGGTTAAAACAGCATGAGAAACGGTAGCATGAACAATACAAAAATAAACAAAATGATAAAACATACAAACAAATATGACTTCAGTTATTTGAAATATGAAAGCTTATATATATTTATTGTTTTTAATATGTTGAGAGTACCAAGATAGAGATTAAAAATGAATATACTTGAAGCTTACATTTTGGTATTGTCCATCAGAGTAGATTTATTGTTTGCATCAAATTTTACACTATTTTTTTAATAGATTTAGCGTTACCCGTTCTAGATGTCATGTGATCTTGTTTTTTTTTTTTTTATAACCGTGTTAATATCGGTAGATAATGAATTGTTTTGTCAAAAGAATTTACTAAATGGACCAAACATGTAAAAACAAATAGCTATTAAAGTAAAATGAAAATCATGAAATAGTATAGGGACTATTCTTGCAATTTACTCCAATAATATCAATATTATAATATTTTCTTCCAATTTGGCTTTTGAATTTTCTTATTTCCCTCCAAATGTTTATATGTGTTTAAATTACAAATTCAAACGGGTCCGAATTTTATTTCGATTTTTGGCAAAATCAAGAGCCGTAACTTAAAAAATAAAATATGATCGATATTTTGCGTTTGTAACTTTGTTTTTATTTTGATCAGGATTTTTTGTTTCGACTTAATTATGTCAATATTGATGCTCACATTAGCAAGATGAACAAGGCTTGGGCTTATTCGGTCGGGGGTGGGCCCTAACCTTCGAAGCCCAGTTTAAGTGTGTAAAAAAAAGACTCAAAACTTTTTAGCCTTGGGTCGACCGAGACGTTTGGGTTGAAAAAGGTCTTGATTGGACCTTTTTAAGCTTTCATGTCAGGGTAAGGGTTGTTTGGCAGTTGTTGAATGTTTTATTGCAAAATGATTAAGTGGTCAGAATGATTAAGAGACTCTTATGATATAGTGCAAAATGAAATATGGTTGTTTTTTAATTGTTCAAAATGAAATCAGGACTCTTAATGGTTAAGAGACAGTCATGATACAAAATCATTCAGAAGATTTTCGAACTATTAAGAGGTAGACATTTTTTTGCCAAACAAGATTTACCTCTTAATGGAACCATTAAGATGTAAACAAACAGCCCCTAAGCCTACCCTAAAGATTTTGGCTGGCCACGCTACGAAGCCTGTATTGTTTGGGCTCACTAAGCCTAGGCTTTGTCAGAGAGGGATTCAAACTTTGAGGATTTTTTTTGACATATCTACGAATCAATATGAACTGGATACATTACTTGAAGAACCGAAACCAAAAGTCTAAAACAACAGAAACTAAACGAGTCCAAACAAACATAATGTTTGTCCCACTTATAGTTACGACGTGGTTGCTTTTGCATTTGCTTCTCCATCTTGGACCAACTTACTTCTTGCTTTTGATCTATATTTAGGGTTCTTGGTTTACATGTCGATATCATGTACAATCTACAACGCAAATCAATTATTCCTACAACGATTCTTGTGTTCATGTGTGTGTTTGAGGTTGTTTTTTGTGAATAATCTGTATACTGAACTTTTATGATTTTACATAAAACAATCTCATTTAAGGGTTCTTGAGTGTTAGTTGGGTTGACAGAGAGAGGCGAGGGAGGAAAAATATAGGTAAAATGACCAAAATACCCTTACGTGAGGAGCACATGGCAACACTTAACTGGAGAGATTTCACGACGACGGGAGGAAGGGACCAAATCCAAACGAAAATGCAACCAAAATGAAAGAACTTGTTACTTCTAAACTTGAGGGACGATATCTAGAATGTGAACAAACCGCAGGGACGAAAAAGGTAATTCACTCTTCTTTTTTATATTACTAATTATTACAAGATTGCATAACAATTTATTCACAAATCTAATGGAAAATATTTACCCTCACATCCTCAAATGAATAAATACTCCCAAGTCCCACAACATAACACAACACTTCACCACCAAAGCTGAATTTATGAAGAATTTCAGCATTTATGCTTGTTCACCAATCAAACTGTACAAGACTACAAGATATAATCTCACCTTCATCCTCCATTTCCATATGAAAAGGGTTGAGGCCAGGGGTATAATAGTAAATATACTATGCTCTATACTTTACTTCACCGACCTTACACCGATATTTTTTACACGAAACCGATACTGCGGTTGAGAATCTTCATCATCGTCTTCATCATCTTCGCTGCTATCATCTTCAACCTTGTCCCATCTCGAGTAATCAAGACGAGAATGCCCTTTTGGCTTTGGAATTGCCTCCTTGATCGGGCTTTGTGTTTGAGGGGTAGCGATGGTATTTACTACGCTTTGCGGGCTGCTCAACTCGATCTTGGGCGCAGGTTCCGTTGTTTCATTGCAATGGTTTCCTGCTACTCCTACTGAAGCACGTTGTTCATCTTCCTCATCATCTTCGTCTTCCTCTTCCTCTTCTAGCTCGGCTTCGGCCTCGGGTATTGGAGCAAGAGACTTTCCTTGAGCAAAAATATAACAAATTTTAAAAACAGTTGCAAACCAAACCAAACAAACCCAGTAAATCCCGCTGCAAAATAGAGTGCACTCCACCTTCCCCTCCACCCTGGCTTGTACTCCCTCCGTCCCAAAATAAATGTCCACCTTTCTATTTTAATCTATCATAAAATAATTGTCCACATTTTTACCAAAGAGTCTTTGCCCTTTGCTCAACGGTATCCGGGTCACTGGCAAGATCCCAAGCTCCTGAAGGTCAAGGTTTCAAATCTCGGCATATGTGAGAGTGTGTGTGAGTATTTTTGTTATATATTATTCCCTCTTCCCCAAATTAAGTGTCCACGTTTCTATTTTAGTTTGTCCCAAAATAAGTTTCCACTTTCAAAAGTAAGTATCCACCTTCCCATTCTACCATTAATTATGAGATGTAAAAAGTCCCTCTCTCTCTCTCTCTCTCTCTCTCTCTCTCTCTCTCTCTCTCTCTCTCTCTCTCTTATCAAGGGTAAAAGTGTCATTTGGTTATTTAAAAAGGATAATAATTACACATTCCTAGAACTGTGTGCCATTTTCATTGTGGGTAGTTATTTTGTGACGGAGGGAGTATATATACTTCAAATAAAATGCCTACTTTCCAATTCTACCCTCAACTATGAAATGAGAAATTCATTATTCCCTATATTATTAAGGATAATTTGTCATTTTGTTAATTAAGAAATGTAATAATGACACACATCTAAAAATTGTATGCCATTTTCATTGTGTACATTTATTTTGGAACATAGGGGGTAAAACACAAATCGAAAGAAAAGAAACTAAGAGAGAAAGCTAGAGGTGGAAGTGTGTGCAATCAAACAATGTTTCATTAACAAAAAAAAACATGGATAAATATGAAGAAAATAAGTTAAACACACAAGGATACAGAAAGCGCAATACTGACAACTACTAGACTACTAGTATAAGAAGAAAAGCTAAGGTTAGTGAACAATATAAATGTCACACACAAGTAGATACAATAAAAGACATGATAAGAGCTATAGGATATATTAAAGTAAAGTGAACAATTGAAAATTTGTGTTTGCAAATAGTATGGAGGGAGTACCAATTGTGTCTTTAAACGGGCTTCGAGATTTTGATACACTTCTGATGACGGATTCAACTCAATGAGCCGGTTTACATCAAATAGTGCGGAGTGGTACTCCTTGAGGGTGACAAGAGTTTGTGCCCGCAACATCAAAGCGCCTGTATGCTCATGATCAAGCTCGAGAACTGAGGTACATTCCTGTGCTGCCTAAGATGATAACCAAAATGTCGGTCAACTATGACTAATTCTCAAATTACATATTAAACTATTAAATGTGATAATTAGCTAATTGGAGTATTATTACCCTTGTATCAATAAACAACCAATTAATGGGTTCGATCAATTTCTTTGATTAACTCATGTTACAACTCATACTTTTGGCAGAAACTGCAATGTATGACTTGACAGTTCAATAAAAATGTATGATTATTCATCGATTATTGATGCCAATAAAATCTATGATTGCTCATCAATAACTCAAATAAAAATGCATGATTACTCATCAATTATTGAAGGGCATTTCAGACAATAAACATGCATGAATACCCATCATTTTACCATGGTTCAATAGAAATGTGCAGACCACAATGCACATGCACTACAAAGGATATGCTTTAATCCAAGTTTTATACCACTGCAGTAAAAAAAGAACGATATGCAATGACCTATTGAAAAAGTAGATAATAAGAAAAAAAATTGGCTTCCCCAATTGAATTCTTGTAATATTAAGCATGTTTGATTCAGGTTAGTCACCTAGAATGATTATGGAAGATGGGTGGACCAATCAAGTTCATTTGCGTTGTGAGAATATGTGGAACCCCATTAGATTAATTTTCAGATAACTACTCCTTAGGCAAAGAGGGGGGGGGGGGTTGTCCAACATATACTGAAGAGAAAACGTCCAAGTCTAGTCAATGTCAAACTCTAACACACCCCTTCCAATGGAGGCTAGACGGGCAAAGATGTACTAAAGTGTTGAATCCCGAGCAAAGATATCTCAGATGGTAGACCTTGGCTTTGATACCATGTGAGAATATGTGAAACCCCATTAGATTACTCTCTAAAAGACTCCATATGCGGAGACAGCCACAGGGGATTCCAACATATACTAAAGAGAAAGTGTTGAAGTCTAGCAGATGTCGGGCTCTAACACACATCTTCCAATGGAGGCTAGATGGGAAAAAGATGTACTAGAGTGTTGAATCCCGAGCAAAGATAACTCAGATGATAAACTTTGGCCCTAATACCATGTGAGAATATGTGGAACCCCTTTAGATTACTCTCCAAAAACGCCCCCTTGAGGAGAAAAGAGGGGTTCCAACATATACCGGGAAGAAAGTGTCCAAGTCTAGCCAATGTCAGACTCTAACACGTCCCTTCCAATGGAGGCTAGACGGGTAAAGATGTACTAAAGTGTTGAATCCCGAGCAAAGATATCTCAGATGGTAGACCTTGGCTTTGATACCATGTGAGAATATGTGAAACCCCATTAGATTACTCTTTAAAAGACTCCATATGCGGAGACAGCCACAGAGGATTCCAACATATACTAAAGAGAAAGTGTTGAAGTCTAGCAGATGTCGGGCTCTAACACACATCTTCCAATGGAGGCTAGATGGGAAAAAGATGTACTACAGTGTTGAATCCCGAGCAAAGATAACTCAGATGATAAACTTTGGCCCTAATACCATGTGAGAATATGTGGAACCCCTTTAGATTACTCTCCAAAAACGCCCCCTTGAGGAGAAAAGAGGGGTTCCAATATATACCGAGAAGAAAGTGTCCAAGTCTAGCCAATGTCAGACTCTAACACGTCCCTTCCAATGGAGGCTAGACGGGCAAAGATGTACTAGAGTGTCGAGTCCCAAGCAAAGATATCTCAGATGATAGACCTTGACTCTCATACCATGTGAGAATATGTAGAACCCCATTAGATTACTCTCCAAAAACACCCTTGAGGAGAAAGAGGGGATCCAAATCGAGGAGAAAGTGTCCAAGTCTAGTTGATATGAAACTCTAACATGCATAATGGAGATATTCATATGCTAAGTCCTTGATTGATTCATAAATCACCTAAATTCAACTTGGATATATATTTAATTATACAAGTTAAAGACCAGAATCTGGACATATGCTTTCAACATAAGTGACCCATGCATGAAGAACCTAAACAATATGTTTCTATGAGCTTGTTCATACCAAATTGTCATACAAAGCATCTCCAGGACACAATTATAGTAAAAGGCAATAGTATAAAGCTAGCAACCTAGTTATGACAAGTTGACAATTTACCTGCCAACACATGTAATCTATTTACATCTTAAACCAATTTCCCATTTCAAGAAAAGTCGAAAACTTTTACACATTGACAGAAGTATCAAATGGGCAATTAGAATCAATGTCAGTTACCTCAATGCTAGCACTTTACTCCCTCATTTGGGAAAAAAAAAAGGTGATTTCTTTAACTGAACTCGAACCTAGTTGTGACTTGTGTGGATATATAAATGGTTGATTTTGTGTACCGTGTCCGCATACAGAATATTTTACAAAAGTCAATCACAGACGATCACACCTCATCTATAAAAGGTTCTAGTTATGACTGTCAGAATCTTATTGCTCAACTCTGTAATACTCCTTGAAGCCCATGAAAGTTGCAATGCTTATAATGTTCGACTATTTAACAAATGTCTAAAAGTAACATCAAATGAAGGAATCGATAACACTTAACACCCAAATCAATGCCATCAGATGAAGGAATCATTAACACTTAACACCCAAATCAATGTCATCAGATGAAGGAATCATTGACACTTAACACCCAATTCAATGCCATCAGATGAAGCAATTATACCTTGAAATTTCTGAAAGGAAGGAAATATTTGCAAAATTCTAGGGGGAATGAAAGGTTTGCTACTTTTCCAAAGCCATGGATATATTTATCAAGGTCCCACATATGATTGACAAGTGCATGAAGATTCAAATAGAGTACAAAGAAACAAAAATTGAAGTAGCCAAAAGATCCAATTCCTAAAGTTCATCCAACAATCCCCTCAATTTCTACACATTGAACTTCAAATCAAAACAACAAAATGATAAACTAGCTTCTGATACTAAACACTTTAAACTAAAAATACCATAAAAGTACCTTTTTGAAGTGGTGGAGTTTGAGAAAACAAGCGGCTCGATTGCTATGAAGAGCGATCTTTTGGGGATTAGTCTTCGCTATCGAAAGTGCTTCTGTATAAAACCCTAGGGCTTCTTCGTACTTACCATCTCTGTACATCTGATGCGCTCTTTCTATCTTGTTCATTGCTTCCTGCTTCTCTCAATCTGTACTTCGATCTCCTTGTGTGTCTGTATCGATTGGAAAAAAACATCATCTGATAAACATTAGGAAACCCTAACATACGAGGATTGCAAAATTGATCACCAATCATAAAAAATTTAAATAAATAAGAAGATAATACGTACTTAATCGAATCGAATTGAATTCAATTGAATTGAAGTGGAGTGAATTGATGATGGATTGGAGACGTGGAAGATTGGATTGAAAACCCAAGGGTTGATGACGATAGAAGCGATAAATTAGGGGGAGAAATGAAGAATTGGGGGTAACGTGAGTATATGAGATTAGCTTGGAAGATGATGCCGTTAATGGCGGCCGCCGGCGGTGTTTGATTTCGCCACCTGGTTTCTACCACCGTCGTGATTTTGAAAATTTTCTCAACTACATCAACCCCCTACATATCTTCAAAATCCAAAATATTTAAAAATTGAAATTATTGTTTGGAGTGATTAGACAATTTTTTTGTAACAAATAAGTCCTTAGACATTTCAAAACACACTAAATAAATTCTTTGACTTTTGAAAACCTGTTAAATTCATTCTTATTACTTAAAAATGTAACTTGTAACCTATATAATATGTAAAACTACAAATTAGAAAAAAAAACAAAAAAGATGTAACCTACTTTATCACCCTACAAATAAAAAAAAATAAAAAAATTAACTAAAATAGTCAATCTCATCAACAAAATTAATTTTTTAAGCATTTTTCAAAGTCTTTTCTTAAAATGGTCAAATCATATTTTTTTTTTTTGCCTTAAAAACTGTTTTTGGCAAAAAAAAAATAGAAAACATCTTTAAAATTTGTTATTTAATTTATTTTATATCTTCTACTTTTTTATTTTCATTTTAACTTTTTATTATATTAACACACATAATCGTATATTAACTAAAATATATCAAAAAAAGTACGTTTTTTTTTACAAATTACACCATTATAATTGTATCGTCAATACGTTTAAAATGAGACTAATATTGATTTTTTTGATTTAATCTCATATTATTAAATATCATAAATACGTACTAATTATATTTAATATTTACACTTTCTATCCTTTAAGGTTATTTATTTAATAATATAATATTAATTTGTAATTATAAAGGGTAAATATTAAAAATAATTCGTACGTATTTATGATATTGAATAATACAAGATAAAGTTCAAAAACAATATTAAGTTCATTTTGAACGTATTGACGAAACGACTATAATGGTATAATTTGTAAAAAAAAACTAATTTTTTTGATATATTTTAGTTAATATCCGATTGTGTATGTTAATAAAATAAAAAATTTAATGAAAAATTAATTGATATAAAATAAATTAAATAACTAATTATAACTTTATAAGAATGTAAAGTGTAAATTTTTTCTAAAACTATAAGCAGAAAATGAATCTTTATACATAAAATTTTCTACGTGAGGATGTTTGTTATTTTTATTTTTTTGGAAAAAAAAACAATCCTTACGCAGGAAAAAAAAAACATTATATGCAAACTTTGACAATTTTAGAAAGAAAAAAAAAACTTTGAAAAATGGTAAAAGAAAAATAAATATGGTTGATGAGATTGACTATTTTAGTTAATTTTCCCATTTTTAATTTGTAGGCGGATAAAGTAGCTGACTTTTTTTTAATTTGTAGTTTTACCTGCTATATAGGTTGCAAGTTAAATTTTTAAGTAATAAAGATGTATTCAACAGGTTATCAAAAGTCCAAGGATTTAGTTAACAAGTTTTGAAATGTCCAATGACTTATTTGTTCCAAAAAATTGTCCAATGATTTAATCACTCCAAACACTAAAGTCCATTGGGTTTTTTTGGACTTTTCCCATTTAAAAATAATTAACTATTATACAAAATAATATTTTGTTTGGTTTATTCAAATTATTATTATAATATTATCTTAGGGTCGTTTACCCAAATGCTTACCCGGTAAGTGCTTACCGGTAAAAATTAACATTTTCACTTGCCTTTTCGCGTAATTCATTTAAACGGCATCGTATGCAACAATATACCTTGTAAGTGCTTACCCGGTAAGACTTGGCACCCACACTTACTGAGTAAGACTTTTGGCCCTTGTCATTGTTCTTACCGGTAAGATTCTCGGTAGTTGTAATGTTCATCCGATAAGGTAAGTGACTTGGTAATAGCTTACCAGGCAAACGTTTGTTAAACGACCCCTTAGTTTCATAATAATATTTGTGATTTTCAAGTTTGGTTTGTTTGTTTGTTTGTTTTTTTTTTTTTTTTGCAAAACAAAACAAATTTTTTTATTTTCAAAGCAAAATCTGGAGGAACAGTAACTTTTGGGGATAATATGCAAGGTCAGATTAAAGGTTATGGTGAGTTAACAGGAGGTAATGTATCTTTTCAAAAGTTGTTTATGTTGATGGACTAAAACACAAATAAACATAAGTCAACTGTGTGACCATGGTTTTGATGTGAAACTTCAAGAAAAACATTGTGTTGGGAACTGAAGATTCTACTAAGTGTAGTTACTACTGCTAGTATAAATGTAGTTACTACTGCCAGAACAAGTTGAAGATTAATACTGCTAAGTGTTACTACTGCTAGTAGAATTACTACTGCTAGTTAAAGTTAGTACTGCTTGAACAAAGTTAGTACTGCTTAGCTAGTTAGTACTGCTAGTGGTTAGTACTGCTTGCAGTTAATGCTGCTAGATGAAGTTAATGCTGCTGAGCATTATTAGTGCTGCTAAAGAGATCCGGATGGAAAATACTACAGCTGGATATACTGAAGATATACTTAGAAGATATACATGGAAGATATACTGAAGATTTGTTTATTCTTTGTAATTATCTTTTTATCAGTATATGTATAGAATGTTTAGAATAGATAGAAAAAAAAACTTTTAATAATTATTTTTCAAGAGAGAAATCAACCTCAAGGCATAGATCCTAATTCTAGAGAAGTAGAATTCGTATTGGTGAGCCTGTTCATCAATATTGAGGTTGAGTGTGTAATCCTGTAACTTCAAAGCATTCAATACAAGTTTACAGTTTGTTCCTCATATTTTCTGTATTGATTTACTATTTCATTGAATATCAAAGTGTTATTCCGCAAACTTCTTTGATATTGTTTCTGAGAATTAATTCTTGTTGAGAATTCGATCCTGACAAGTGGTATCAGAGCTAAATTCTCTCAGAAACAGTTATTCATCATGGAAAATCTTACAGAATCAAGCAGTACTGTGGTCTCAAAAGTTCCAATGCTCAGATCCAATGAATTTGACATGTGGAAAATCAGAATCAAGCAATATATTCTCCTCACAGATTACTCCATGTGGGACATCATTGAGAATGGCCCATCTGATGGAGGAAAGATTGGTGAAGATGGCAAAAGAACTCCTCCAAAGACAGATACAGACAGGAAATCAAGACAGACAGAGATGAAAGCCTTGAGCACACTGCTCTTGGCCATTCCAAATGAGTATCAACACCAATTCTGCAATTGTACTGATGCACAGATGCTCTGGAATGCTCTAGAGAAGAGATTCTCAGGTACTAAAAGTACCAAGAGAAATCAAAAGGCAATCTTAAAACAACAGTATGAAAACTTCATCTCAACTAAGAATGAGTCCATGACTCAAACTTTTGACAGGTTTAATAAACTAATTGGTGAACTAGCTACTATGGGAGTACAGATTGATCAAGATGATGTGAACAGAAAGTTCTTAAGGTCCCTTGGAGATGAATGGACCATGTACACTGTGTCATTCAGACAGAATGATCAGTTGGAAGACAAAGAACTTGATGATCTGTACAATGATCTTAGAGTATTTGAAGTTGAGGTGGAGGCAAAGAAGAAGCCTTCTGGATATGTTCATAATGCTGCACTCCTATCAGCATCAATTGATTCTACTGCTAACCCTGAATCAGTTAATGCTGCTAATGGATCAAATTTAGATAAAGGCACTGATTATGTATTTGAAGCTCTTCTTTCTAATCATGGAAATTCTTCTCTGATCAATGATGACTTAGAACAACTTCATCCTGATGATCTGGAAGAGATGGATATTAAATGGCAGATGGCCATGCTCTCCATGAGGGTTAAAAAGTTTATAAAGAGGACTGGAAGAAACAACTTCTCACAAAGAAGAGAAGATGGAGCAGGGTTTGATAAATCAAAGGTAGAATGCTACAAATGCCATCTGAAGGGACATTTTGCTAGAGAATGCAGAAGTGGAATGTCTCACAACAACAACCATCAACAAGCTCAATCTGGAAGCTTCAATAACAACAGAAACTCTGCTCAAGCCCTTGTTTCTCAACAAGGAATGGGGTTTGATTGGAGTGATCAAGCAGAAGAAGCTATTCAGAATCAAGCTCTTATGGCTAAAGTATCTGATCTCCCATCTGAGGTAAGTTCTAATCTCTGCTCTAAAACTTGCATAGACACTGTTAAAAGGTACAGGGATCACAATCAGAAGATGAGTGATGACCTGAAGAGACTAGAAAAGGATATAAAAGACTATGTGAGGATAGTAGAGAGATTTGAAGATCAAATCAAAGGTTTTCAAGCCAATGAACTACAACACTCATATGACACTAATTACTGGAAGTGGGAGAAAAAGGATTTAGAACTTAAACTGACCAAATCTAAAGAGGAAAGTGAAAAACTGAAAGAGGAGTTAACCAAGGTTAAGCTTGATGTAGAAAAGTTTTCCAATGCTTCTAAAGCAATGGACTCCTTACTGCAAAATCAGATTCATGATAAATTAAGAAGAGGAATTGGGTATAATGCCACACCTCCACCATATAACAACAATTACATTCCTCCTACTTCAGACCTGTTAAACACCAAAGATAGGAAGGACTTGCCTGAGGGAGCCACTGAAATAGATCCCTTAGATGAGGTAATTGTTGAGGATAAGACTGAGAAAGAGGTTGGCAAGAGTAAGAAGAACAAGGTGAGTGGTGAGACTTCTATAGAAAACAACATTATCACCAATGAGGATTGTGGAAGGGCTTGGATCAAATCCAAGAACATAGAGAAGACAGAGGAAAAGTCTGGTAAGGTCCATTATAAACAGACCACAGTTGTGAATCCAGGTCCTTGCAAACAGTGTACTTGTAAGAAGAATGAGCCCCAAAAACAGGACAAAAAGAGAGGAAATCAAAGAAACTGGAATAATCAATGGGCACATAAACAAGGGGTTGATCTGAGTAAAATCAACAGACCAAAACCTTGCTTTATCTGTGGCAAATTGAATCATCTTGCAAAATTCTGTTATTTCAATCCTATGAACCAAAGAATGAATTTCCAAAGATCCATGCAAAAACCCTTTGGTTATAAGAAAATTGAAAAGAACCATGTGGCTAAGAAAACTGTTAAAACTAAAAGCCACATGAAGAAAAAGTATTCTGTTAAAGAAAGTGTCAATATGTGGATTCCTAAAAGCACTAAAACTGTTAGTACTGCTACCACAAATAGTGCTGCTGACAATGATAGTGCTGCTAGAAGTAATACTACTGCTAAACCTGTTAGTACTGCTACACCTGTTAGTACTGCTACACCTGTTAGTACTGCTAACTCTGTTAGTACTTCTAAGGTTAGTACTGCTTCCAGTGTTGATTCTGCTAAGCCAATCATATTGACAAAGTACTCTAATAAAGAGTGCTCTGAGTTTAAAAACCTCATTAAAAAGGAATGTAAATACTTTGATGAGAAAGGAAGACCCAAGATCACTTTGGCTTGGGTCCCCAATCATACTAATTGATTTATTTAATGTGCAGGGCAACCAACAGCTCAAGGGAAAGAGCATATGGCATGTTGATAGTGGTTGCTCTAGGCACATGACTGGCAACATGTCATGCCTTCAGGATTTCAAGCAAATTAATGGAGGACATGTTGCATTTGGAGACAATCTTACTGGTGGTAAGATAAGTGGAAAAGGTAATGTCACCAAAGGTAAGATGACATTTGAGGATGTCTACTATGTTGATCAATTAAAGTACAACCTGTTAAGTGTATCACAGGTTTGTGACAAACAACATAGTATATTATTTACTAATACTGAGTGTATGATTCTTGCTTCAGGGTTCAAGGTAGTTGATGAAAGCATGATACTACTTAGAACTCCAAGGAAGGACAATGTTTACTGTCTTGATTTGGACAATGTTGATAGTGATTCATCTTTAAATTGTCTTGTTTCAAAAGCTTCTATAGATGAATCCTCCCTTTGGCACAGAAGGATGTGTCACATGAATTTCAAGACTATGAACAATCTTGTTAAAAATAACCTTGTAAGAGGTTTACCTTCAAAAGTCTTTTCATGTGATGATCATTGTGTTGCTTGTCTTAAAGGCAAACAACACAAAACTTCTCATAAGACCAAAGAGTTAAATTATGTTTCTTCTTGTCTCCAGTTATTGCATATGGATCTGTTTGGTCCTACAAATGTTATGAGTATAGGCAAGAAATCTTACTGCTTGGTTATTGTTGATGATTACTCCAGATTTACTTGGGTATATTTTCTAAGGACTAAGGATGAAACAAGTGGTCTTATCAAATCCTTTATTCTAAGAATTGAAAACCAAACTAATCAAAGAGTAAAAGTCATTAGATCA